>CM033718.1:49269192-49595091 GCA_019671005.1 Hibiscus mutabilis
AAATTTAAATAACAAGATGATAAGTGGAGTTTGTGAGCAGTTCAATGTCAAACATCATAATTACGTGGTATTTAGAAGATGAATGGGGTAGTGGAGGTTAGAATAACAATATTAAGAGGATTATTGCAAAAAGACTAATATCTATAAAGATTGGCATGAGAAGCTACTGTTTGCCTTACACGCCTGTCGAACTACTGATGAAGAACTTCCACCGGGGGCAACACCTTTCTCATTGGTATATGGAATGGAAGTTGTGTTACCCATTGAGGTTGAAATACCATTGCTCGTGTCTTAATGGATGCAAAGTTGAAAGAAGCGAGAATGGGTTCGAGCAAGAAACGATCCGCTAAACTTAATTGAGGAGAAAACACTTGAAAGCACTATGTCATGGGCAAATGTACAGAAAAGGATGATAAGGGCTCATGAGAAGAAAGTTCGCCAAGAGAATTCAAAGAGGGAGATTTAGTGTTGAGAAAGAAGCTGTCAATCCAAAGCGATTCTCGAGGAAAATGGGCACCGAATTGGGAAGGACCTTACATTGTATCAAAGGTCTTCTCGGGAGGAGCGTTAATTTTAGCTGAAATGGATAGAGACGAACTACGGAGCCCGATAAATTCAGAGTCGGTGAAAAAAGTATTATGTTTGAAGAAAAAAAGAAAAGAACGAAAAGAATGAAAAAAAAGAAAAAAGAAAGAAAAAAGAAAGAAAAAAGAAGAAAAAGAAAAAGAAATAAGGGATTCAAAATGAAAATCAGCAAAGGACGTTTTGAAACAAAAGGAAGATCTGAGTTGAAAACCCGTAAATGGAGGCTCAGACAATTTGTTAAATAAGACCTTCCTTGGAGATTGGCCTGGGAACTTCATATCTTTCTGCATAATCTTTATCTTCAGGGTCTACTCAGCATAGTGGACATTCAAGGCATCTTATGAAGTCATGACATGAGGAGTTTTGGTTTTTGATATCTGAATACCTATCCCTTTCTTTGTAATTTCTTTTTTATGTTTGCCACAACACCAATAAAATTTTGATTGTATAGACCTTTTCTTTCCTTCTTTGACATCTTTCCATAAAGCATCTTGCATTGAAATAAGAATTAAAATTTGACATCACTTGAAATATTCATAAGATTTTTTAGCATTACTTTGAAATTTGTCTAGAAGGGTATTGGGACTATGAGGTATTCAATGGTCAAATTTAGAGCTTAGGACGTAAAGAAATAGCAAAACTTGTAAGGAAATTAAAGATGGAAATAGGTTTTGCTACAAACCTCTGCGAAAAATCCTCAAAAGATGCTTTGACATTACTTTAAGGCAGCATGTCGTAGAACAAAGATGCTTACACAAGATAACTTGTCTTCTACAATAATGAGAACAATTTTACAGACATTGGAGGAAATAACCAAGGATATGAGACATTGGAAGAATAGTAGGATTCTAGGAAGCCTATCACTGAACATTGATGTATCAACTACAATGACAACTTGACACACGCTAGAAGAGTGTTGAAGAATATGAGGATGAAGTTAGTCCTTCCAATCAGGAGTACAAGATTACTGGATTGAGTGAGCAAATGTGCAGAAATAATATGAAGATGGTAAAATAGAAGTGATGGAGATGACTATCTATGATTATTTAGTCTATCATCGAAGCATACAGTTGCAATTTTCAAATGATTTCCCATATGATAATAATGGAAAACCGATGCATTCCCCATATCCCCACGAATTTCACTCTTAGGCGTTCTAGCAACAAAGAACTTCCTGTTTGAAAAATCAAGGCGTAAGTCGTAGGAAATGATGAATGTATTGTCTGAAATAATGTTGAATCCTTGATGTGGCATGGCGATGAAAGGGTTAAGAGTGGAAAATGGTGAAAATTATTTTCCAAGGAATAGACGATGGAATTTTAACAACAAGAAATTGGTGAAGCCAACTAGTATTGAAGGACGAGTTATTGCAAACTTTCTTAGTGCAAAGCCATCCAGTGTAGAGAAATGAAAAGAAAACATAATGTCTTTTCTGATGGATGGGCCAAAATAGACACTCACCATCTGTTGGCAGAGTTGAGAAAATGTTTGAGATGATATAATTCGAGTTTCCCCAAGCTTCACAGTTTTCTTATGTGTTTGTTAGGAAAATCGTTAAGGGAAAAAGCGAAAGAAATAAAACATGCATTCATGATTAGGCATCCCTAGGGGCATATGCATCTTAATTGGATCATTTGCATTTGTTTTGATAGATTTTGGAACCAGCCTATCCGTCTAGGCATAAGGAGGATGGGACCCTCTTTAACTTGCTTATCTATTCGAGCATGAGGAGAATAGAACCCGCCTATCCATTCGGGCATTTAGAGGATAGAACCTGCTTATCTATTCGAGCATAAGGAGAATAGAACCTGCTCATCCGTTCGGGCATTTGAGAATGGAACCTGCTTATCTATTCGAGCATGAGGAAAATAGAACCTGCTCATCCGTTCGGGCATTTGGAGAATGGAACCTGCTTACCTATTCGAGCATGAGGAGAATAGAACTCGCATATCTATTCAGGCATTTGGAGAATAGAACTTGCTCATCTATTCGAGCACAAGGAGGATAGAACCCGCCTATCTTTTCAAGCATAGACGGTTTGGTAATCGGTGAAAATTAGTGTCTTCTTTTCTGTGCTTTATTCCTGTTTCACTAAATGACCAAAGAGGGGCAGCTGTTGTCACTAGATTTTCACCTTCATTTTAGTTTAATTGTTATGTTAATTTAGTATTATTGTATTAGTGTTATACTGTTAATATAGTTAGGTGTCATATATTTAATGTTATGTGTCGTATAGTATATTTAGTATGTTGATATGGCAGTTAGAATTAACTTAGGTTGTATATTAGATAGTAGTTAATATAATAACTAGTGTAAAACCCAAAGTAAATTGGAAAAGGTCCATTAGATTTAATCAAAAAACATTACAAAAGAATCCAATATACAAAGGCTCGTCTGGCTCGTTTCCTTGGATAAACTAAACCCTAAAGCTCTTGTCTTTATTCCTATGTGCAGCTGAAGCAAGACCGTTGGATCAAGGGGCAGATCCAACGGTGTAGATCATGCCAGCTGGGGATGATATAGCACCTCAACTTCTCAGCCATTCGATCGGGATGCTATCCAACGGCTCGAGATCATTTCGGTGTGTTCACGCGGATCACCACTTGCGGCGTGGCAGCCACGCGCCGCGACGTTTCAGCTCGGGCGATCACTTCATCTTCTCCGACGCCTTCACTCGCTCCGATCGTTCCTCACGGCGTTGTCTAAATTATTAGAAACATGTAAACAAAGGAGCAAAAGGGTTAAATCCTAAATTGGGGCATAGCAATTCAAGATAAAATCAATAGGGATTAAATCCTAATTAAAAGCCCTAACGGGAAAAATTAGAAGAAAAACGTGAAGGATAATCCCAAATTCAAAGCCTAGCGAGAATCAAGCTACAATTGGATATACAAAAGGCAATTCAAAACCAAAGCAAAAGACCAGAATCCCCAAATCGGTGCCATGGCAAAAAATCAAGCAATCAGAGGGGAAGAAATCGGGGATTTAAGCTTAGGATTCATGCAACTCTTATACTATAAATAGCATTGTAAATCATTGTAACACAAGACCAACAATCCGATAGAAATCACACATAGCAATTACATACTAGCATTCCGAATTTGTAGGAGCAAGCAATTTGTAATCAGCGTCCAGAAGCAATAAAAAGAAGCAAGTTATGGTAATTTTCCTATCTATTTACTTTCTGTTTCAGATAAAATAATGAAGAAAGGAGTTGTTTTTAGCTTGTTTTTGTTGAAATACCGAGGAACTTGGTTTTGAAGTAAAATCTGGTGGAAAACGTGATTTCTATGTCATCGAAATCTGGAAAATTAATCGAAATATGGGAATTTCGCCGCCAGCAACGGCAGCCGAATCTGGTGGTTGGCGGCCGGCACAGCGGATGCTCATCGTGTTCTTCATAAAATGAAGAACACGATGAACTCGACAGAGGATTTAAAGGGAGGGTGTTTGATCTGTTTTGGTGAATAAGAAAAAAATGAAATCTGTTTGTTATAATTGCTATTTATAGTGACCCGTTTGACCCGACCCGAAACTGGATATAACCTGTGCCTTTCTTTCCCGGATCTTGCGCCGCAGCTCTTCAGTTTTCAATTTCGTCCTTTTTCTTTTCAATTCGACACCTAATTTTAAATTGTTTTCAAATTAACCTTCACATTTTACTTTCTTTCAAAATTAGTCCCTAATATAGATTTTTTTAAAAAATAATAAAAAACAAATCCTTTATCTTTATTTAATTTTAAGTAGTCATTTAGTTATTTAATTAATTAATTAATTAATTCTTTATTGCCTTTTTTGTATGTATATTAAACCTTAGGATTAGGGACTTAAAACATAGAATATAGATATGTATGTTGTAAAATATTCTTCATTTTCAATAAAACACACTTAAATATATTATAACCTTAATAATTAAAAGGAATATAGTCATTTCTTTAGGATTATTCACTACTTAGATTTTAATTAAAAGACTTTAACACATTAAATTTTCTTGTTGATTTACTAAAAAGTGTAAACTTAATTGATGTGGTGTCTTATCAAACGGGAATGACGGGTTAGCGCCAAGAGTGTTGGCGGTGATTAAAGTTCATTTCTCGGGTGATAAAACCGTTAAAATAGATTTACATTCATTTTGCGGACAAATAAATCGAAATTTTGTGAACTTGCATATTCTAGTTTTAAAAATGTTTTTTGAAATCAATTAGGTACCAATTTTTGGGCGTTGTGGGGGTGCTACCCTTCCCTATACGTAACCGACCCCGAACCTATTTTCTCTTGTTTCCGTGAATCAAAAATGTTATTTTAATAAATAAAATATTTTATTAAAGTAACCCTTATTTTAAAAAGTGATCCAATCACACTTTTTTTAAAAAAAGATTGGTGGCGGCTCCGTGATTTTATAAAGTTTTCCAAAACGTCAAAACCTTCCTAAAAAAGGGTTGCAACACTACCAAAGCATAAACAAGATCAGAACATAATTCCCCCATACCTACAATAACATCAGGATCATCCTCATGTTCACGACCCCAAACATAGTACATCTGGGCTAAAGTCTGAGGGCCACAACTAGCCGGAGGGGCATTGGTGTTGCGAGGTTTCCCTGCTGATCCAATTTCCACTTGTTTTGATCCTCTTCCCTAGCTAGGCTTGTTCTGAGAAGCTACAAAGGTAGGGGTGTGCGGACACTGCCTGATGAAGTGGCCAGATTCACCGCAAAGATAACATGATCTGGATTGTCTACTGCACTGCACGGGGTGCCTCTTCTAGAAGAAATTACACAAAGGAAACTGAGAACCTTTCGCAGAACCACCTGTACTGTCTAATGAAGCTGTGCGAGCAACAAATGTTCCTACAAATTGGAATTGTGGTATATAACAGGATCGTGGTAGCTGTTGAAAGGTAACAGACTTCTGGTCCCATTGTCTACCCTTCTTCTGAGATGTGGGTGGCTTGGAATCATCGCTCATCAGATCGGGCCTGGTTCCCTTTCCTTCTTTCGAAAGCCTTATGGGAGGCTTCAACAGCAATGGCTCGATTAACCAAAGTTTGGAAGTCCTCTAACTCCAAAACAAAGTGAAAGGAGGATCTGATTCGTCACGAGACCATCAACGAACATCCGGCATTTTTCTTTCTACGTGCGTATAATCTCAAAGACCATATCTTGCATACTTGCAAAAATCTTGGATATACTACTCTACGGGCCTTCCTCCTTGCCTCAGATAGAGGAACTTCTTACGTCTCTCAGCGATGTAATGGTCACTGATATACTTCTTGTAGAACTCCTGAAGGAAGAAATCCCATGTTATTCCATGTTCAGGCACGGTGAGTGTCACGGTATCCCACCAACTCTGGGCCTCCTCAGTAATCAAGGCTAAGGCACACTCAAGTTTATGTTCTTCGGGGCACTTCATTTGCTTATTCAGCACTTTTAGAGTGTTCTCTAGCTAGTATTCTGCGACTTTAGGGTTTTCCAGGTCTTGGCCGGTAAAGGTGTAAACTGGTATTGTTTAAGCTTGTCAATAGGCACCCTCAAAACAGTCGGGGTGGCTATAGCAGGCTGAAGGGGTGGTTCTTGTCGGAGGGACACAACCACTTGCTTAATCATGTCGGCCATAGACATCAGATATTCCTACTAAGAGGGCGACATCGACGGAGGACGAGGCAGATCATTTTTTCCCACTTGTTCGGGCCTAACTTCTTCCCTTAGATTATTCCCTTACGTAGAGGAGGAGCCGGGATTTGTTTCATCATCAGCGCTTCTATCAGTAAGTGCAGACATATTTGGATCTAAACATATAGAAAAATTGAATCGTGTAAGCTGCAAGTCACAGATAACATATACAAATAACTCCTAGGTGGCATAAGTACATACAGACTCGTAACAGGCTTCAGTTTAGTCCTAGAATCGACTAAACCTAGGCTCTGATACCACAACTGTAACACCCTATTCCCGGTCCGGTAGATAACCAAGGTCGAAAAGTGTTATCAAAAATTATTCAAGATCGGAAGAGGAAATCAAAGTTCGAACTTGTTTGAAGTATTTTATTAGTCATTTAAAAGATTTATCAAACCTGTTTGTTACTAGTCTTACTAGAAACATGGTCAATTTTAACCCTTTACAAACTTAGGGACTAAATTGTAAACTTTACAAATTATCAATCCTAACCTGAATTCTTTATTATCGACTTGTAATTAAACTTACCAATTATAAATCTATGAAGTTCCATTACTATCGAAAGTCGTTAACTTGATTAATTAGACCGCATAGTTATTAGTGACCAAATTGCAAAATACCTAAAACTCTTTTTATTCTTTATAACAGAATTAACTAACACCGTATCGATACCTAAAAGGTCGTATCAATACGCTAATCCTAAATTCATATTTCCAAATTCGAAGGATGTCAAACATGTACCGATACAGCTAGTCTAGTATCGATCGCTGCGTTGACCGCATTGACTCCATCCCGATACGCTCTATGACCGTATCGATACCTTTTCAATCCAGATTCTAGTGACCAAAATCCATACTGATCGCCTAATCGTATCGATCGCCATCACCCGTATCGATACGCTTTGACTAAATGACAGAATTTTACTAGTTTTTATTCGAATTACCCAACCAAACGTTATTCGAATTTTATCAAACTTTACCAACAATCTTAAAAATGGTATTTCTAATCGCATGTCAAATTTTAGAGCATTTCGAATCCATTTACTAAGATTTTACCCATTAGTGCATTTAAGCTCATTTTAACTAGGTTACCAACCCCAAAATATACAATATTACACATACATCACTTAGGCTATTTTAGGCTTATACAAACATATCAAAATAAGTCATTTCAAAGACGTCTAGACCTATGCCACCTCACTAGGAGTTCAGAAACGAAAGTAAACATACGCATGGTAACGGAGGTGACTTGCAACCGTAGATTACACAATCGGAGGTCAGAATGCTTCAAGGTCCTGAACTGCATGAAACACACACATATGTTAGGCTTATATAGCCTAGTTAGGTAGTCATAACAAACATAATAGGATAGCATGTCATGCATAGCAATCTATCATCATGAATGGCATGGCAACATAATTAGGTATCACAATAACATCTTCAATTATATAAGCATAATGATTGGAACCATTTACCATATTCTCACATAAACATAGCATAATTTAAACACTTATTAATTCCCTTGGACAATGTAACAAATGGATACACAGATTCTCCTTTACACCAACACATATATCGAAAAATAGGTCGTACCTTGAGCCATAGCTCTAGATAAGTCCCTTACACAATCCATCCTTATTTCCCCCACAAATAGGCCGTAGCCCTGGACTGTAGTCCAACCCTTACTTATACAAGCTCAAATAATACTTTGGCATGCCAATTGTATCCAAAACTCACAAATGTCCAGGGTTCACACATATCAATGTATTTCCTTACCTTTGTGCCCGTAGGCCATAACATATCGGAAACGAAAATGAGCCGTAGCTCCATAACATATCATCATACATGTGTACATTGAATCATCACATAGCCATATCAATTTCACATAATATAACATATTTGTTCATATTTCAACATATCATTTTCATAGTTCATTTATATCAGATCATATGTCACATGTATACCCATAACCATATCAAAATAACACAAGGGCTTACCCAACCTTACCATTTGATTTTATAGCTGATTGCTCTACTTGAGCTTTGACAGAATGCATAGCAAACCACAATAATGCAACAGGATGGCACCGAGCCTATCCCTTGACACGACAACACTCACCTTGATTATGAGGATCTCGAATTGAAATTTTGATGGGCCTAGCTTCCTTCGGGGATAACAAGGAGTCTTTCTCCAATACTTGAGCTAGCACAAATTAAGGGTTATATTAGAGTTCAAATTAAGGATTCAGAAACATATTTTGAATTTATCGGAGTTTAGGGATAACATCGAATTAACAAAATCAAACTCCTAATTCATGGGCTTCCATATGAACCGAGAAAGCCTAATTTCGAAATTAAGCTCCAACGAAGATTGGAATCATTAAATTGAATGAGGGGTTTTGCTTACCGAGCTATGAGCTTTTAAATAGGGTATTGAAGTTGAATGATGATCGAGGATTGCACCAAGTTGCTAGCTTAGCTAGAGGTTTAAGACAACAATGGAGGAGCTTGCTTAATTTGGTAACAAAGTTTGGGTTTAGTTTACCGGGGGGTTTAAAGATAGAAAGATGAGAGAATGAAAGCTTCTCTCTTTATTATTCATATAAAAACACATTAATTCTTTTAATGATTGCCCCCAAAGTTTGGACCAATGAAAGAATTTCCCTTGGACAAGGGTTTGCTCAATTCAAGATCATCATCTAATCACTTCTTTTCACCTGATATAAATTACTTTTCTGATGATTTCACATGGGAATGGTCAAACAAGGAGGTGAGTAAGCACCTAGTTTTCTTTCCTTTCAATTTTGACTTCTTACAGATTCAAAACAGGGGAACCGTATCGATACGCTCATGCCTTAAAAGACAAGTTAGTTATTGATAGTTGGGCAGTATTGATACTGGCTTGACCGTATCGATACGCCTAGCTTAGAATTTGTATCTTGGCTATGAATTTTGTACAAAGAAGTTCATCCACTCAAATAGGACCAAATTGTGATTTCATTGCAAAAGAGGGGTACAAAAGTCAACTATTACAAACGTGTAACACATCGGATTCAAAATTTCCAATCACCGGAACCTACTTCTGACTAGGCCAGTTTTCGGGATGTGACACTTCCTATTTTGGTTTGGGTTGTATGTTGATGCAAGATGATAAGGTTGTGGCTTATGCAATCAAGGCAATTAAACGTTCATGAGCGCAATTACCTGACTCATGATTTAGAGTTTGCGGTAGCTGTGTTTGCCTTGAAAATTTGGAGACATTACCTATATGGTGAGAAGTGTATTGTTTACACCGATCATAAGAGTTTGAAGTATTTTATGTCTAAAAAAGAGTTCAATCTTAGGCAACAAAAGTGGATTGTGTTGCTTAAGGATTATGATTTGACATTGGAGTATCACCCCGGAGAGGCTTACGTGGTAGTAGACGCGTTGAGCCGTAAGGTTGTTGTTGATCTTAGGGCGATGTTTGCAAAGTTGAGTGTGACACAAGAAGGTGGTTTGTTGGATGAGTTGCAAGTTAAATTCTACATTGTCTCAAAAGATTAAAGCGAGGCAACCATATGACGATTTGTTGGTATCGCATGTTATAGATAATTAGATGGTAACCCGACATATTTTCATTCTGATGATGATGGTGTTTTGTGCTTTAAGAGTCAAATAGTAGTGCTAGATGATTCGGAGTTGAGGTGCACTATTTTGGTTGAGGCTCATCCTAGTCCTTTTGCTATGTATCTGGGTGGTAAAAAGATGCACCGAGATTTGAAGGATTTGTACTATTGGATTGGTTTGAAGAAGGATGTGGCCGAGTTTGTTGCTCGTTGCATGGTGTGTTAGCGGGTTAAAGCTTTGCATCAGTTTCCTTTTAGGTTATTGCAACCAGTTCAGATTTCGTAGTGGGAGTGAGAAAGGATGACCATAGATTTTGTGAAGGGATTGCCTTTGACACCATCCACAAAGGATTCGATATGGGTGATTGTTGACCATTTTACGAAGTGTGTGCATTTCCTTCTTTGTGCAAACGGCGATACGTTGGAAAAGTTGGCTTATATGTATATTGCTGAGATTGTAAGGTCGCTTGAAGTACCTAAGTCTATTATATCATATACAGATCTGCATTTTATGTAAAGGTTTTGGAAAAGTCTTCAGACGACTTTGGGTACGGGGCTTAATCTTAGTACATCTTATCATCCTCAAACGAATGGACAATCTGAACGTGTTATTCAAATTTTGGAGGATATGTTGAGGTGTTGTGTAATTGAGTTTTAAGAGACATGGGAAAAGAAACTTACATTGCTGGAGTTTTCTTACAACAATAGTTATCAGTCGAGTAACCAGATGGCTCCCTATGAGGCTTTTTATGGTTGTAGGTTTCGTACACCTCTTTGTTGGGCGGAATTGGGTGAGAAGCATGTGGTTGGACCTGATTTGGTTAAAGATACGAATGAGAAGGTGAAACTCACTTGTGAAAGGCTTAAGGCGGCTTGGAGTCGGTAAAAGTCTTATGTAGATTTGAAGTGAAAAGATATTAAATATGAAGTGGGTGATAATAAGGTATTCTTGAAGGTTTTTTCCTTGGAAAAAGGTGATGAGATTTGGGTGCAAGGGTAAGTTGTGGTCTAGGTTCATTGGACCATATGAGGTGATTGAGTGTATTGGTCTAGTTGCATATAGATTGAGGTTACCGGTTAACCTTGAAAAGATACATGATGTTTTCCATGTGTCGATGCTTCGGAGGTATAGATCGGATCCATCGTATGTTGTGCATGTTGAGGAGATTGTGTTGTGTCCAGATTTATCTTATGATGAGGAGCCTATAAAGGTGTTGGATTCTAGCACTAAGGATCAGCGTGGAAAGACCATAGAGTTGGTCAAGGTATTGTGGCGACATCGAGGATTTGAGGAGGCCACATGGGAAACAAAAGACGACATGATGAAGTAGTTTCCTTATCTCTTTCCTTCAAGTAAATTTTGGGGACGAAATTTCTTTAGAGGGGGAGAGTTGTAACAACCCAAAATTAGGACTAGACGTTTTGAGGTTAGATCGGGTGAGGTTCGACCGAGTCGAACTGGATTAACCGGTTAAATAAGTTTTGGGAATTATTGTTTTAAAAATACAATTTGAGAAGATAAAAATTGGTTTGAATTACCAAAAATGTTTAAATATATTATCATGTGTTTTGTTAATTTAATTGGGATTTAATTGAATGATTTTGAGTGACATTTGGAGTTAGTGACTAAATTGTAAAAATTGCAAAACAGTTTTAATGTGATATGATCTCGACTATGAGTTTTGAATCATATATGTGAATGCCCGATCGTGATTCTAGTAAGAACTCTGCAGTGCTTTGAATGTATTCTGAAATTACTCAAACAATAATGTAAGTAGAAATAGATAAATAAGAAATAGAAATAATGGCATGAAAGATATGTAGAAGGGGTGTAGGAAGAGTGATAGTTGTGATTATGGAAGGAAAAAAAATAAAAGATGAAAATGTAGGTGAAGATGATGGGGTGTTGGCGTTAAGATGAAGAAATTCAAAGGATGGATTGTGACCCCCTAACTATAAAGAGTTAGGAACCAGCAATATAATAAAGTGGAAATGAAGTGGTAGGATATGGAACGTGACCCACTAGCTATAGATGAGCTAGGAACCAACGCTATAACAAAAGGGAAATGGATGAAGACTACAAGACTAACTTGAAGCCGATAAAAGTTCCACAAGAGAACAAGAATGAAAGCAATCTTTCAAAGATGTTTTATATATTCAAAGTGTGTCTTACAATGATCCTAAAGATGCCTATTTATAGTAGAAGTAGGCAGAATATGAAAAGGTGTTACAAGAAAGATGAATGCTCATCTTAATGCACTTGAATACACATGAATGCTTTGTCCTTTCTTCTCATCTTCAAAGCTGATTAGTTTAGACAAATTGAGGTTGAATTTAGTCATATTTTCGTCCAAATTAAGAAGGACTCTTGGGCTGCCTTGTTTTGCTATCATATGAAGAGAAAGGGGATGAATGTGGACAAGGATGAATGTAGACATCCTTGCTGTCCAGTTTAAGTGCAACTCTTCATCTTCCAAGCTGATTAATATGACTTGAATGTCATAAAAGGTGAGTTTCATCCAGCCTTCATTTCATGTCTCCTCAATGAATTTTGAAACCCCCACTTGAATGGTGATAACATCAACCTTGAATGCCTTGAATTTGCTGAATTAAGATGGCCATCAATTGCTTGTCTCTTGGTAGAAGATGAAAGAACTCTTCCTTGGCTCAAATTCATTCAAATCATCCATGCATAAAATTCCCGTAATAAAAATTTCAGCCTGCACTGTCTTCAGTAAATCATTCGTATCTCAAGCTCCCGATATCGGATTGAGGTGATTCAAAAGGCATTGGAAAGCTAAGAGATGGAGGAATAACGTCCAATTGATTTCTGGATCCAAACACGTCTGTATCGCATCCAGAATTGGAAGACATTCTGCTGATATTCTTGCATCTGGTAAAACCGTTCATCTTCCCTCATGCACCTAGACACAAAGGTAAACTTTATTCAATCTTTAATTGAAAACATGCATGTAAACAATTAAGAGTTAGTTTAATAAATGAGCTAGTTTGATGAATGAACTAGTTTAATTAATGAACTAACTTTATTCAATGAACTAATAATCTTGAATGAACTAGTTTAATCAATGAACTACTTAGTTAAATGAAGTGTATAACTAAATGAACTACATGTTTAAATGCAACGCATGCTTTAATGAACAACATGTTTATTGAATGCAATGAATGTTATGCAAACTTTAAATACTCATGCAAATTCATGCATAAGCAAAGTAAAGTGTTCCTCCCTTATTATTTCTTCTTTCTCACGTCCCAAGCTTGATGTAAACATATTTTCCATGGCTGCTTGGAACTCCTTGACCCTTGCTCGAGTAATGGGGCCACCTGGGTACTTCTCTGGGTCTTTGCCATTGACGTTCATATCAGTCCCTCCCTCTTTAAGCGATTTGTCCCCAAATCGTCATCTACATCATAAGGAGATAGGTCAGCAACATTGAAGGTTGCACTAACATTAAACTCACCTGGAAGATCTAATTGATAGGCATTGTCATTGATCTTCTTGACTATTTGGAATGGTCCATCTCCCGAGGCATTAATTTGGACTTTCGTTGAGCCGAACCTTTCTTTCCTCATGTGCAGCCACACCCAAATCCCTGGCTCAAAGGAAATTCGCTTCTGACCCTTATTTGCTTGCTGCTCATATTGCTTGGTTCGTTTTTCAATGTTCTCCGCACTTGTTGATGAAGCTTCTTAACAAATTCAGCTTTATTAAGTCCATCTTTATTCACAATTTGATCAGCGGGTAATGGTAACAAGTCTATCGGTGTTAATGGATTGAATCCATACACCACTTCAAAAGGCGTCGCCCTATAGTACTATGGATCGAACGGTTGTATGCAAACTCCACATGTGGTAAACTCTCCTCCCATGTTTTCAAATTTTTCCTAATGATGGATCAAGTAACATAGAAAGTACTCGGTTCACCACTTCAGTTTGGCCATCCGTTTGAGGGTGGCAAGTGGTGGAGAATAGTAACTTAGTACCAATCTTACTCCATAGGGCTCTCCAAAAGTGACTTAAGAACTTCACATCCCGATCAGACACAATAGTTCTTGGTATGCCATGTAACCTTAAGATTTCCCTGAAAAACAAAGTAGCAATATGTGTAGGCATCATTAGTTTTGTTACAGGAATGAAATGAGCCATTTTGGAGAATCTATCCACAACTACAAAGATGGAATCTTTGTTATTCTTGGTACGTGGAAGCCCTAGCACAAAATCCATTGAAATATCCATCCATGGTGCTTCCGGTATGGGTAGTGGTGTGTAAAGTCCATGTGGCATGACTTTAGATTTGGCCTTCCTGCAAGTGATGCATCGCTCACACAACCTCTCCACATCTCGTTTCATTTTAGGCCAATATAGGTGCTCTTGAAGTATAGCCAAAGTCTTTGCTATCCCAAAATGTCCCATTAATCCTCCTCCATGAGCTTCCTTAGTTAGCAATTCACGCATGGAACCTTGAGGATGCATAGTCTTCCTTCCTTAAATAGGAAACCATCATGCTTATAGTATTTTTCAATTGACCTTTTCTCACAAGCTTTGTAAATCTCTCCAAAATCAGAGTCGAGAGACATATAAGTCTTTAATAAAAACAAAACCCAATAACTTAGATTCCAAAGTGTTTAAAAGAATATACCTCCGTGACAATGCATCGGCAACTATATTCTCCTTACCTTTCTTGTACTTGATAACATATGGGAAAGTTTCAAGAAACTCCACCCATTTGGCATGCCTTTTGTTGAGTTTATGCTGCCCCGGATATGTTTCAATGCCTCATGATCAGTGTGAATGATGAACTCCTTAGGCCAAAGGTAATGTTGCCATGTTTCCATTGCCCTCACAAGAGCATACATCTCCTTGTCATAGGTAGGGTAATTAAGCGTAGCTCCACTTAATTTTTCACCGAAATAGGCTATAGGACGTCCACCTTGAGACAAAACTGCTCCAATTCCTACACACGATGCATCACATTCAATTTCAAAAGTTAGATTAAAATCAGGTAGAGCAAGTAAAGGGGCATGTATTAAACAATCTTTAATGCTATTAAAGGACTTCTCTTGATCTTCCCCCAAAAGAATTTAGAATTCTTCTTAATAACACTTGTTAGTGGGGCGGCTATGGTGCTGAAGTTGGGGACGAATCTTGATAAAAACTTGCAAGTCCATGGAAGCTCCTAACTTGAGAAATGCTTGCTGGTTGTGGCCACTCTTCAATGGCTTTAACCTTCTCTTTGTCCACCTCCAAGCCTTGAGAACTCACAACGAAACCTAGGAAAACAACCCTGTCGGTACAAAATGTACATTTTTGTAAGTTAGCAAACAGTTTTTCTTTCCTCAAAACTAGCAAAACTGACCTTAAATGTTGAACATGTTCTTCCATGGTTTTACTATAGATTAGAATGTCATCAAAGTAAACCACACAAAACTTACCCAAGAATGGCCTAAGAACATGATTCATTAACCTCATAAACGTGCTTGGAGCATTAGTTAAGCCAAAAGGCATAACCAACCACTCATAAAGGCCTTGCTTAGTTTTGAATGCTGTTTTTTCACTCATCACCTTCCCGCATTCGTATTTGGTGGTAACCACTTTTAAGATCAATCTTGGAAAAGAGGTTAAAACCACTAAGCTCATCTAACATGTCATCTAAGCGAGGAATAGGGTGACGATACTTTACCGTAATTTTGTTTACCGCTCGGCAGTCCACACACATGCGCCAAGTTCCATCCTTCTTTGGCACAAGTAGAACCGCACGGCACATGGGCTAAGGCTTTCCCTCACGTAGCCTTTTGACATCAACTCAGATACTTGCCTTTGCAACTCCTTAGTTTCTTGGGGTTGCTTGATGCACGCTGGTCGGTTTGGAATGACGGCTCCGGGAACAAAGTCTATTTGATGTTCTATGCCACGAATAGGTGGCAGCCCACTTGGTATTTCCTCTGGAAATAGGTCATCAAACTCCTGCAATAAAGACACAACAAAAGCAGCAAATTTTGATCAAGGTAGTTAGTATTCAAGAAATTTTCCTTGTACATGAGCACAAGTGCTTCCTTTGCTGTCATTAAACTCTTTTTCAACTCTCTCTTTTTAGAAAGAATGCTGATTTTCCTTCCCTCATTTTGATCACACTCCTTTGCTTTCACCTCCATTTTGGTCTCTCTCTCTTTGGCTTTTTCAATTTTTTCTCTCAATAAAATTTGGTCTTCATGTATTTGTTTTGGAGAAAGTGGGGCTAAAGTGATCTTCTTTGCTTCATGGGTGAACGTATACGGTTGGTATACCCGTCATGGATCACTCGCCTATCAAATTGCCAAGGCCTTCCAAGTAATAAATGGCTTGCGTGCATTGGAACGACATCGCATAATACCTCGTCTTTGTACTTCCCAATAGAGAAAACAATTCGAACTTGTTTGGTCACCTTGAGTTCTCCTCCATCGTTGAGCCATTGTAGCTTATAAGGTTGTGGATGCTTTGTTGTTGCCAAGCCAAGTGTATCTACCATTAAGGTACTAGCAACATTAGTGCAACTACCACCATCAATAATAACAAAGCATACCTTTCCTCCAACATGGCAACGAGTATGGAAGATATTTTCTCGTTGTTCATTTCCTCCAACGGATTGTACGTTTAGGCTTCTTTTGACAACAAAAACCTCTCCTTCCACGCCATACTAATAATTCTTCTTCTTCGATGGCAACATCTTCATTCTCATCCTCTTCTTGTTCCGATTCAACTTCTCCATCATCTCGAAGAAGCATGGTGTTGCGTTCGGACATTGGCTTGCAATGTGTCCACGCCCCAAACACTTAAAACATTGTATGTCACGGAACGATTTGGAGTAGCGGTAGTCTTACCCTTGCTGGTTTCGACAATGGGCTTACTTCCTTTTCGGTGGTCCTCCTTTTTCGTGGGACGGTATTGGAGGAGTCTTCTTGTATGAACTTTGCCCCATTTTGATGTTGAACTCCCATAAGATCGTGTGGCACCCTTTCTTTTGAGCTGTTTTTCCACTTTCATGGCCATATGCACCATGTCTTCCATCTCCACATAATGTTGCAACTCGACCACGTTCGCAATGTCCGGATTTAGTCCCGCTAGGAATCTTGCCATTGTGGCTTCTCGATCCTCGTCGATGTTGGCTCGAATCATGGACACCTCCATCTCTTTGTAGTAATCTTCAACACTTCGGTTACCTTGTGAAAGATTTTGAAGACGGTTGAATAACTCTCGATGGTAGTGGGTTGGAATGAATCGCCTTCGCATCACCGCTTTCATTTCATCCCATGTAGTGATAGGATGTTCTCCATTGCGTCTCCTACTTGATGTCAATTGATCCCACCATATTAGTGCATAATCCGTAAACTCAATGGCAGCGAGTTTTACCTTTTTAAGCTCTGAATAGTTATGGCACTCAAAAATGTGCTCAACCTTCTTTTCCCATGCAAGATAGGTTTCAGGATCCGTTCTTCCTTAAAAAGGAGGAATGGTAATCTTGATGTTGCTTTGATTATCGTCTACTCGTGGTCGAGCTCTCTCTGCCTTGTTGTACCATGCTATGTTGGGATACTTGATCTTGCACATCATCTACTTCAACTTCTTCAGATACTCCTCATTACCCCGATTAGCTTGTGAAATTTCAAGCTGGTCTATTCGTTCAATTAGGGGCTCCAATTGCTCTTGGATCATTTTGGCCATTGCTTGAAGCATAGCCTGATTTTGCAAATTGGGAACTCCTTCACCACTATGACCAGATCTTTGTGACATGTTAGATAAAGAAACAAAAGAAATTAAACCTTACTAACACAAAATCTCACCTTTCCACTCCAAAGAAAATGCACTCACACTCGTGTTTCACTCGGGTTAGGCTTTTCCCCTAATGCACACTCATGCCTTTTACCACTCGTGCTTTATTTTCAAGTCCTTTTGGGAACTTCCTCAAGGCTTACAAGTGTCTCGTGGACTTGGCTGAAACAATTCTAGCTTGGTAGGAGAATGATGAATAATAAAAGGATAATGGCTTCAAAAAAAAAGAATTACTAAGAATAGGTAAAGGAATTTGTAATTCAGCAATAAGAAATGATGTATTGTAATTTTTTTTAAACAAGAATGACTGCTCCCTCCCTCTTTAAGATTTTTTTTTGATTTTTTTTTTTTTTTTTACTAACCCGAGAGAGAAAAATAATACGCTTACTGAATCGTCTAGGCTCTGATACCAAATGATATGATCTCGACTATGAGTTTTGAATCATATATGTGAATGCCCGATCGTGATTCTAGTAAGAACTCTGCAGTGCTTTGAATGTATTCTCAAATTACTCAAAC
The DNA here is from genome assembly GCA_019671005.1 of Hibiscus mutabilis. Classification (NCBI taxonomy): domain Eukaryota; kingdom Viridiplantae; phylum Streptophyta; class Magnoliopsida; order Malvales; family Malvaceae; genus Hibiscus; species Hibiscus mutabilis. Next base: position 49,287,401 of record CM033718.1, read on the forward strand.
AATAATGTAAGTAGAAATAGATAAATAAGAAATAGAAATAATGGGATGAAAGATATGTAGAAGGGGTGTAGGAAGAGTGATAGTTGTGATTATGGAAGGAAAAAAATAAAAGATGAAAATGTAGGTGAAGATGATGGGGTGTTGGCGTTAAGATGAAGAAATTCAAAGGATGGATTGTGACCCCTAACTATAAAGAGTTAGGAACCAGCAATATAATAAAGTGGAAATGAAGTGGTAGGATATGGAACGTGACCCACTAGCTATAGATGAGCTAGGAACCAACGCTATAACAAAAAGGGAAATGGATGAAGACTACAAGACTAACTTGAAGCCGATAAAGTTCCACAAGAGAACAAGAATGAAAGCAATCTTTCAAAGATGTTTTATATATTCAAAGTGTGTCTTACAATGATCCTAAAGATGCCTATTTATAGTAGAAGTAGGCAGAATATGAAAAGGTGTTACAAGAAAGATGAATGCTCATCTTAATGCACTTGAATACACATGAATGCTTTGTCCTTTCTTCTCATCTTCAAAGCTGATTAGTTTAGACAAATTGAGGTTGAATTTAGTCATATTTTCGTCCAAATTAAGAAGGACTCTTGGGCTGCCTTGTTTTGCTATCATATGAAGAGAAAGGGGATGAATGTGGACAAGGATGAATGTAGACATCCTTGCTGTCCAGTTTAAGTGCAACTCTTCATCTTCCAAGCTGATTAATATGACTTGAATGTCATAAAAAGGTGAGTTTCATCCAGCCTTCATTTCATGTCTCCTCAATGAATTTTGAAACCCCACTTGAATGGTGATAACATCAACCTTGAATGCCTTGAATTTGCTGAATTAAGATGGCCATCAATTGCTTGTCTCTTGGTAGAAGATGAAAGAACTCTTCCTTGGCTCAAATTCATTCAAATCATCCATGCATAAAATTCCCGTAATAAAAATTTCAGCCTGCACTGTCTTGAGTAAATCATTCGTATCTCAAGCTCCCGATATCGGATTGAGGTGATTCAAAAGGCATTGGAAAGCTAAGAGATGGAGGAATAACGTCCAATTGATTTCTGGATCCAAACACGTCTGTATCGCATCCAGAATTGGAAGACATTCTGCTGATATTCTTGCATCTGGTAAAACCGTTCATCTTCCCTCATGCACCTAGACACAAAGGTAAACTTTATTCAATCTTTAATTGAAAACATGCATGTAAACAATTAAGAGTTAGTTTAATAAATGAGCTAGTTTGATGAATGAACTAGTTTAATTAATGAACTAACTTTATTCAATGAACTAATAATCTTGAATGAACTAGTTTAATCAATGAACTACTTAGTTAAATGAAGTGTATAACTAAATGAACTACATGTTTAAATGCAACGCATGCTTTAATGAACAACATGTTTATTGAATGCAATGAATGTTATGCAAACTTTAAATACTCATGCAAATTCATGCATAAGCAAAGTAAAGTGTTCCTCCCTTATTATTTCTTCTTTCTCACGTCCCAAGCTTGATGTAAACATATTTTCCATGGCTGCTTGGAACTCCTTGACCCTTGCTTGAGTAATGGGGCCACCTGGGTACTTCTCTGGGTCTTTGCCATTGACGTTCATATCATAATGACTATTTTGTAAATGAGCCAATACTAAGAATTCTTAGAGATCTATATTTTCCAAATATTTTAATCAAAATACCACCATAATTGAGTAAGGAATTGACGGTTAATTTTTTCCAAATTATTTTTCTCTCATTTTCTCTCGGTTTCCTTTTCAACATCCAAACAAGATTCTCCATAATTCTTTACTAATTTTCAATGGAGAATTTATCATTTGATTCTAAATTTGTTTCTTAACAAAACCTCACAAGATTTTCTCAAGGATTTCATCTATTTCACCTAGTTGTTGGCTAATTATGGATTTATATTAACATGGTTTTGCAATGTATTTCAAGATTTGAGCTATTAATGAAGAATTTGATGATTTTCTTAAAGATTTGTTTAACTTGATAAAAACCTAGAGATTCTAATTTGGTTATTTCATGTCTTGATAAGGTAATCATAATGGGAAATGAGAATAAATCCTGAAACTATTTAATTGGCTAATTTTTCGGTGAGTTTTTAGTGGTTTTGGGGATTGTTCTATGTTTTATGGGTTGCTAGAGATATAAGGTGTTTTTGGTTATGTTTTGATGAGTTTTGAATGTTAGAATCTCTAGTTTAAAGTTAGGAGTTGGTTGAGTAAAGTTTGGTGTTGATTTCGGTAGTTTCGGCTAGTTTTTGGAAGGTTAATGTTAAGGATGCAGGGGATCCTTGTTTAGCAACGAGTTGAATGCATAATGATGCATTTCCCTCTGGTTTTATGTGATTAAAATAGGGTGATACGGAAGCTAGGATCCAAGAATTACCTCAAAATCTGAGAACCCTCAGATCACAATTAATCTAGCAAACTCACTAATATGATCCGAGAAAACCCCAAACTCCACGTTCAGCAAACCGATAATAAAGCATTATCTTGATGTAGAAAACGAGATAGGATGAATTTGGTGGTGGCGGTGTTGGATAGATTTGTCCTTGGCACCCTCCTAATCGCAATTGAATAGGCAAACACCTGCAAACGACACGAATCTCTCCGATGAATGGATGATGACGAGATAGATGTTGTAGGATATTTTGTCCTCGGCACCCTCTTAGACGCGATTATCTAAGCAAGCAACCTCAAGCGGCTCTAACCCACCCTCCTAGATGCAATTACCTAGGCAAGCAAGAGTGTGAAGATGATCTCCATTACAAGAACTTGACGAACTTACGTTGAAGAAGACTTCTGATACGAAAAATAACAAGGCAAATATATCTACCTTGAAAATAAAATGGCCCATGGCCAAAGGTTTTTGCAACTCATAAATTCATGATGTTGTTCTTATTAATGAAGCAAATATGCCTTTAAATAGGCTACAAATGAAGAGTTCAACTTAAATTAGGAAAAGTAAACATAATAATAAAATAAATAAACATATTTTATCTAACCTAAAAAAACTAATAAAAAATAAAAGTCTAATCCTAAATCATCTAAATATCTTCATAAAGAATCTTAGGTTAAATTTAAGTACAAATAATCAATAAAATTATTGAAAATTCGTAATAAATAATATTTCCCGTGATAAAATCGTATAAAGATTTCTGCTCGCATAATCTTCACTAAAATAGACATAACTTGAGCTCCCGATGTCGAATTGATGTGTTTCAAGATGCGTTGGAAAGCTAAGAGACAGACAAATATGTTTGAAGAAGACATGTAGACTCAGAAGTGCCCGGATCCCATTCGAAAATTCGATGCAAGTCGGCTGAAATTCCAGACTTATAAAACAGCTTCAACTCTTTGGCTACAATGCATCATTTTAGCCCCGCATGCATGTATCATTCTCCCCCTGTTGAAAACGATTCGTCCCGAATCTTAAGAGTTGTTGATCACAACCTTCAAATCTCTTGAGATGTCTCCATGAATGAAATATTAAAACTAGGATCTATATAGAGAATTATATATTTTTTTCTTTTTTCTCAACTACTAAAACAACAGTAAAAGATAATTGTTTCAAACACCAAAACCAAGGCTCTGATACCAATTGATACGGAAGCTAGGATCCAAGAATTACCTCAAAACCTAAGAACCCTCAGATCACAATTAATCTAGCAAACTCACTAATATGATCTGAGAAAACCCCAAACACCACATTCAGCAAACCGATAATAAAGCATTATCTTGATGTAGAAAACAAGATAGGATGAATTTGATGGTGGTGGTGTTGGATAGATTTGTCCTTGACACCCTCCTAATCGCAATTGAATAGGCAAACACCTGTAAACGGCACAAATCTCTCCGATGAATGGATGATGACGAGATAGATGTTGTAGGATATTTTGTCCTCGGCACCCTCTTAGACGCGATTATCTAAGCAAGCAACCTCAAGCGGCTCTAACCCACCCTCCTAGATGCAATTACCTAGGCAAGCAAGAGTGTGAAGATGATCTCCATTACAAGAACTTGACGAACTTACGTTGAAGAAGACTTCTGATACGAAAAATAACAAGGCAAATATATCTACCTTGAAAATAAAATGGCCCGTGGCCAAAGGTTTTTGCAACTCATAAATTCATGATGTTGTTCTTATTAATGAAGCAAATATGCCTTTAAATAGGCTACAAATGAAGAGTTTAACTTAAATTAGGAAAAGTAAACATAATAATAAAATAAATAAACATATTTTATCTAACCTAAAAAACTAATAAAAAATAACAAATCTAATCCTAAATCATCTAAATATCTTCATAAAGAATCCTAGGTTAAATTTAAGTACAAATAATCAATAAAATTATTGAAAATTCGTAATAAATAATATTTCCCGTGATAAAATCGTATAAAGATTTCTGCTCGCACAGTCTTCACTAAAATGGACATAACTTGAGCTCCCGATGTCGGATTGATGCGTTTCAAGATGCGTTGGAAAGATAAGAGATAGAAGAATATGTTTGAAGAAGACATGTAGACTCAGAAGTGCCCGGATCCCATTTGAAAATTCGATGCAAGTCGGCTGAAATTCCAGACTTATAAAACAGCTTCAACTCTTTGGCTACAATGCATCATTTTAGCCCCGCATACATGTATCATAGGGGATGGTTGAAGCGAGGTTGTCTAGTTGCATATGTTGCTTACCAGTGGCTCGATTCACGTTGGAGAGCAAGGTGAGGCGTATCGGTGAGTGTATAAACGCGTTTAAGCTCTTTAAAGGTGTGACCAATGGATCATGAGGGTTTAGTTATAGCCTAACAATCTTAACTAAGCTCAAGCATAAGTTCCCTTATTTATCTTGATTATCTGCTTTGATTTGAGCTTGCGTATTTCATGTTTTGGGATTGAACATGGTTTTGTTTACTTACTGTAAATGAATCGTTTTGGATTAATATGCAAATTTTAAACAAAGTATATGATTCCTATAAGCATTGAGATTTGTTCCTTGAAGGGAATGTGTTGTTTCCTTTGGAATTGTGGTATTGCATTTGAATCGGTTTTGCAAAATGTGTTGAAAAACAATGAGTAAATGTTTTTGATAATGATATATTGGCTATGTGATGTAATGAGAAAGTTTCAGATATATTTAGCTAGCCATAGGATTAAAGTGCACTATAAAATGTAAAATCGATCGTGTGAAATTCTTTGGTTACACAATAGCGGTAGTGCTATTGTGGAGTGATAGGGGGTAGTGCTATCACAATGGGATAGGGGTAGTTCTATTCCTGGCCAAAGTGAGACATGGTGGAGGTAGTACCGCCATGAGACTTGATGGGGGTAGTTCCATCAAGGGAATCCGTGTATCTGAACATTTTTGGATAGGGGTAGTACTATCCAAGGATGGGGTTAGTTCCATCCGGGACATTATAAATGCCAATATATGAGAATATATGTGATAAAATAGTTTTACATATGATTATGATATATATGGTTGCTATGCATGTTTGTTGTGGAAACAAATGAGAAAATGCTTGGGTAGTAAAGCATGTTTTGAAAACAATATGGTTTATCGTTTCTTATGGATTGTTAATCAAATGTGAAATGCTTGGGTAGTTAAGCATGAGTTGGTGATTAAACACTTGTATTAATGTTTGGGGAGCAAGAATGTTTTGGAAACAAGATGTTTAATGATTTTCAAACAGTTTTCAATTGCGTCAATGTTGTATATGAGCATCCTCACTAAGAATTTGTGCTTACGCTCTCTTTTTCCCATTGATACATAGCAATAGAGTGGAGGTGCATCATTGGTTTGGCAAAAAAGGTCCAAAATCAAGACATTTATTTGAGTATAAGAACTTGGTTTGAAATTTGGTAAATAAGGCAATGTATTACCATGTTTTGGGGGATTTGTAATCTTTATTTTGTTCAATTTGTGATGGTTTAACTGTTGTGGTTTGATGGCTTTTGTGGATTGATTTGAGACATGATTGTTGATGTCTTGCGAGCACGAGTTTATGCTTCATATTTTCCCCTAATATGCATATTTGTTTGAAATGCTTATGAGCATGTTTTTGTGATGCTATCATACCGTAAATGTTGCTAATAGGTTGTTGATGCCATGCCTAAGATGAAACATGCTTTGAATCTCTTTTTGAATGTTGAGTGGGACGGTCCTTAGGAAGCATGTCTCTAGATTTGGGATTGAAGTATCTTCTCATAATTTGATCATGTTACCTTGTGTTTATAGGATGGTTTGATCCTTAGTTTAGTTGTATGTACGTTTATGTTGAGTTAAGACATTGTTGGGAAACGTCGGTACAGCCCATGGTGCAGCGAAAAAATTATCCGGCATAGTCCACTAGTGATCCATGTACGAGGAATGAATCCGGGGTGAAAAGGGCTGAAGCGTTACCTTAATTAAATCTGAAAACCATAGGGAGTTAGGAGAATCCAATTCTTCTAGCACGATATCGAATTCAAGTCGTCACAATACCATTCTGACCTATACACAGTCCACTCGAATGAAATGAACAATATTTTCTCTTCTCTAACTGTTAGAGAGGTTTTTCGCAAAAGCATACTTTAGCTGCTAGACCTTACGCCTTTATCTAGCTTTCAAAACCCTAATTCTAATTAAATTTGGATTCTATAAATATACAATATATTTAACCGAATATAATTAAATATGTAGAATCTAATTCTACTTCAATCATGTTTCTTTAGGGATATATATTTTTTAATAGTATATAATAATTACAATAATTATCTAGTATTAAAATATATATAAACAAAACTATATATAATTACAATAATCATAATAATTTCGATTTTTACTTATTTCGTGCACAACAAGTTTGTACACATGCTATCTAGTTGATATTTGTTCATTTCAATCATAGGGTGTGACCCTTGTAGGTTCTTGCAATATTAGCAATGATATCTAGAGCAATTCTAATATTACAAGCAATGAGTGGCATCTAGCAATACATCATTTCTACCTAAGTTACAGGAAGTCGTGGTTCAACATAACCTTTTTCGTGATTAACTCTTTTTATGTATTACATCATTTTGTCCTTATATCTAGATCGGACACAAGTCATGGAACATTCACACTTGTATAGTCCATCTAATATTTCTTGATATCTTGAGTAGACTACTATAAACGAATAACTCTGATATTTCAGATCAATTTATTCGAGCATGGCCATTCATTTATAGTCTCACTCAATCAAGTGGCCTGTGATATTACTCCTATTGCATATGAGGGACAAATCCTATCTTAATCAACCATATTCGACTACATATATTGTAACATATCAAATATCAAGCTTTATAGCGTAGTCAGTTATGACACACGTTTGATTGTATCAAGATATGTCACTCACAATGTTGAAATAATGATGATCTCAAGTATGAGGATCATACATGTAGTTATCATTATGAGCAATGTTGTGACTGTCACATAATAATCCAAGAAACATGCTCAAAGCAGGTCAGTCCAGTATGTCATTCTCTAACACATACTTATGTATTGATTTTGACATCTCATGTCAATGACAACACTTTGTCATCAATCAACTACATATTGGTCTTAATATATTATTGTTGTCCATGCCCACAATAATACTCGACTAAGGACATTCTAAGAATAACTATATTATTCTAAGGACTTTACTATAATTCAGTTTATTTATAAACACACAGAATAAGACTGAAATAATAATAATAATGCCTTTATATTAATAAACAAGATAAAATAATTATGTCTTTTACAACCATCTAATGATTGGTATTTGGGCATAATATAATAGTTTGAATCCACATTCGAGAGAAAAACCAGCAATTTTGGACATTATAGGTCCAGGTGTACCGATACACGGGGCTCCGTATTGGTACAAGTATGCATTTCCGGTGGTCTCGTATTCGTACATGGAGATGTGTATCGGTACGCCTTTTAGCCACTAGAATCTGTTCTTGATTCATGAAGCCCGTGTATCAATACGCCTTGGGACTGTATCGGTACGACTGGCCGTTAAGTTGGTTGGTGGAAGTTTCATGTTTTGAGATTTTTTCTTTTTGGGGTTTAGGGTTAAGGATGATTGTTTTGAGATAGTTTTTGAAAAGTATACATGTGACTTGACTAATTGAGGAATGGTAATTTTGAAATTGTTTAAGCCCTCATAATTTTCCAGATTTGCTGTTTGGTCCCTAAATTTCAAATACGCACAATTCAATGTCGATTCGACGTCCGATTTAGTTGATATTTCACCCGCTGCTAGCATGCCCACCTTAGGTCACAACGTTGCATCTAGACAAGATAAAAAGGAAAAATGGACCTAATCTTAGTTAATCATTTCAGGTTTTGTTTCGACAAAACCCAATATAGCTCGTTCTGTTCGGTCAGGCATCTATGCCGGGTTGAGGGGGTTACACAAATTTTGCCCACATGGACTTTCTCCCGAATGCACAACATTCAATGAAGCAAGAAACAATTGGGTTTCTTTAATGAAGCCACACAACAACTGAAGTCGTAGTTTCACTGCCTATATAAAGAAGACTTGGACGCTACTCAAGGAGACCAATTGATAGATAGCACAATTAAGATGGCAGTCCTAGTCTGAGCACATGGAGAACCACCAGGGTGAAGCTAGACGATTCTCCTCATCGAACGAAGCCATCAAGAGAGGCTAATGGAGTTTTGTCGAGGACGCTCGACTTATTTCTTCTCTTGCTTGATAAATTTTCATAATTTATACTTTTAATTAAGTGTGTGTAAGATAGTTAATAAGTGCTTGACTTGCCATCAGTTGGAAGTCCAACATTGAGATCTTCAGAGTTGTTTGAGATGTTTCGGTATTTCCTTAGTGGAATTTAAATATAACCACTGTGGATTTTGTAATGGGTTTGCGAGTGCACAATTATGATGAAATATGTTTTGAATTATAGTATATTTCTTGGTAAGTATCGTTCGTCATTTTTAGCAATGGAAAAATCCAGGTTGACATATTACTTCGATTGATTGTGGTTTGGGTGGTACGACACAACGGTTTGTACATTTTATCATGTGATACAAGATTCGAGGTTCGTGGTAGAATCTTATCCCTTAGCTGGATTTCACGTGATGACAGATTCTAGTAGGTGTTCATATGGCATGTTCTAGACATGATATAGTTTTGAGATGAAATAGTTTTCGATACGAGTTATCATTCCAAATTTAAGGTAAGTTCTTGAGATGAAATGAGATGTCTTTCGCCTTCAAAGGTATTGCCTTGAGAAATCAAGTCTAATGATAAAAAGTTGCATCAGAATCAATGTTTTCTTCAGAGAGTTACCAAGAGAGGAATTGTTAGTTGGTTGCAGTGGTTGCTTGACCCCCTTGTTTCTCATAATAATGTGAAGTTGAGAAGGGACCTAGTTGTACTTTCACTTTTTGGGTCTTAGCGTATAATTTAAATTTCACTGGTGACGTATTTGTGTGACAATTTTGATGAGGTATCGTTGGGTTTATTGCATGCATTGAGATATTTGACTTTGGTTAGAAAGTCGAACCACTATAAATCCTTGTGTCAATTTTTAAATTCCCATTGCTTCAACCACAATCAATCAAAATCCAATTCACCCTCCCTCTTCGATATCTTGGTTGATCGTTCAAGCCTCCCAACAAATGTATCAGAGCTTTATCTCTAAATTGGATTAACATTCTAGAGTCGATCCGTGAAGTGCTCAACCTTTCTACATCAACCAAAGATCATGGGGTAATCCTATTAGAAGAATAGGATAATGTTTTTCATGAAAGCCAAAGACAATTGTCTTTGGGATGTTGTTATTGATGGCCCGTTTATCCCATGAAGAGGCATGGCAGAATGGAATGCGGAAGATCGCAAGAAAATGGAGCTCAAAGCAAAGGCCTTGCACATTCTCTTTTGTGCACTTGGGTAGGAAGAATATTCAAAAGTTTCTTCTTGCAAAAATGCCAAGGAACTATGGGTCAAACTTGAAGTCGCATATGAAGGTACAAATTAGGTGATGGAAACCAAGATTGGACTTCTCAACCTCAACTATGAGAACTTCATGATGGACCCAAAAGAATACATCAAAGCTATGTTCGATCAGTTCTCCACCATTGTGAATAAACTTAAAGGTTTCAAAGAGATGATCTCGGAGGACAAGCTTGTAAGGAAGTTGATTTACTCACTTGTAACACCCCTTCCACGCCTGGTAGAGAACCGGGTCGGAGTATGTTACCGATGATCAAAACAATAAACGATACATTAATTTAATCAATGTTCGGTAAATCGACAACCATGTTAAAGCAAGAATACAATAATTTGTTACTATGATTGACAATTTAGTACCAATTTTAAACTTTTAAAAATTTTAGGGACCAATCTATAAATTCAGTAATTTAGGGGTTTTTCTAGAATTAAAACTTACCAATTTGAAACTAAGCCTATAACTAGTGAGCATACGAACTTTCATCCCTACTAGACTTATCTTGATAGCTTTTAACTGATTTACCTGTATTGGTACCTGTACTCGGGAAGACCATACCGGTACGCCTTTGTAATGATCAGTATTACGGTTAGGTTTTGCAAATTCGTATCACTACGAGGTTAATCTGTATCGATACGTGATGCCTAAACTATAATATCAAGATTCTAGTAACGATTTCTCATACCGATACAGTTCTAGCCGTATCGGAATAGAAAATCAGGGATCGGTAAACCAATCAAAACCTTTTTCATATCCCAATTCCAGTGTTGAATTTATGTACCAAAACTCCTTTAGCGGTATCGGTACACTTGTACGCCTAAGACCAATAATTCATGCACGTATCAATACATCATCACCAGTATCGATACGCCCTACTCTGCAATGTCATTTTTAGTCTAGTTTTTTTATACAATTTGACTAATCAAACTATATCCAAATTCTATGAGATTTTATAGACAAGTTTATTTAGTCATAATCTACTAGCATGCCAAATTTAAAAGTTATACGAATCCGTTTATTAGGTTTTTACCTTATTTGGCCAAGTATACATATTTTGGCTACTTTAAGCATTTCTAAAAGGTTACTTTAAGCCCTTAAAGCATACAAAGGCCATACATAACATACATGTACCAAAATAACCAAAAGTGACATAAACAACTACTATGCCACCATACTAGGAGTTTGTAGGGATGATAACATTACTTTGGGTACCGTTGTGACTTGCCAAAAACATTCAACTTCCTGATCCTTTGCACAAATCTTTCTTAACCTGCAATGCATGAGATGAAATGTATTAGGCTTACTTTTCCTAAAAAGGTGGTCATAAACAATGTTGATAATAGTACTATGCATGCCACATCATGTTTTAACAATAATAATTATATGAAACTTGTTCATTGGCAATGATCATATTTCAACAATATTCCTTGGATTGAATCAAGATAGTGGATACACGAATTCCTACACCTCCCCAAATTAATGAATGGTCTAGTTCTTCCGCCTCCGATTGACCAATAACACAAACATTCCTCTGCCCCGCCACAATAAAGGTCGTAGCCCAAGGACCCGTACCAATGAGCTCATGAATTCTATGGCATGCCAATTGTATCCAATGTCCTTTCAAATCCAAGGTTCAATAACAATAGTGATGTCGATGGCAATAACAATGACAATATCAATGTTGATAACAATGGCAATTTCGATGTCAATGTCAATATTTCAATAGCAATAACAATATCAATGTCCAATAATCTATGTCTCTATGTTTTAATGCTTTAATGATGTCAATGGCAATAGTAATGTTTATATAAATAAAATTTCAATGCAATATATTACCGATGCTTACCAGTATAATCTGCAATGAGATTCGATGCAATATCCTCAGACAAGATTTTAGCTATCTAATATTCAATAACAATGAAATCGAGAAAGCACCTAGCCTATGCTTAAGACTCAGACTACTCTCACCTCATTTTTTGACGCTCATACGACTCTTAAATTTCCACTCCCTTGTTCCTAGCTTTACATGGAGATGGTGGCTGCTCTTTCTCCAACTCTTGAGCTAGGTATAAATATTAGGAAATGTTAAGATCAATACATCAATACCGAAATCAATATTCAAACTCGAAATATCTATTAGCAATTTGATTTCTATGGATTAAATCCTTTAAAAACATGGGCTCAACTTGGGTGTTCATAAGAGTCATCTTGAATTTAAACGTCAACTATCCATGGAATCGAATAATGGATTAGGGGATTTAGCTTACTTACCGGTGGTTATTCAATGGAAACAACAAATCAAGGAAAGCCTAAGCTTGAGTTCATGCTTCAGTGGTGGTGCTTGCTTACAAGATGAAAAAGATGACAATGGAGGTGTTTAACTTTTTATTTGAAAAAGATGAGAATAGTAGCCAGGATAGGCTCGATGAGTTTACTAAAGTTAATATATGTATTCCTAAAAAGGCTTACAATCCCAATTTGACAAGGGAATTAGTCGGCCAAGCTTTTCTCTTCAAGGAGGAAATCTTATTTTGTTATTTTATTTCTTTTCCACCTTTTTAGAAATTTATAGCCATAATAACCACTATCAATATCCTCCACACACATCACCCGGCCACTTCACATGATTGATAGGAAGCAAGTTGGCGACTCACCTCAAAATAGGGGAAATTACGTGGGCAGTCCCTTAACTTTTGCTACTTTATACTTTTGCCCCCAAACTTCCAATTTTCACAGTTTAGTCACCACTTAGTCTTTAAAAGAATTCAATAAGGTCCCTAAACAATGAATTAACTTAATTAGAGTCTAAAGTCAAAGTAATTGACTAATTTTGAATAGACTAATTTTTCAGTGTAGGGATTTCGATCGCTAGAACCCTAATTTTGAATAGACTAATTTTTAGAGTGTTACAATTCTTCCCCCTTAAGAAAATTTGTCCTTGAATTTTACCAGAACTGAAGAGATAAGGATATTGCGCCTTTATTGTCTCCTCCGATTCCCAAGTTGCTTTCTAAACAATATGACTCCTCTAAAGCACTTTGACCAACAAAACAAAATTTGTTGCAAATCCTTTTTACTTCTTTTGAAAGAATCTGAACCGGTTCCTCTTCATAAGTCAAATTGGGTCGAAACTTCTACAGACTTAGGCTCGATGATGTGCAAAGGGTCGAAATGGTATTTACGAAGCATGGGCACGTGAAACACATCATGGATCTTGTTCAATTCTAAGGGCAATGCTAGATAATATGTCGCAGGGATAACTTTCATGGTGACCTTAAAGGGTCTAATGAATCAGAGACTTAGCTTCCTCTTTTTACCAAACCTTAGAATCTTTTTCCATGGAGAAACCTTGAGGAAGTCTTTTTCACCAACCTCGTATTTTATACCCTGTCGTTTGAGGTTAGCATAGGTTTTTTGTCAATCAAAGACAGCCTTCAAACGTTCATGGATGAGAGTAACCCGTTCTTCGATTTCCCGAAGTAAGTTAGGGCCCAACATCTTGCATTCACCGAGCTCAGACAAACACAATGCAGTTCTACAATGTCTACCATACAACGCCTCATATGGTGTCGTTTTGATGGATGCTTAATACCTATTGTTGTAGGCAAACTCGATGAGATGCAAGGATTTCTCCCAAGATCCTAAAAATGATGCATGCATGTAGCATGTCTTCGAAAATCTGTAACAGAAGGGTTCAATATCAATATATATTTTCAACGATTCAATGGGAGGGGTTTTTCAACGATTACCTAAATTACCCTTCCTGACTGACCATTAAACTGAGGGTGAAAAGTGGTGCTCAGGTTAACTCTGGTGCCTAGAGAACCCTACAATGTTCTCCAAAATCGAGAAGCAAACCGTGAATCCTGATTGGAACTGATAGATTTCAGTACTCTGTGGAGTCGAATAACTTCCTTGATATACATGCCAGCTAATCTAGGAAGACGTAGTCCATCCTTACTTGTAAGAAGTGTGCTGACTTGGTGAAACAATCTACAATGACCCATGTATCATCATGTTTAGCGAGAGTTAGAGGCAAACCGCTGAAAAATTCCATAGTGATTATCTCCCACTTCCACTACGGTATATCAATGGGTTGCAGTAAACCAATAGGAACATGATGTTAAGCTTTAATACGCTGGCACGTAAGGAACTTGGATAAGAAATCAACTAATTTTGAGGTCTAGATCATCAAGCTTTTGCAATTTAATGATGATGGATTGAATTTTAGGGTCTTTAATTTACAATGGTTTGATTCTCGATACAATAATAGAATAAACCTAGAGTTCAGCTACGAAGTAACGATGCTTTCGAAGTCAGAAATGAGCATTAAAAGCTCGATGGGCTATGATACAAAGATCTCATAATGAGTTCAATACGATAGTTAATATTAATACTTAATGACCAACAACAATACTTACCAAGCAGAGGTTTGCGGTTGAGCACATAAGCAACAACGTTGGCCTTGCCTGGATGATAATCGATGACAAGATCATCATCTTTGAGGAGTTCCATCCATCTTCACTGCCAGAGATTCAACTCATTTCGAATCAATATGTATTTGAGGCTTTTATTAAAGAGATAACATTTCTCACAAAGAGATAATGTCTCCAAATTTTAAATGTGAAGACAAACGCAGGCAGTTCCAAGTCATGAGTAGGGTAGTTCATCTCATATGGCTTAAGCTGTCCCAATGCATATGCAATGACTTTGCCTTCTTGCATTCACACAAATCCTAATCCAAGATACAAAACATCACTGTAAATTGTGTAGTCCTTTTTGGACTCGGTTTGGGTCAGGACCGATGTGTTAATCAAGACTTGTTTTAGCTTATCAAAGTTTCTTTGTTGTTCATCAGTCCAAACAAATGGAGTCTCTTTCCCTAATAACTTAGTCGGGCTGCTATTATAGAAAATCCCTTAACTAATCTTCTATAATAACCAGCTAGACCAAGTAAGTTTCTCACCTCACCAATGTTCTTCAGTGGTTTCCAATCAAGAATAGCTTGAATTTTCTTTGGGTCCACATGAATGCCCAAAGCCGATACGATGTGCCCATGGAAGGCAACTTCGGTTAGCCAAAATTCACACTTAGAGAATTTAGCAAACAAATGTGATACATGTACCACAAGGCAATTCCAAGGACAAGATGGACTTACTTTTCCACTTGGCCCAATAAACCGAGCCAAGTCTAAGCTAATCAAGGACAAGCTGAATTCGACCGTCCAAGTATTCGTGAGCCAAGGATTACAAGCTGCCATGAAGAAAGAAGAATTTCTTGAAGGAAGTCCACACTTAACATCCTTCAAGAATAATTGGGTCACAAAAACTCAACTTGCTGCACCTTTGGAGATGGATATCCTTGCAACTATAATTCTATTGGTGTCTAACCTTTTCTTTGGACTCTTAAAGCAATTAGGATGTTTTATTCTCTTTTTAACACTCGTTATCGTATACCAATAAATATTTTTCGGTCACGATGTAAGATACAAGGTAATCTATGTTCTTTAATTATTGATGGTGACAGTCGTGTAAACTTAGTGAGTAGCTTCATTGTTGATGCACTCGATCTACCATGCCAAGAACACCTTAAGCCGTATCATCTTCAAGGGTTTAATAGCGGACCGGATATGAAGGTAACCGAACGATGTTTAATCTCTTTTACTCTTGGAAGCTATTGTGATGATGTATGGTGTGACGTGGTTCCTATGGAAGTCACCCACTTGCTATTAGGAAGACCTTGGAAAAATGATCGGGGCGCTGTCCATCGAATCAATACAAATGGATACTCGGTTGTGCACCAAGGCCAGAAGCTCTCATTTGCTACAATAGAGCCGGAAAAAGTAGATGAAGAAATAGAAAAAGCAAAAAAATAGTGTGAGAGGATAAAACGAAAAAGATTGGAAGCACAAAAGGCTGAATCAATTGACCACACAAAGGCAACCAACCATGAAGACATCCCAAAACCAGAACGTACACATGATTCTCTTCATACTTATACTTCTAGCATTTGTGCAAATGTTGATATTGGAGAAGAACCATCTCCCAAACAAAAGGATAGTGATAGTTAACACATTAAACAAGATGACAATGCTTCTAATCCCTTATGTGAAGTAGTAGGTCCAC
The DNA here is from genome assembly GCA_019671005.1 of Hibiscus mutabilis. NCBI lineage: Eukaryota > Viridiplantae > Streptophyta > Magnoliopsida > Malvales > Malvaceae > Hibiscus > Hibiscus mutabilis. Next base: position 49,303,521 of record CM033718.1, read on the forward strand.
TTGCTATACTCTCATCACCTCCCCACGAAGAAAGTAAGTGTAATTCTAACCTTTCATTTGATTCTTATCCTATCATTCTGTTAGAAACACTTTCTCCTCTACAGAAATTGTACATTGATGATAGATTTTGTGAGAGGGATATGGGATGTGAGATACAAAAGACTGAGAGTAAAGAGGCCGAAAGTGAAAAAAGTCAAATTAATGGCCAAAATTTGGTGAGTGAAAATACATATGAGGTAAAAGTCACACAAAGCCCAAAAGAAAAAGACAAGAAAAAGAACGTGATGAGTGATTTTGTTTTGACTAATCCTTACAAATGTTCGAGTAGTGCTGTCTTATTTTTTCAGGATTTTGTTGAACCATTGAGAGGAGCTCAATTAGATCACTCCACATACAACAAAGAAGCCTTTTCAATTGAAGTTGATGATTGTTCTCTCATTGCCGATTTAGATTCGAGGATGAATCCTTTTGAGGAGTGGGGGAATGATACATGCATGAGCAGGGTCAAATTACTAATATTGGACAAGAAGCTGAATTTGTTCGATGCAAACAATAAAAGCCAAAACAGTGCACGCATAGGAGGTCAAAAACGATGCATCTTGGACAAGAAATTGAATCTGTTTGTAAAGTCCGGAAAGTCAGCCAACTTGCGACGAGTTTTTGGATGGGATCCGGGCATTTCTGAGTCAAGTTGTCTTCTAAAAAATTGTCCGCCATTCAGTTACCTTTCCAACGCATCAATCAAACATCAGGAACTCAAGATACGTCCAATTTACTGAATACTACGCGTGCAGAAAACTGGATACGGGATTATTACGGGATTTTGAAAAATTCAGCCCAAAAGCTAACTAGGCCTAAAAACACTTGTAAATCCTAATTTGGGCTAAAAATAAAAATCTGACTCAATCTTTTATCGTAACAAGTATTGGGTCTAATTACAATAAAAGGGCTAATTAATGGACATCTAAAGGCTCATGGATATCCATCTCCAAAGGTGCAGCAAGTTGAGTTTTTGTGACCCAATTATTCTTGAAGGATGTTAAGTGTGGACTTCCTTCAAGAAATTCTTCTTTCTTCATGGCAGCTTGTAATCCTTGGCTCACGAATACTTGGACGGTCGAATTCAGCTTGTCCTTGATTAGCTTAGACTTGGCTCGGGTTATTGGGCCAAGTGGAAAAGTAAGTCCATCTTGTCCTTGGAATTGCCTTGTGGTACATGTATCAAAATGTTTCTCCCGAAGAGTCTGAAGCACAAAATGGTGGTGGTCTCCATTATTGGCAGGATTCGTAAAATAGATCAATATGTCATCAATAAATACCACCACGAATTTGTGTAGATACAGTCTAAAAACCCAATTCATCAGATCCATAAAAGCTGTCAGTGCATTGGTTAGTCCAAAGCGCATTACCAAGAATTCATAATGCCCGTTTCTTGTACGAAAAGTATTCTTGGGTACATCGCATTCCATAACTCTCATCTGATAGTACCTGGACCTTAAATCGATCTTCAAAACATAGTGGCATCCTTAAGCTGATCGAAAAGGACATCAATCCTTGGCAATTGATACTTGTTCTTGATGGTCACTTTGTTCAACTACCGGTAATTAATGCATTGTCTCATGGAACCATCTTTCCCCTTTGAAAAGGACTGGAGCTCCTCAAGGTGAAGAACTCGGTTGAATAAAGCCTTTGTCAAGAAATTCCTAAATCTGAGCTTTCAGCTTCTTAAGCTCAATTGCTCTCATACGATAAGGTGCAATGGACATCGGGGTTGTTCCAGGTTGCACTTCGATGCCAATTTCTACTTCACGGGTTGAGGGTAAACCCAAAAGTTCATCGAAAAAACATCAGGGAATTCACACACGCTATTGATATTTTGCAGTTGAGGTTCATTCTTGGTTTCCAACGTTAGAGCATATAATGTAGGATTATTTGAATTCATAAGGGTGACGCTCTCCTTGCCAAGGCCACAGAGATGCAACTTTTTCTTGTTGCAATCTACCCAAGCTTGATGTTCATTGAGCCAATCCAAACCCAGTACCACATTGAATTTGTGAATTGGGAGTGCCAACAGATTAGCCGAAAATGGAATCCCTTGAATCAATAAGGGACAATTCTTTCTCACAAGATTCACAGTGACACGATCACCCATTAGATTGGTTACAGATTTTTTTGATGCTATGGGTTCGAAGGACAACTGATATTGCTTAACTAGGACCATGCTTATAAAATAATATGTGGAGCCTGGATCAATCAACGCATAAATAAAATTTGAATACAATTCAATGGTACATGTAATGATATCGGGATCATCCTCCTCCACTTTGCTCCTCACATGGTAGACTTGGGCAGGGACTTTTGATTCTTGTTGGTTCGATGTTCTTGTAGAGCCACTAGGTCTCCCCGTAGCTCCTGATGATCCTTGCCTTGATCCTTTGCCTCAGAAAGATTGAGTAGAAGATGCAGCACTAAAATTGAAAGGACAATCTCTAATAAAGTGGCCTTGCTCGCCACAATAAAAATAAGCTCCCGATTGTTTACGACATTGCCCCACTGGGTGCCTGTTCTGACAATAGTTGCAGACTAGGTTCTGTGAGTTCTGACCAGAGCCCCCGGTACTATCAACTAAGGCCACCTTAGCAAAAGACTGGGTCATAGTTTGTGGCCTCCTAATGTTCCATGTACGGGAAGGCTGTGAATACACATTCTATTTAGGGCCATTATATTTCCCTTTCTTATATGGCTTTGGGGGACGGGAGTCATCTCAGAATCTTTTATCTAAACTGCCTTACCCACCGGTCTTCTAGGCTTTTTGAGCTTCTTTAGTATCTTTGACCTTGTTCACGAGAATCTGAAAATTGTGATGCCCAATGCTGTAAACATAGGGCATAACTCGTTACTGAGTCCAGCAATAAACATTCTACACTTCTCTTCCTCCTTTTTAATATATTCTACACCATATTTATAGTACTTACAAAAATCATGGATGTACTTCTCAACAGTTTGTCCACCTTGTTTGAGATGGAGGAAGATATTACGGCTTTCTGCTAGATAGAACTCGCTAATGTATTTCTTTCAGAATTCTTGAAGGAAGAATTCCCACGTCATAGCTTCCTCAGGGACTGTAAGAATTGTAGTCTCCCTGTAACACCCCAAAAATAGGGCTACACATTTAGAGGTTTGATCAGGTTGGGTTTAACTCGGTCGAACCGGATTAACGAGTTTAATGAGTTTTGGGAGAATTAATATTTTAAAATATGATTTGAGATAAAAATTAGTTTGAGTTCCCAAAAATGCTTAAATATATTATCAAGGGTTTTGGTATTTAATTTGGGAGTTAATTAAATTAGTTGATGAGACATTTTGGTTTTAGTGACCAAATTATAAAGATTGCAAAACTATCTTTACTGACTATTTTGTAAATGGGCCAATACTAAGAATCCTTAGAGAGCTATTTTTCAAAATATTTTTAATTAAAAATTTCCACCTTAATTGTGATATGATCTCGACTATGAGTTTTGAATCATATATGTGAATGCCCGATCGTGATTCTAGTAAGAACTCTGCAGTGCTTTGAATGTATTCTGAAATTACTCAAACAATAATGTAAGTAGAAATAGATAAATAAGAAATAGAAATAATGGGATGAAAGATATGTAGAAGGGGTGTAGGAAGAGTGATAGTTGTGATTATGGAAGGAAAAAAAAATAAAAGATGAAAATGTAGGTGAAGATGATGGGGTGTTGGCGTTAAGATGAAGAAATTCAAAGGATGGATTGTGACCCCCTGATATGAACGTCAATGGCAAAGACCCAGAGAAGTACCCAGGTGGCCCCATTACTCGAGCAAGGGTCAAGGAGTTCCAAGCAGCCATGGAAAATATGTTTACATCAAGCTTGGGACGTGAGAAAGAAGAAATAATAAGGGAGGAACACTTTACTTTGCTTATGCATGAATTTGCATGAATATTTAAAGTTTGCATAACATTCATTGCATTCAATAAACATGTTGTTCATTAAAGCATGTGTTGCATTTAAACATGTAGTTCATTTAGTTATACACTTCATTTAACTAAGTAGTTCATTGATTAAACTAGTTCATTCAAGATTATTAGTTCATTGAATAAAGTTAGTTCATTAATTAAACTAGTTCATTCATCAAACTAGCTCATTTATTAAACCAACTCTTAATTGTTTACATGCATGTTTTCAATTAAAGATTGAATAAAGTTTACCTTTGTGTCTAGGTGCATGAGGGAAGATGAACGGTTTTACCAGATGCAAGAATATCAGCAGAATGTCTTCCAATTCTGGATGCGATACAGACGTGTTTGGATCCAGAAATCAATTGGACGTTATTCCTCCATCTCTTAGCTTTCCAATGCCTTTTGAATCACCTCAATCCGATATCGGGAGCTTGAGATACGAATGATTTACTGAAGACAGTGCAGGCTGAAATTTTATTACGGGAATTTTATGCATGGATGATTTGAATGAATTTGAGCCAAGGAAGAGTTCTTTCATCTTCTACCAAGAGACAAGCAATTGATGGCCATCTTAATTCAGCAAATTCAAGGCATTCAAGGTTGATGTTATCACCATTCAAGTGGGGTTTCAAAATTCATTGAGGAGACATGAAATGAAGGCTGGATGAAACTCACCTTTTTATGACATTCAAGTCATATTAATCAGCTTGGAAGATGAAGAGTTGCACTTAAACTGGACAGCAAGGATGTCTACATTCATCCTTGTCCACATTCATCCCCTTTCTCTTCATATGATAGCAAAACAAGGCAGCCCAAGAGTCCTTCTTAATTTGGACGAAAATATGACTAAATTCAACCTCAATTTGTCTAAACTAATCAGCTTTGAAGATGAGAAGAAAGGACAAAGCATTCATGTGTATTCAAGTGCATTAAGATGAGCATTCATCTTTCTTGTAACACCTTTTCATATTCTGCCTACTTCTACTATAAATAGGCATCTTTAGGATCATTGTAAGACACACTTTGAATATATAAAACATCTTTGAAAGATTGCTTTCATTCTTGTTCTCTTGTGGAACTTTATCGGCTTCAAGTTAGTCTTGTAGTCTTCATCCATTTCCCTTTTGTTATAGCGTTGGTTCCTAGCTCATCTATAGCTAGTGGGTCACGTTCCATATCCTACCACTTCATTTCCACTTTATTATATTGCTGGTTCCTAACTCTTTATAGTTAGGGGGTCACAATCCATCCTTTGAATTTCTTCATCTTAACGCCAACACCCCATCATCTTCACCTACATTTTCATCTTTTATTTTTTTTTTTTTTTCATAATCACAACTATCACTCTTCCTACACCCCTTCTACATATCTTTCATCCCATTATTTCTATTTCTTATTTATCTATTTCTACTTACATTGTTGTTTGAGTAATTTGAGAATACATTCAAAGCATCACAGAGTTCTTACTAGAATCACGATCGGGCATTCACATATATGATTCAAAACTCATAGTCGAGATCATATCATTTGGTATCAGAGCCTAGACGATTCAGTAAGCGTATTATTTTTCTCTCTCCCGGGTTAGTAAAAAAAAATCAAAAAAAAAAAAAAAAAATCTTAAAGAGGAGGGAGCAATCTATTCTTGTTTTAAAAAAAAAAAAATTACAATACATCATTTCTTATTGCTGAATTACAAATTCCTTTACCTATTCTTAGTAATTCTTTCTTTTTTTTGAAGCCATTATCCTTTTATTATTCATCATTCTCCTACCAAGCTAGAATTGTTTCAGCCGAAGTCCACGAGACACTTGTAAGCCTTGAGGAAGTTCCCAAAAGGACTTGAAAATAAAGCACGAGTGGTAAAAGGCATGAGTGTGCATTAAGGGAAAAGCCTAACCCGAGTGAAACACGAGTGTGAGTGCATTTTCTTTGGAGTGGAAAGGTGAGATTTTGTGTTAGTAAGGTTTAATTTCTTTTGTTTCTTTATCTAACATGTCACAAAGATCTGGTCATAGTGGTGAAGGAGTTCCCAATTTGCAAAATCAGGCTATGCTTCAAGCAATGGCCAAAATGATCCAAGAGCAATTGGAGCCCTAATTGAACGAATAGACCAGCTTGAAATTTCACAAGCTAATCAGGGTAATGAGGAGTATCCTGAAGAAGTTGAAGTAGATGATGTGCAAGATCAAGTATCCCAACATAGCATGGTACAACAAGGCCAGAGAGCTCGACCACGAGTAGACGCGATAATCTCAGCAACATCAAGATTACCATTCCTCCTTTTCAAGGAAGAACGGATCCTGAAACCTATCTTGCATGGGAAAAGAAGGTTGAGCACATTTTTGAGTGCCATAACTATTCAGAGCTTAAAAAGGTAAAACTCGCTGCCATTGAGTTTACGGATTATGCACTAATATGGTGGGATCAATTGACATCAAGTAGGAGACGCAATGGAGAACATCCTATCACTACATGGGATGAAATGAAAGCGGTGATGCGAAGGCGATTCATTCCAACCCACTACCATCGAGAGTTATTCAACCGTCTTCAAAATCTTTCACAAGGTAACCGAAGTGTTGAAGATTACTACAAAGAGATGGAGGTGTCCATGATTCGAGCCAACATCGACGAGGATCGAGAAGCCACAATGGCAAGATTCCTAGCGGGACTAAATCGGGACATTGCGAAACGTGGTCGAGTTGCAACATTATGTGGAGATGGAAGACATGGTGCATATGGCCATGAAAGTGGAAAAACAGCTCAAAAGAAAGGGTGCCACGATCTTATGGGAGTTCAACATCAAAATGGGGCAAAAGTTCATACAAGAAGACTCCTCCATTACCGTCCCACGAAAAAGGAGGACCACCGAAAGGAAGTAAGCCCATTGCCGAAACCAGCAAGGGTAAGACTACCGCTACTCCAAATCGTTCCCGTGACATATAATGTTTTAAGTGTTTGGGGCGTGGACACATTGCAAGCCAATGTCCGAACCGCAACACCATGCTTCTTCGAGATGATGGAGAAGTTGAATCGGAACAAGAAGAGGATGAGAATGAAGATGTTGCCATCGAAGAAGAAGAATTAGAGTATGGCGTGGAAGGAGAGGTTCTTGTTGTCAAAAGAAGCCTAAACGTACAATCCGTTGGAGGAAATGAACAACGAGAAAATATCTTCCATACTCGTTGCCATGTTGGAGGAAAGGTATGCTTTGTTATTATTATTGATGGTGGTAGTTGCACTAATGTTGCTAGTACCTTAATGGTAGATACACTTGGCTTGGCAACAACAAAGCATCCACAACCTTATAAGCTACAATGGCTCAACGATGGAGGAGAACTCAAGGTGACCAAACAAGTTCGAATTGTTTTCTCTATTGGGAAGTACAAAGACGAGGTATTATGCGATGTCGTTCCAATGCACGCAAGCCATTTATTACTTGGAAGGCCTTGGCAATTTGATAGGCGAGTGATCCATGACGGGTATACCAACCGGTATACGTTCACCCATGAAGCAAAGAAGATCACTTTAGCCCCACTTTCTCCAAAACAAATACATGAAGACCAAATTTTATTGAGAGGAAAAATTGAAAAAGCCAAAGAGAGAGAGACCAAAATGGAGGTAAAAGCAAAGGAGTGTGATCAAAATGAGGGAAGGAAAATCAGCATTCTTTCTAAAGAGAGAGAGTTGAAAAAGAGTTTAATGACAGCAAAGGAAGCACTTGTGCTCATGTACAAGGAAAATTTCTTGAATACTAACTACCTTGATCAAAATTTGCCTGCTTTTGTTGTGTCTTTATTGCAGGAGTTTGATGACCTATTTCCGGAGGAAATACCAAGTGGGCTGCCACCTATTCGTGGCATAGAACATCAAATAGACTTTGTTCCCGGAGCCGTCATTCCAAACCGACCAGCGTCAAGCAACCCCAAGAAACTAAGGAGTTGCAAAGGCAAGTATCTGAGTTGATGTCAAAAGGCTACGTGAGGGAAAGCCTTAGCCCATGTGCCGTGCAGTTCTACTTGTGCCAAAGAAGGATGGAACTTGGCGCATGTGTGTGGACTGCCGAGCGGTAAACAAAATTACGGTAAAGTATCGTCACCCTATTCCTCGCTTAGATGACATGTTAGATGAGCTTAGTGGTTCTAACCTCTTTTCCAAGATTGATCTTAAAAGTGGTTACCACCAAATACGAATGCGGGAAGGTGATGAGTGGAAAACAGCATTCAAAACTAAGCAAGGCCTTTATGAGTGGTTGGTTATGCCTTTTGGCTTAACTAATGCTCCAAGCACGTTTATGAGGTTAATGAATCATGTTCTTAGGCCATTCTTGGGTAAGTTTTGTGTGGTTTACTTTGATGACATTCTAATCTATAGTAAAACCATGGAAGAACATGTTCAACATTTAAGGTCAGTTTTGCTAGTTTTGAGGAAGGAAAAACTGTGATATGATCTCGACTATGAGTTTTGAATCATATATGTGAATGCCCGATCGTGATTCTAGTAAGAACTCTGCAGTGCTTTGAATGTATTCTGAAATTACTCAAACAATAATGTAAGTAGAAATAGATAAATAAGAAATAGAAATAATGGGATGAAAGATATGTAGAAGGGGTGTAGGAAGAGTGATAGTTGTGATTATGGAAGGAAAAAAAAATAAAAGATGAAAATGTAGGTGAAGATGATGGGGTGTTGGCGTTAAGATGAAGAAATTCAAAGGATGGATTGTGACCCCCTAACTATAAAGAGTTAGGAACCAGCAATATAATAAAGTGGAAATGAAGTGGTAGGATATGGAACGTGACCCACTAGCTATAGATGAGCTAGGAACCAACGCTATAACAAAAGGAAATGGATGAAGACTACAAGACTAACTTGAAGCCGATAAAGTTCCACAAGAGAACAAGAATGAAAGCAATCTTTCAAAGATGTTTTATATATTCAAAGTGTGTCTTACAATGATCCTAAAGATGCCTATTTATAGTAGAAGTAGGCAGAATATGAAAAGGTGTTACAAGAAAGATGAATGCTCATCTTAATGCACTTGAATACACATGAATGCTTTGTCCTTTCTTCTCATCTTCAAAGCTGATTAGTTTAGACAAATTGAGGTTGAATTTAGTCATATTTTCATCCAAATTAAAAGGACTCTTGGGCTGCCTTGTTTTGCTATCATATGAAGAAGAAAGGGGATGAATGTGGACAAGGATGAATGTAGACATCCTTGCTGTCCAGTTTAAGTGCAACTCTTCATCTTCCAAGCTGATTAATATGACTTGAATGTCATAAAAGGTGAGTTTCATCCAGCCTTCATTTCATGTCTCCTCAATGAATTTTGAAACCCCACTTGAATGGTGATAACATCAACCTTGAATGCCTTGAATTTGCTGAATTAAGATGGCCATCAATTGCTTGTCTCTTGGTAGAAGATGAAAGAACTCTTCCTTGGCTCAAATTCATTCAAATCATCCATGCATAAAATTTCCGTAATAAAAATTTCAGCCTGCACTGTCTTCAGTAAATCATTCGTATCTCAAGCTCCCGATATCGGATTGAGGTGATTCAAAAGGCATTGGAAAGCTAAGAGATGGAGGAATAACGTCAATTGATTTCTGGATCCAAACACGTCTGTATCGCATCCAGAATTGGAAGACATTCTGCTGATATTCTTGCATCTGGTAAAACCGTTCATCTTCCCTCATGCACCTAGACACAAAGGTAAACTTTATTCAATCTTTAAATGAAAACATGCATGTAAACAATTAAGAGTTAGTTTAATAAATGAGCTAGTTTGATGAATGAACTAGTTTAATTAATGAACTAACTTTATTCAATGAACTAATAATCTTGAATGAACTAGTTTAATCAATGAACTACTTAGTTAAATGAAGTGTATAACTAAATGAACTACATGTTTAAATGCAACGCATGCTTTAATGAACAACATGTTTATTGAATGCAATGAATGTTATGCAAACTTTAAATACTCATGCAAATTCATGCATAAGCAAAGTAAAGTGTTCCTCCCTTATTATTTCTTCTTTCTCACGTCCCAAGCTTGATGTAAACATATTTTCCATGGCTGCTTGGAACTCCTTGACCCTTGCTCGAGTAATGGGGCCACCTGGGTACTTCTCTGGGTCTTTGCCATTGACGTTCATATCAGTCCCTCCCTCTTTAAAGGCGATTTGTCCCCAAATCGTCATCTACATCATAAGGAGATAGGTCAGCAACATTGAAGGTTGCACTAACATTAAACTCACCTGGAAGATCTAATTGATAGGCATTGTCATTGATCTTCTTGACTATTTGGAATGGTCCATCTCCCGAGGCATTAATTTGGACTTTCGTTGAGCCGGAACCTTTCTTTCCTCATGTGCAGCCACACCCAATCCCCTGGCTCAAAGGAAATTCGCTTCGACCCTTATTTGCTTGCTGCTCATATTGCTTGGTTCGTTTTTCAATGTTCTCCCGCACTTGTTGATGAAGCTTCTTAACAAATTCAGCTTTATTAAGTCCATCTTTATTCACAATTTGATCAGTGGGTAATGGTAACAAGTCTATCGGTGTTAATGGATTGAATCCATACACCACTTCAAAAGGCGTCGCCCTGTAGTACTATGGATCGAACGGTTGTATGCAAACTCCACATGTGGTAAACTCTCCTCCCATGTTTTCAAATTCTTCCTAATGATGGATCAAGTAACATAGAAAGTACTCGGTTCACCACTTCAGTTTGGCCATCCGTTTGAGGGTGGCAAGTGGTGGAGAATAGTAACTTAGTACCAATCTTACTCCATAGGGCTCTCCAAAAGTGACTTAAGAACTTCACATCCCGATCAGACACAATAGTTCTTGGTATGCCATGTAACCTTAAGATTTCCCTGAAAAACAAAGTAGCAATATGTGAGGCATCATTAGTTTTGTTACAGGGAATGAAATGAGCCATTTTGGAGAATCTATCCACAAACTACAAAGATGGAATCTTTGTTATTCTTGGTACGTGGAAGCCCTAGCACAAAATCCATTGAAATATCCATCCATGGTGCTTCCGGTATGGGTAGTGGTGTGTAAAGTCCATGTGGCATGACTTTAGATTTGGCCTTCCTGCAAGTGATGCATCGCTCACACAACCTCTCCACATCTCGTTTCATTTTAGGCCAATATAGGTGCTCTTGAAGTATAGCCAAAGTCTTTGCTATCCCAAAATGTCCCATTAATCCTCCTCCATGAGCTTCCTTAGTTAGCAATTCACGCATGGAACCTTGAGGGATGCATAGTCTTCCTTCCTTAAATAGGAAACCATCATGCTTATAGTATTTTTCAATTGACCTTTTCTCACAAGCTTTGTAAATCTCTCCAAAATCAGAGTCAGAGACATATAAGTCTTTAATAAAAACAAAACCCAATAACTTAGATTCCAAAGTGTTTAAAAGAATATACCTCCGTGACAATGCATCGGCAACTATATTCTCCTTACCTTTCTTGTACTTGATAACATATGGGAAAGTTTCAAGAAACTCCACCCATTTGGCATGCCTTTTGTTGAGTTTATGCTGCCCCGGATATGTTTCAATGCCTCATGATCAGTGTGAATGATGAACTCCTTAGGCCAAAGGTAATGTTGCCATGTTTCCATTGCCCTCACAAGAGCATACATCTCCTTGTCATAGGTAGGGTAATTAAGCGTAGCTCCACTTAATTTTTCACTGAAAATAGGCTATAGGACGTCCACCTTGAGACAAAACTGCTCCAATTCCTACACCTGATGCATCACATTCAATTTCAAAAGTTAGATTAAAATCAGGTAGAGCAAGTAAAGGGGCATGTATTAAACAATCTTTAATGCTATTAAAGGACTTCTCTTGATCTTCCCCCCAAAAGAATTTAGAATTCTTCTTAATAACACTTGTTAGTGGGGCGGCTATGGTGCTGAAGTTGGGGACGAATCTTCGATAAAAACTTGCAAGTCCATGGAAGCTCCTAACTTGAGAAATGCTTGCTGGTCGTGGCCACTCTTCAATGGCTTTAACCTTCTCTTTGTCCACCTCCAAGCCTTCAGAACTCACAACGAAACCTAGGAAAACAACCCTGTCAGTACAAAATGTACATTTTTGTAAGTTAGCAAACAGTTTTTCCTTCCTCAAAACTAGCAAAACTGACCTTAAATGTTGAACATGTTCTTCCATGGTTTTACTATAGATTAGAATGTCATCAAAGTAAACCACACAAAACTTACCCAAGAATGGCCTAAGAACATGATTCATTAACCTCATAAACGTGCTTGGAGCATTAGTTAAGCCAAAAGGCATAACCAACCACTCATAAAGGCCTTGCTTAGTTTTGAATGCTGTTTTCCACTCATCACCTTCCCGCATTCGTATTTGGTGGTAACCACTTTTAAGATCAATCTTGGAAAAGAGGTTAGAACCACTAAGCTCATCTAACATGTCATCTAAGCGAGGAATAGGGTGACGATACTTTACCGTAATTTTGTTTACCGCTCGGCAGTCCACACACATGCGCCAAGTTCCATCCTTCTTTGGCACAAGTAGAACCGCACGCGGCACATGGGCTAAGGCTTTCCCTCACGTAGCCTTTGACATCAACTCAGATACTTGCCTTTGCAACTCCTTAGTTTCTTCGGGTTGCTTGATGCGCTGGTCGGTTTGGAATGACGGCTCCGGGAACAAAGTCTATTTGATGTTCTATGCCACGAATAGGTGGCAGCCCACTTGGTATTTCCTCCGAAATAGGTCATCAAACTCCTGCAATAAAGACACAACAAAAGCAGGCAAATTTTGATCAAGGTAGTTAGTATTCAAGAAATTTTCCTTGTACATGAGCACAAGTGCTTCCTTTGCTGTCATTAAACTCTTTTTCAACTCTCTCTTTTTAAAAAGAATGCTGATTTTCCTTCCCTCATTTTGATCACACTCATTTGCTTTTACCTCCATTTTGGTCTCTCTCTTTTGGCTTTTTCAATTTTTCCTCTCAATAAAATTTGGTCTTCATGTATTTGTTTTGGAGAAAGTGGGGCTAAAGTGATCTTCTTTGCTTCATGGGTGAACGTATACGGTTGGTATACCCGTCATGGATCACTCACCTATCAAATTGCCAAGGCCTTCCAAGTAATAAATGGCTTGCGTGCATTGGAACGACATCGCATAATACCTCGTCTTTGTACTTCCCAATAGAGAAAACAATTCGAACTTGTTTGGTCACCTTGAGTTCTCCTCCATCGTTGAGCCATTGTAGCTTATAAGGTTGTGGATGCTTTGTTGTTGCCAAGCCAAGTGTATCTACCATTAAGGTACTAGCAACATTAGTGCAACTACCACCATCAATAATAACAAAGCATACCTTTCCTCCAACATGGCAACGAGTATGGAAGATATTTTCTCGTTGTTCATTTCCTCCAACGGATTGTACGTTTAGGCTTCTTTTGACAACAAGAACCTCTCCTTCCACGCCATACTCTAATTCTTCTTCTTCGATGGCAACATCTTCATTCTCATCCTCTTCTTGTTCCGATTCAACTTCTCCATCATCTCGAAGAAGCATGGTGTTGCGGTTCGGACATTGGCTTGCAATGTGTCCACGCCCCAAACACTTAAAACATTGTATGTCACGGAACGATTTGGAGTAGCGGTAGTCTTACCCTTGCTGGTTTCGCAATGGGCTTACTTCCTTCGGTGGTCCTCCTTTTTCGTGGGACGGTATTGGAGGAGTCTTCTTGTATGAACTTTGCCCCATTTTGATGTTGAACTCCCATAAGATCGTGGGCACCCTTTCTTTTGAGCTGTTTTTCCACTTTCATGGCCATATGCACCATGTCTTCCATCTCCACATAATGTTGCAACTCGACCACGTTCGCAATGTCCGGATTTAGTCCCGCTAGGAATCTTGCCATTGTGGCTTCTCGATCCTCGTCGATGTTGGCTCGAATCATGGACACCTCCATCTCTTTGTAGTAATCTTCAACACTTCGTTTACCTTGTGAAAGATTTTGAAGACGGTTGAATAACTCTCGATGGTAGTGGGTTGGAATGAATCGCCTTCGCATCACCGCTTTCATTTCATCCCATGTAGTGATAGGATGTTCTCCATTGCGTCTCCTACTTGATGTCAATTGATCCCACCATATTAGTGCATAATCCGTAAACTCAATGGCAGCGAGTTTTACCTTTTAAGCTCTGAATAGTTATGGCACTCAAAAATGTGCTCAACCTTCTTTTCCCATGCAAGATAGGTTTCAGGATCCGTTCTTCCTTGAAAAGGAGGAATGGTAATCTTGATGTTGCTGAGATTATCGTCTACTCGTGGTCGTCGAGCTCTCTGGCCTTGTTGTACCATGCTATGTTGGGATACTTGATCTTGCACATCATCTACTTCAACTTCTTCAGGATACTCCTCATTACCCTGATTAGCTTGTGAAATTTCAAGCTGGTCTATTCGTTCAATTAGGGGCTCCAATTGCTCTTGGATCATTTTGGCCATTGCTTGAAGCATAGCCTGATTTTGCAAATTGGGAACTCCTTCACCACTATGACCAGATCTTTGTGACATGTTAGATAAAGAAACAAAAGAAATTAAACCTTACTAACACAAAATCTCACCTTTCCACTCCAAAGAAAATGCACTCACACTCGTGTTTCACTCGGGTTAGGCTTTTCCCCTTAATGCACACTCATGCCTTTTACCACTCGTGCTTTATTTTCAAGTCCTTTTGGGAACTTCCTCAAGGCTTACAAGTGTCTCGTGGACTTCGGCTGAAACAATTCTAGCTTGGTAGGAGAATGATGAATAATAAAAGGATAATGGCTTCAAAAAGAAAGAATTACTAAGAATAGGTAAAGGAATTTGTAATTCAGCAATAAGAAATGATGTATTGTAATTTTTTTAAACAAGAATAGACTGCTCCCTCCCTTTTAAGATTTTTTTTTTTTTTTTTTTTGATTTTTTTACTAACCCGAGAGAGAAAAATAATACGCTTACTGAATCGTCTAGGCTCTGATACCAAATGATATGATCTCGACTATGAGTTTTGAATCATATATGTGAATGCCCGATCGTGATTCTAGTAAGAACTCTGCAGTGCTTTGAATGTATTCTCAAATTACTCAAACAACAATGTAAGTAGAAATAGATAAATAAGAAATAGAAATAATGGGATGAAAGATATGTAGAAGGGGTGTAGGAAGAGTGATAGTTGTGATTATGGAAGGAAAAAAAAAAAAGATGAAAATGTAGGTGAAGATGATGGGGTGTTGGCGTTAAGATGAAGAAATTCAAAGGATGGATTGTGACCCCTAACTATAAAGAGTTAGGAACCAGCAATATAATAAAGTGGAAATGAAGTGGTAGGATATGGAACGTGACCCACTAGCTATAGATGAGCTAGGAACCAACGCTATAACAAAAGGGAAATGGATGAAGACTACAAGACTAACTTGAAGCCGATAAAGTTCCACAAGAGAACAAGAATGAAAGCAATCTTTCAAAGATGTTTTATATATTCAAAAGTGTGTCTTACAATGATCCTAAAGATGCCTATTTATAGTAGAAGTAGGCAGAATATGAAAAGGTGTTACAAGAAAGATGAATGCTCATCTTAATGCACTTGAATACACATGAATGCTTTGTCCTTTCTTCTCATCTTCAAAGCTGATTAGTTTAGACAAATTGAGGTTGAATTTAGTCATATTTTCGTCCAAATTAAGAAGGACTCTTGGGCTGCCTTGTTTTGCTATCATATGAAGAGAAAGGGGATGAATGTGGACAAGGATGAATGTAGACATCCTTGCTGTCCAGTTTAAGTGCAACTCTTCATCTTCCAAGCTGATTAATATGACTTGAATGTCATAAAAAGGTGAGTTTCATCCAGCCTTCATTTCATGTCTCCTCAATGAATTTTGAAACCCCCACTTGAATGGTGATAACATCAACCTTGAATGCCTTGAATTTGCTGAATTAAGATGGCCATCAATTGCTTGTCTCTTGGTAGAAGATGAAAGAACTCTTCCTTGGCTCAAATTCATTCAAATCATCCATGCATAAAATTCCCGTAATAAAAATTTCAGCCTGCACTGTCTTCAGTAAATCATTCGTATCTCAAGCTCCCGATATCGGATTGAGGTGATTCAAAAGGCATTGGAAAGCTAAGAGATGGAGGAATAACGTCCAATTGATTTCTGGATCCAAACACGTCTGTATCGCATCCAGAATTGGAAGACATCTGGTAAAACCGTTCATCTTCCCTCATGCACCTAGACACAAAGGTAAACTTTATTCAATCTTTAATTGAAAACATGCATGTAAACAATTAAGAGTTAGTTTAATAAATGAGCTAGTTTGATGAATGAACTAGTTTAATTAATGAACTAACTTTATTCAATGAACTAATAATCTTGAATGAACTAGTTTAATCAATGAACTACTTAGTTAAATGAAGTGTATAACTAAATGAACTACATGTTTAAATGCAACACATGCTTTAATGAACAACATGTTTATTGAATGCAATGAATGTTATGCAAACTTTAAATACTCATGCAAATTCATGCATAAGCAAAGTAAAGTGTTCCTCCCTTATTATTTCTTCTTTCTCACGTCCCAAGCTTGATGTAAACATATTTTCCATGGCTGCTTGGAACTCCTTGACCCTTGCTCGAGTAATGGGGCCACCTGGGTACTTCTCTGGGTCTTTGCCATTGACGTTCATTCCCTCTTTAAGGCGATTTGTCCCCAAATCGTCATCTACATCATAAGGAGATAGGTCAGCAACATTGAAGGTTGCACTAACATTAAACTCACCTGGAAGATCTAATTGATAGGCATTGTCATTGATCTTCTTGACTATTTGGAATGGTCCATCTCCCGAGGCATTAATTTGGACTTTCGTTGAGCCGAACCTTTCTTTCCTCATGTGCAGCCACACCCAACTCCCTGGCTCAAAGGAAATTCGCTTACGACCCTTATTTGCTTGCTGCTCATATTGCTTGGTTCGTTTTTCAATGTTCTCCCGCACTTGTTGATGAAGCTTCTTAACAAATTCAGCTTTATTAAGTCCATCTTTATTCACAATTTGATCAGCGGGTAATGGTAACAAGTCTATCGGTGTTAATGGATTGAATCCATACACCACTTCAAAAGCGTCGCCCTGTAGTACTATGGATCGAACGGTTGTATGCAAACTCCACATGTGGTAAACTCTCCTCCCATGTTTTCAAATTCTTCCTAATGATGGATCAAGTAACATAGAAAGTACTCGGTTCACCACTTCAGTTTGGCCATCCGTTTGAGGGTGGCAAGTGGTGGAGAATAGTAACTTAGTACCAATCTTACTCCATAGGGCTCTCCAAAAGTGACTTAAGAACTTCACATCCCGATCAGACACAATAGTTCTTGGTATGCCATGTAACCTTAAGATTTCCCTGAAAAACAAAGTAGCAATATGTGAGGCATCATTAGTTTTGTTACTGGGGAATGAAATGAGCCATTTTGGAGAATCTATCCACAACTACAAAGATGGAATCTTTGTTATTCTTGGTACGTGGAAGCCCTAGCACAAAATCCATTGAAATATCCATCCATGGTGCTTCCGGTATGGGTAGTGGTGTGTAAAGTCCATGTGGCATGACTTTAGATTTGGCCTTCCTGCAAGTGATGCATCGCTCACACAACCTCTCCACATCTCGTTTCATTTTAGGCCAATATAGGTGCTCTTGAAGTATAGCCAAAGTCTTTGCTATCCCAAAATGTCCCATTAATCCTCCTCCATGAGCTTCCTTAGTTAGCAATTCACGCATGGAACCTTGAGGGATGCATAGTCTTCCTTCCTTAAATAGGAAACCATCATGCTTATAGTATTTTTCAATTGACCTTTTCTCACAAGCTTTGTAAATCTCTCCAAAATCAGAGTCGAGACATATAAGTCTTTAATAAAAACAAAACCCAATAACTTAGATTCCAAAGTGTTTAAAAGAATATACCTCCGTGACAATGCATCGGCAACTATATTCTCCTTACCTTTCTTGTACTTGATAACATATGGGAAAGTTTCAAGAAACTCCACCCATTTGGCATGCCTTTTGTTGAGTTTATGCTGCCCCGGATATGTTTCAATGCCTCATGATCAGTGTGAATGATGAACTCCTTAGGCCAAAGGTAATGTTGCCATGTTTCCATTGCCCTCACAAGAGCATACATCTCCTTGTCATAGGTAGGTAATTAAGCGTAGCTCCACTTAATTTTTCACCGAAATAGGCTATAGGGCGTCCACCTTGAGACAAAACTGCTCCAATTCCTACACCTGATGCATCACATTCAATTTCAAAAGTTAGATTAAAATCAGGTAGAGCAAGTAAAGGGGCATGTATTAAACAATATTTAATGCTATTAAAGGACTTCTCTTGATCTTCCCCCCAAAAGAATTTAGAATTCTTCTTAATAACACTTGTTAGTGGGGCGGCTATGGTGCTGAAGTTGGGGACGAATCTTCGATAAAAACTTGCAAGTCCATGGAAGCTCCTAACTTGAGAAATGCTTGCTGGTCGTGGCCACTCTTCAATGGCTTTAACCTTCTCTTTGTCCACCTCCAAGCCTTCAGAACTCACAACGAAACCTAGGAAAACAACCCTGTCAAGACAAAATGTACATTTTTGTAAGTTAGCAAACAGTTTTTTCCTTCCTCAAAACTAGCAAAACTGACCTTAAATGTTGAACATGTTCTTCCATGGTTTTACTATAGATTAGAATGTCATCAAAGTAAACCACACAAAACTTACCCAAGAATGGCCTAAGAACATGATTCATTAACCTCATAAACGTGCTTGGAGCATTAGTTAAGCCAAAAGGCATAACCAACCACTCATAAAGGCCTTGCTTAGTTTTGAATGCTGTTTTCCACTCATCACCTTCCCGCATTCGTATTTGGTGGTAACCACTTTTAAGATCAATCTTGGAAAAGAGGTTAGAACCACTAAGCTCATCTAACATGTCATCTAAGCGAGGAATAGGGTGACGATACTTTACCGTAATTTTGTTTACCGCTCGGCAGTCCACACACACATGCCAAGTTCCATCCTTCTTTGGCACAAGTAGAACCGCACGGCACATGGGCTAAGGCTTTCCCTCACGTAGCCTTTTGACATCAACTCAGATACTTGCCTTTGCAACTCCTTAGTTTCTTCGGGTTGCTTGATGCACGCTGGTCGGTTTGGAATGACGGCTCCGGAACAAAGTCTATTTGATGTTCTATGCCACGAATAGGTGGCAGCCCACTTGGTATTTCCTCCGAAATAGGTCATCAAACTCCTGCAATAAAGACACAACAAAAGCAGGCAAATTTTGATCAAGGTAGTTAGTATTCAAGAAATTTTCCTTGTACATGAGCACAAGTGCTTCCTTTGCTGTCATTAAACTCTTTTCAACTCTCTCTTTAGAAAGAATGCTGATTTTCCTTCCCTCATTTTGATCACACTCCTTTGCTTTTACCTCCATTTTGGTCTCTCTCTTTTGGCTTTTTCAATTTTTTCCTCTCAATAAAATTTGGTCTTCATGTATTTGTTTTGGAGAAAGTGGGGCTAAAGTGATCTTCTTTGTTTCATGGGTGAACGATACCGGTTGGTATACCCGTCATGGATCACTCACCTATCAAATTGCCAAGGCCTTCCAAGTAATAAATGGCTTATGCGTGCATTGGAACGACATCGCATAATACCTCGCCTTTGTACTTCCCAATAGAGAAAACAATTCGAACTTGTTTGGTCACCTTGAGTTCTCCTCCATCGTTGAGCCATTGTAGCTTATAAGGTTGTGGATGCTTTGTTGTTGCCAAGCCAAGTGTATCTACCATTAAGGTACTAGCAACATTAGTGCAACTACCACCATCAATAATAACAAAGCATACCTTTCCTCCAACATGGCAACGAGTATGGAAGATATTTTCTCGTTGTTCATTTCCTCCAACGGATTGCGTTTAGGCTTCTTTTGACAACAAGAACCTCTCCTTCCACGCCATACTCTAATTCTTCTTCTTCGATGGCAACATCTTCATTCTCATCCTCTTCTTGTTCCGATTCAACTTCTCCATCATCTCGAAGAAGCATGGTGTTGCGGTTCGGACATTGGCTTGCAATGTGTCCACGCCCCAAACACTTAAAACATTGTATGTCACGGGAACGATTTGGAGTAGCGGTAGTCTTACCCTTGCTGGTTTCGCAATGGGCTTACTTCCTTCGGTGGTCCTCCTTTTTTTTTGGGGCCGGTATTGGAGGAGTCTTCTTGTATGAACTTTGCCCCCATTTTGATGTTGAACTCCCATAAGATCGTGTGGCACCCTTTCTTTTGAGCTGTTTTTCCACTTTCATGGCCATATGCACCATGTCTTCCATCTCCACATAATGTTGCAACTTCGACCACGTTCGCAATGTCCGGATTTAGTCCCGCTAGGAATCTTGCCATTGTGGCTTCTCGATCCTCGTCGATGTTGGCTCGAATCATGGACACCTCCATCTCTTTGTAGTAATCTTCAACACTTCGGTTACCTTGTGAAAGATTTTGAAGACGGTTGAATAACTCTCGATGGTAGTGGGTTGGAATGAATCGCCTTCGCATCACCGCTTTCATTTCATCCCATGTAGTGATAGGATGTTCTCCATTGCGTCTCCTACTTGATGTCAATTGATCCCACCATATTAGTGCATAATCCGTAAACTCAATGGCAGCGAGTTTTACCTTTTAAGCTCTGAATAGTTATGGCACTCAAAAATGTGCTCAACCTTCTTTTCCCATGCAAGATAGGTTTCAGGATCCGTTCTTCCTTGAAAAGGAGGAATGGTAATCTTGATGTTGCTGAGATTATCGTCTACTCGTGGTCGAGCTCTCTGGCCTTGTTGTACCATGCTATGTTGGGATACTTGATCTTGCACATCATCTACTTCAACTTCTTCAGATACTCCTCATTACCCTGATTAGCTTGTGAAATTTCAAGCTGGTCTATTCGTTCAATTAGGGCTCCAATTGCTCTTGGATCATTTTGGCCATTGCTTGAAGCATAGCCTGATTTTGCAAATTGGGAACTCCTTCACCACTATGACCAGATCTTTGTGACATGTTAGATAAAGAAACAAAAGAAATTAAACCTTACTAACACAAAATCTCACCTTTCCACTCCAAAGAAAATGCACTCACACTCGTGTTTCACTCGGGTTAGGCTTTTCCCCTTAATGCACACTCATGCCTTTTACCACTCGTGCTTTATTTTCAAGTCCTTTTGGGAACTTCCTCAAGGCTTACAAGTGTCTCGTGGACTTCGGCTGAAACAATTCTAGCTTGGTAGGAGAATGATGAATAATAAAAGGATAATGGCTTCAAAAAGAAAGAATTACTAAGAATAGGTAAAGGAATTTGTAATTCAGCAATAAGAAATGATGTATTGTAATTTTTTTAAACAAGAATAGACTGCTCCCTCCCTCTTTAAGATTTTTTTTTGATTTTTTTTTTTTGATTTTTTTTACTAACCCGGGAGAGAGAAAAATAATACGCTTACTGAATCGTCTAGGCTCTGATACCAAATGATATGATCTCGACTATGAGTTTTGAATCATATATGTGAATGCCCGATCGTGATTCTAGTAAGAACTCTGCGCAGTGCTTTGAATGTATTCTCAAATTACTCAAACAACAATGTAAGTAGAAATAGATAAATAAGAAATAGAAATAATGGGATGAAAGATATGTAGAAGGGGTGTAGGAAGAGTGATAGTTGTGATTATGGAAGAAAAAAAATAAAAGATGAAAATGTAGGTGAAGATGATGGGGTGTTGGCGTTAAGATGAAGAAATTCAAAGGATGGATTGTGACCCCCTAACTATAAAGAGTTAGGAACCAGCAATATAATAAAGTGGAAATGAAGTGGTAGGATATGGAACGTGACCCACTAGCTATAGATGAGCTAGGAACCAACGCTATAACAAAAGGGAAATGGATGAAGACTACAAGACTAACTTGAAGCCGATAAAGTTCCACAAGAGAACAAGAATGAAAGCAATCTTTCAAAGATGTTTTATATATTCAAAAAGTGTGTCTTACAATGATCCTAAAGATGCCTATTTATAGTAGAAGTAGGCAGAATATGAAAAGGTGTTACAAGAAAGATGAATGCTCATCTTAATGCACTTGAATACACATGAATGCTTTGTCCTTTCTTCTCATCTTCAAAGCTGATTAGTTTAGACAAATTGAGGTTGAATTTAGTCATATTTTCGTCCAAATTAAGAAGGACTCTTGGGCTGCCTTGTTTTGCTATCATATGAAGAGAAAGGGGATGAATGTGGACAAGGATGAATGTAGACATCCTTGCTGTCCAGTTTAAGTGCAACTCTTCATCTTCCAAGCTGATTAATATGACTTGAATGTCATAAAAAGGTGAGTTTCATCCAGCCTTCATTTCATGTCTCCTCAATGAATTTTGAAACCCCCACTTGAATGGTGATAACATCAACCTTGAATGCCTTGAATTTGCTGAATTAAGATGGCCATCAATTGCTTGTCTCTTGGTAGAAGATGAAAGAACTCTTCCTTGGCTCAAATTCATTCAAATCATCCATGCATAAAATTCCCGTAATAAAAATTTCAGCCTGCACTGTCTTCAGTAAATCATTCGTATCTCAAGCTCCCGATATCGGATTGAGGTGATTCAAAAGGCATTGGAAAGCTAAGAGATGGAGGAATAACGTCCAATTGATTTCTGGATCCAAACACGTCTGTATCGCATCCAGAATTGGAAGACATTCTGCTGATATTCTTGCATCTGGTAAAACCGTTCATCTTCCCTCATGCACCTAGACACAAAGGTAAACTTTATTCAATCTTTAATTGAAAACATGCATGTAAACAATTAAGAGTTAGTTTAATAAATGAGCTAGTTTGATGAATGAACTAGTTTAATTAATGAACTAACTTTATTCAATGAACTAATAATCTTGAATGAACTAGTTTAATCAATGAACTACTTAGTTAAATGAAGTGTATAACTAAATGAACTACATGTTTAAATGCAACGCATGCTTTAATGAACAACATGTTTATTGAATGCAATGAATGTTATGCAAACTTTAAATACTCATGCAAATTCATGCATAAGCAAAGTAAAGTGTTCCTCCCTTATTATTTCTTCTTTCTCACGTCCCAAGCTTGATGTAAACATATTTTCCATGGCTGCTTGGAACTCCTTGACCCTTGCTCGAGTAATGGGGCCACCTGGGTACTTCTCTGGGTCTTTGCCATTGACGTTCATATCAAATTGGGTATGGAATTCACGATTAATGAGTTTGTAAAATCATTTTCCTATTCATTCTAATTTTCTCATATTTTTCTCCTTATTTTCCCTCATTTTCTTTCTCAACTACCAAGCTAGATTCTCAAATTCTTTGATGTTTTTCAATGGAGAAATTGTTTATTGATTGCAGTTTTGATTTCTAGCAAAACCTCATAAGAGTTTCTCAAACATTTCATCAATTTCATAGGTTTGATTTCAAGGAAATACTTACGTCAATTTTGCTAGAACTTTCTTCCAAGGTGAATTTCATTTTCCACTCTTAAACTATGGTTCTTTATTGATATTCCCAAGTAGTTGGCTGATATTAGATTGTTTTTAACTTGGTTTTGCAAAAGATTTAAAGAATTGATTGATTAATGGAGATTTTGATATGTTGTTTAAAGATTTGTTTGAGATGTTGAAATCTAGATATTTTGATTGGGTGAAATTCAGGTTTTGATGAGGCAATCATTTTATGAAATGAGATCATTGAAATAAATCCTGAAACTAATTGATTGGTTAATTTCTAGGTGAGTTTTTAGTAGTTTGGGACTGTTATGAGTGTTTTTGTGTTGCTTGAGATTTGAGGAAGTTTTGGAAATGTTTTTGTTATGTTTTGGTGAGGGTTAAATATTAGAATCGGTGGTTTGAAGTTAGGAATCGTTTGATCGAAGTTTGGTGTTTATTTCGGTAGTTTCAGCTAGATTTCAGAAGGTTAATGTTGAACTGCAGGTGTTGTTGTTTTGGGCAATGTTTAGAATGCATATTGATGCATTTTCCCTCTTGTTTTATGTGACTAAAACAAGGGATGATCAAGGTAAGGTTGCCTA
The DNA here is from genome assembly GCA_019671005.1 of Hibiscus mutabilis. Classification (NCBI taxonomy): domain Eukaryota; kingdom Viridiplantae; phylum Streptophyta; class Magnoliopsida; order Malvales; family Malvaceae; genus Hibiscus; species Hibiscus mutabilis. Next base: position 49,327,654 of record CM033718.1, read on the forward strand.
ATTGATTTCGTTGCATTTTGGAGGCTCGATTCACGTCGGGGAGCATAGCAAGGTGTATTGGTGAGTGCTATTCTCATTGATATCTTTAACGTTATGATCGGTGGATCATGGGGGTTTAGTTATAGCCAAAAAGGCTTAACTATGCTCAAGCGTAAGTTGTTCTTACTTTGCTTGTTTATTGGCTTTATTATGAGCTTGCGAATTTCATGTTGGTTTAAACATTGTGAGATTTTCATGTTTTAAGTTTTAAACATGGATTGATTTACTTGCCGTAAATGCATCGTTTTAAATTAATATGCGGTGTTTATCAAAGAGATGAATGCCTATGAGCCTTGAGATTTTTTCCTTGAGGGAATGTGTCATTGCCTTCGAGAATGTGGTATTGCATACGAAATGGTTTTGTGAAATGCATTAGAAAATAGTAAGTAAATATATTTTAAATGATATATTGGCTATGTGACATAAATAAGAAAGTGTCGAATATATATGGCTAAGCCCTAGGATAAAAGTGCACTACAAAATTAAAGTCAATCGCTCCGCGGCTCTTGAGGTATAGCGGTAAGCTACTCGGGCTGATGGGACTTCAGTTATTGCAATGAGCCTATTTGTTGTGTGTTAGGGGAAAGCCTAGCACAACGGGATAGGGGTGAGCCTATACCTGGCCAAATTGAGTATGGTGAAGGTGAGATCACCATGAGATATCTGTGTATCCGATGTGTTCAATTAATAATCTGTTTTGGAATAAAAAGGATAGAGGTGAGACTATCCGGGGTCACTATTAATGCCAATATATGTGATATATGAAATGAATTTTAATGCATATGGTTGTTATGCATGATTTGTTTTAGGAAAAAATGGAAAAAGCTTTGGTTGTGTAAGCATATTTTATACTTCACAATAGATGTGGTTTTCAAATGAGCTTGGTATTGCATCAATGTTTTGCTTTAGAGCACCCTCACTAAGCATGTGTGCTTACGCTCTCTTTGTTCATTGATGAAAAGCATTAGAGTTGTGGAGCAGCGTTCATTCATAAAGGAAGGTCCAAGATTAAGTTGTCTACTTGAGTATGGCTATGAGCTTTTAATTCGGTTAATGAGGCAACGTGTTACCATGTTTTTGAGGATTTGTATTATAGATTTCAATCATGTTTTGGAGGTTTATTTGTTGTGGTTGATTTTTTGGTATGCCCATGTTTGAGGCATGGCTTTTTGTTGATTTGCTTTTATGCTATTGGTTCTTGAGGGATTCCATAGTGAGCATATAGGTTGGAATTGCCTATGTGTATGCTTTTGTGATTCAAGCATGTTCTAAATGTTGTTTTGAGAATATTGATGTGATGCCTATTACAATTTGTGTTTTGAATCTCTTTTTAGGAATTGAGTTGAATGGTTCTTAGGAAGCATGCCTCTAGAATTGTGATTGAAGTATCTCTTGCGAATTGTCCTTGTTACCTTGAGCTTATAACATGGTTTGATCCTTAGTATAGTTGTATGTAAGATTATGATGTGTTGTAGCATGTTTGAATCCATGAAATTGTGAAAAAACAGCAAATTGGGACATTATAGGTCCAGGCGTATCGATACACGTGTCCCCATACCAAAATAGCCAAGTGTATTTTGGGTGTGTTTCGGTACTCGAACAACCGTACCGGTACGAGCTTATGTATTTTGGCTGGGTGTTTCGATACTCAAAGAAGTGTTTCGGTACGGGTTTGAGCTTCTAGAATCTAGAATTTAAAAATGGTGCAAGTGTACCGGTACACCTACTATTTTAGACGAGGACTAGAATCTAGAATTTATGGGTTGAAGATTTGTCGGGTCAGGTAAGCGGCCTAATGTGACATTTTAGATCCTTAGCTCAGATCGGGGTGTTATATTTTGCTCTTTGATAAACTGTAATATACTTCTACAATGGCGTTGAAATATTTCTGCCTTATGTTAATAAACTACTACGTGTCTACATAAATGTTACAAATACATTGAAAGGCCTCCGTCCTAAAAAGGACGTTGAACTGTACACCCACAATAAATTTATATTTCATAAAACATAACATTGTTTCTCCAAGAGCATTGAGATGCTTCACCCTATTTCCAGTGTCAAGATGCCTCCACTCCGCACCAAAGATTTGTTTCTCCAAGGGCATCGAGATTTTTTGTCCTATTTCTAACATCGAGATGCCTCCAATCTATGCCATGAAGTTTGCTTTCTCCATTTAACGTCAAGCATTGAGATCTTCCACTATACCTTTAGTTTTGTAGATGCCTCGGCTCCTCTAATGAAATTTAGCATCGAGTGTCGAGATCCTCCACTACACTTCTAGTGTTGTAGACGCCTTCACCTCACTATGACAAGCGTCGTGGTCCTCCACTACACTTATAGTGTTGTAGACGCCTTCACATCACTATGACAAGCGTCGAGATCCTTCACCCTATCGCTGATGTTGAGATGCCTTCGTATCACCTAGAAGGATTCCCCATGTCAAGTTTCAAGATCTCCCATATGCTTCTAGTGTTGTAGATGCCTCCACTTAGTTGTGACGAACGTCAAGAATCTCCACCCTATTTTCGGTGTTAATATGTCTCCGCGTCACCTGAAAGAACATCTTACATTTAGTGTCAAGAACCTCCACTATACTTCTACTGTTATAAATACATCTACTCCACAATAACCAGCGTAGAGATACATTCGCTAACAATTGATCCACATTAATAAGCTCCCCAAATTGCAACTTGTATGATAAAAGAGAAGAGTTGGTTAGAATAGTTGTCCAAGAGGAGTCAGATGGGCCATTAGTGTGTCCAAATATACGTTATAATGGAGCAAATTTTGATCCCAATTTCTTTGTTTTGGAAGATAACAAAATTGGGCCTATCTTAGGTCGAGCTCTAGAGGAAGTGAGATATATGGATTTGCATGTGGGCTGAGAATGCATGGCAAATTATGTGACTACTGTTGGGCCTTAAATAATGATCAATGAGAAGAAAACTTCAACATGGCGGTGAACAAGTGGATTAAGCATACGGGGCAATGAGGAATGTTGTAAGGGACCTGACCCAAAGTGATAATGGGGCAGTGGTAGATACTAGAGCATCCTTCCCTGAAATGCAATCAACAGGTGGATAAAAAACAAAAGTAGGAAATATGGTTCAATGTTTGAAATCCAAGACAAAGTGCTCTCAAAGATAGAAAGAATATGAATGGATGTAGCCATAAAAATGAGCAAGCAGGAAGGTGAAAGATAGAACATTTTAGATGTGTACGTGATTCCTTGTCATATTCGGATCTAAACTATATATTTTTTCAAGGTGTCAAATTCATTGAGGAGTTAAATAAGAGGACCACATGTTTGTCACTACCTACTTTGCTTTGGTTTGTTAACCTTCAAATTGCTAGAGCTAGAGCAAGAAAAGTATTTGGCAAAGGTAGGTATTGGTGTCTTATATTGGAGAGTTTAAGAAGTGAATCTATGAGCATTGGACCAAGAGTTAGATTGTTTCAAAATGAATAAAATATGCTATTCGCTAAGTAAAAAATTAAATAAATTGATAGGACTGTATGATAGTGACGTCTTGGCGTTGGTTTTTTATTTTAATGAAACTTTTTTTGAGATTATTGGGTATTGTTGTCCTGGGCAGGTTGGAGAGCTGTTCTTGGTATTGCTTGATTAGATGTAATTTAAGGCCCCTTAGGTGGGATAATATTTACGCAGGACGAGATGAAATTCATTATTATGAACGAGTGATGGATATAAAGATCTTCGAGGTAGTATGGTGTGCATTTATGCCCCATTTTTTACTCAAACTAAGACTATTATATAATGAATTTATCTTCGAGGAAGTATGGTGTGCAGTATGGTGTGCATTTATGCCCCATCTCAAACGTTGGGAGCTAATTTTGACTTTATGCCTGTTTTTAAATATGAAGGGTTAAAATTATTGAATTATTCTAAATTAGGAATAAATTTGTGGAATATATAAGTCTTGAGGACTAAAACTGTCATTCTACCAAACCTCGTTAGATGTATGTTTGTAATTTAACATATTAGTGACCTGATCGTAACTAAACTTTTAATTGAATGACTCAATTACAACTTTTAATAATTGAGTGAGCTAATCATAACTTTATTAATAATTGAGTGCTTTCACCTAATTTGTGGTTGTTAGTAAAATGAGTCATCTGGATGAGTTTTTTCGGTGTCATATCCATTGGTTGTTTTGTTTAGAGGGAAAGCTCAATTGGTTTTTTCAAATTGCTTTAGAAGAAAAATTTGTAACCTTCTTCTATCAGTGGCAGATTTACAAATTTAAGAATAATGTCTAATTAATATATATATATATATATTCATATGAGTATATAGATTTTTATTTTTTCCTTTACATAATAAACTAATTTTTTAAGAAAAAAATTAACACCAAACTAAACTTACTCTCCAAATAATAGATATGCAGTTGCTCTCTATGAGAGCCACATGAATTCGCCACTACTTTCGATAGTATAAGCCAAGTGAGGTTTGATTTTTATTGGAGTTGAGGTATCTGAATGAAGCGAGTGTTTTTGTAACTCCACAGATTTTTCTCCAATTTAAAAAACTCTAAATTTAAATCCCTAATTCGTAACCCTAATATTTGGGAATTAAAACTTGAAACCATAATTAAAAAAAATTGGAATTGGTTAATCCTAAAATGATTTTAGTGACCAAATTTTGTAAGAACAGAACTCTGGTGGTCATTATATAAAGAAGATTAAAATGGGAACTCTTCCCTTTTGATTTACCCAAATGAGTTGGGTATTAAAACTTCTTTTTAGCCCTAAAAACCTATTCATCTCCCATTTGTGCACCGACATCCATTTCTACCTAATGCATACTTTTGAAATAAACTCTCCTCAGCTTTGGTTTCCCGATCGACCACCGACCTAGCCTTGTCCATTAGTCGCACTGTTCCCCTCACCGTGTTAGTCTTCCCCTTAAGAGTAGAACTCACCGATCAGCCCACTTGCACCGCTTGTCATCTACTCTGGATCGGTGATAAACCCTCCATTTCACCTTGTGTCGCCGTGCTCTACCGTCATCTCCACCTTCATTATTCTTTCAGTATTGGTAAGCTTCGGTTTGTCGCTTTTCTATCTTGTGTTTTTGTCATCTTTTCCTCTTGTTTTATGTTTATCGTGTGCCGTCTTTGCCGTGCTATCATTGTTACCACTGTCGTCTTGGTTTCTCAGCATCGTCATTAGCTGTCTTGATGCAGTTGTGTCGTCAAGGGTTTCATAATGATACGGAAGCCAGGATCCAAGAATTATCTCAAAATCTAGGAACCCTCTAGATCACAATTAATCTAGCAAACTCACTAATATGATCCAAGAAAACACCAAACTCCACATTCAGCAAACCGATAATAAAGCATGATCTTGATGTAGAAAACGAGATAGGATGAATTTGACGGTGGCGGTGTTGGATAGATTTGTCCTGGCACCCTCCTAATCGCAATTGAATAGGGCAAACACCTGCAAACGGCACGAATCTCTCCGATGAATGGATGATGACGAGATAGATGTTGTAGGATATTTTGTCCTCGGCACCCTCTTAGACGCGATTATCTAAGCAAGCAACCTCAAGCGGCTCTAACCCACCCTCCTAGATGCAATTACCTAGGCAAGCAAGAGTGTGAAGATGATCTCCATTACAAGAACTTGACGAACTTACGTTGAAGAAGACTTACGATATTTAAAAATAACAAGGCAAATCTATCTACCTTGAAAATAAAATGGCCCATGGCCAAAGGTTTTTGCAACTCATAAATTCATGATGTTGTTCTTATTAGTGAAGCAAATATGCCTTTAAATAGGCTACAAATGAAGAGTTCAACTTAAATTAGGAAAAGTAAAGATAATAATAAAATAAATAAACATATTTTATCTAACCTAAAAAACTAATAAATAAATAACAAATCTAATCCTAAATCATCTAAATATCTTCATAAAGAATCTTAGATTAAATTTAAGTACAAATAATCAATAAAATTATTGAAAATTCGTAATAAATAATATTTCCCGTGATAAAATCGTATAGAGATTTCTGCTCGCACTGTCTTCACTAAAATGGACATAACTTGAGATCCCGATGTCGGATTGATGCGTTTCAAGATGCGTTGGAAAGCTAAGAGACAGAGGAATATGTTTGAAGAAGACATGTAGACTCAGAAGTTCCCGGATCCCATCCGAAAATTCGATGCAAGTCGGCTGAAATTCCAGACTTATAAAACACCTTCAACTCTTTGGCTACAATGCATCATTTTAGCCCCCATACATGTATCATTCTCCCCCTGTTGAAAACGATTCGTCCCGAATCTTAAGAGTTGTTGATCACAACCTTCAAGTCTCTTGAGATGTCTCCAGGAATGAAATATTAAAACTATGATCTATATAGAAAATTATATATTTTTTCTTTTTTCTCAACTACTAAAACAACAATAAAAGATAATTGTTTCAAACACCTAAACCAAGGCTCTGATTACCAATTGATACGGAAGCCAGGATCCAAGAATTACCTCAAAATCTAGGAACCCTCTAGATCACAATTAATCTAGCAAACTCACTAATATGATCCAAGAAAACACCAAACTCCATATTCAGCAAACCGATAATAAAGCATGATCTTGATGTATAAAACGAGATAGGATGAATTTGACGGTGGCAGTGTTGGATAGATTTGTCCTTGGCACCCTCCTAATCGCAATTGAATAGACAAACACCTGCAAACGGCACGAATCTCTCTGATGAATAGATGATGACGAGATAGATGTTGTAGGATATTTTGTCCTCGGCACCCTCTTAGACGCGATTATCTAAGCAAGTAACCTCAAGCGGCTCTAACCCACCCTCCTAGATGCAATTACCTAGGCAAGCAAGAGTGTGAAGATGATCTCCATTACAAGAACTTGACGAACTTACGTTGAAGAAGACTTCTGATACGAAAAATAACAAGCCAAATCTATCTACCTTGAAAATAAAATGGCCCATGGCCAAAGGTTTTTGCAACTCATAAATTCATGATGTTTCTTATTAGTGAAGCAAATATGCCTTTAAATAGGCTACAAATGAAGAGTTCAACTTAAATTAGGAAAAGTAAAGATAATAATAAAATAAATAAACATATTTTATCTAACCTAAAAAACTAATAAATAAATAACAAATCTAATCCTAAATCATCTAAATATCTTCATAAAGAATCTTAGATGAAATTTAAGTACAAATAATCAATAAAATTATTGAAAATTCGTAATAAATAATATTTCCCGTGATAAAATCGTATAGAGATTTCTGCTCGCACCGTCTTCACTAAAATGGACATAACTTGAGATCTCGATGTCGGATTGATGCGTTTCAAGATGCGTTGGAAAGATAAGAGACAGAGGAATATGTTTGAAGAAGACATGTAGACTCAGAAGTGCCCGGATCCCATCCGAAAATTCGTTGCAAGTCGGCTGAAATTCCAGACTTATAAAACAGCTTCAACTCTTTGGCTACAATGCATCATTTTAGCCCCCCATACATGTATCACATAAACCCTAGAGCTATTTGGAATTATGTGTTGTGGATTGGATTGTGTATGTGTGTTATTTGGATTGAGCCCATTGTTGATGCTTGGTGTATTGCTCAATCAGAAGGAAACCCAAACCCTTGCCCATTATATTTCTGCCTTGTCCAAATCAGTGGAGCCCAAGACTGAATCTAGATATATGAACCGGTAACCGTAACATGAACCAGACTAGTGGATCGAACCGAATTGGCTTGAACATTGATCGTCAACCAACTTACCCATTGTTTTTCTACCTTGATGTGTGTTATTTGGATTTTCAAAAATGAGAAACTCATAAGAGTTTAGATTTATGATTTTTAAATCATATCAATGTGTACATGGAATGAGACTGTTCGGAAAAAGTGAGGGAAACCTCCACTCTGTCTTATGATTGATAGTTGGGTATTGAGTTATACACCGGACTTCGTATCATTCTGATTTATAAATTGTTTTCTTTTCAAAGGATTTTTTTAGCAAATAAAATATTTTTTGTTTGTGTTTGCTTGCACTTTATAGACACACTAAACTCTTTGTCTTACGTCCCCTTAGTTTCGCTTTCAGATATCTAGACATTTAGGTAAGTTGGTACATGGAGCATCTCACATTTTACTTGATATTTTATCAACTATTTAAACTATTTTATTTAAACTTTCAGTTTATTATTTAATATTTTGGGACATTTATGTAATTCAAACATTGGTACTATATATATTTTGGGATTGTTATTTCAGCATGCATTTATGGATTTTAATCCATATGTTTTTTTTTAAATAATCAGAATATGTTATAACGTTTGAGTTTCATAATTAATTGTTTGTTATTATTTTTATTAATTACTTTGAGTTTTAAAATATTTAAACCTAAAAATTTGTTACTTGAAGGGCAAGTTTTCAATAGTGGCTTCCTAAATTCTGTTGTTTCTTCTAAGCCGGGTTTAGGGAGTTATATTTTTATGATCGCCATTAATAAAGGGGGGATGAAGCTTATGAACGATGTAGTTGGGATGTGTAAGGGTCGTAACGCCCATTTAGGGAGAGATTCCATCTTTATTTTCTTATCCATTATAGGTTATTATCACCAACAAGGGAAAGCTCGATTGATCTAAGCAAGGATCTTGTAGTAACTTCTCATATGTTGCTCAAATGGTGGATCTTGTGCTTGTTGGATTCTTATGTGTTGAGAGATTCTTGGTTCATTCTTCTGTATGGTGGCTATTTCAAGGTGGTGGCTCTGAATGCTCATCTCGGTGTGATTGTTGTTACAAATATAAAAAATTGAGATAATAAAAAGGAAAAATAAAATATTATTTAAATAATCAAAATACAACATAAAGAGAAACATGTTTTTATTCGATTGGAAAAACCATAGGAAACGTGTTGAGGCCTGCAGCTACGCAGTTTCCTTAAGACAGATTTCGACCACTCTGGAGTGTTTGAGATTGTCGGTCGTTGGTCTCTGAGGATACAACAACATGATGATCTTAATCAATAGCACGACTGTAGAGATCACGAGCTATTCTCTTGACTTTGCCTGTCACCGAATATACTAGAGGAGAAGAAAAGGTTTTGAGTTGTATCTCAACCCTGAATATTTACATGGTCCAATTTGATTCAGAAATTATTAATTAATACCATGTTTAAACGAATATATTTCTGTGAATTGCAGCGGTTACCTCTTTAATATTTGAATATAAGGAAACTAAAAATTATTCTTTTAAATTCGTAATATTCAAAAAGATATGCCACTTTAAAGGAAAAATTTAATTTGAAGTGGGTAAAATAAATGCAAGCCCATGAAGGTCTCGATCGGTCTAAACATTCGCATCGCCCACGTCGTGCGGGTGCGCCCCAACTCGAATGGGTTCGACGAGCTTTGATACGCACAATTTCAATCCAAGTCATTCAATAACTAGAAAGTGTGTTGGTGTATATAAACACTTCTCATGCTTGTTATCATATCGATGTGGGATAAGGGGTTTTTATTTTCCTTACACAATTCACAAGTACCTTACTTTGAGCATCAATTTCTCATTCATCACTCAATAGTTTTGAGCATATGAGATACCATTGTAAAGGTCTCATGGAGTAGAATATGAGCCAATAAATTCATCATTTGAATCACCACCTTTACTCATAGAAAATATGGCTCAAAGTTACCAATTTCTCACATTTTCCAGACAATCCCCCACGTGAAATAAATTGATGATTTTATCAAAACATTTTGACTCGATCTAGTGATAGGTTCTACGATCAATAGCTGCATATGATAGGTAGGGTTCCTCCTCTGAACCTGTAACCCCTTAGACCCGGTCTAATCGCAAGACCGAATCGAGCGAGTCATATGGGGAATATTTGAGTAAAACCTGAAAGTTTCACTTCAATAAACAACCTTTTTTTCCTTTTTATAAATGCAACTTAGTTAACATAAGCGTTTGAGAAAGCAACGGTTAAAATCTCAACTCAATTGGGCGTCAAATCAATATCCAAATATCTCGTTACGTGAACTAAGGACCAAATTGTAAAACTATACAAATACAGGGTCTTTTTACTTTGAAAGTGATTTGAAGAATGAGATAAATTTGAGCATGATGGGAAATGGTTTATACTTGAGAAATGTGTTTTTATGCATATCGTTGTTATGCATTTCTCATTTTGGAAATATACAGAAAAATTGTCTTGTGTTGATTAAATGTCTTGAGAATGAAAGGATCATTATGGAAGCATGAGACATACGTTCTGTATAAGCTTGTTTTTTTAAATGCTTTGGAAGTGGTGTATTTGACTTACTTAAATATGGGTTTCTAATATCGATTTTGGTTTCAAAAATGCATTGACGTTTTACCCTTTTTGAGCGCGCTCACTAGGCATTATATGCTTACGCTCTCTTTTCTCCCGTCAAAGCAGTGAATAAAGCAAGTTTGGGGTCGAGGTCTGAGGTAAGGTGGATTCCAAGACAAACGTATTCAAAGGGTATGGTTACGGTATTAATAATGTTTGTAATAAGGCAATGTGATAGAGTAGCGCAAATTCGAATAAAGAGAAAAACAAAACAAACCAAAATAAAGAACAAATCTAAAAATTCAGATTTGCTTATGGTGGTGGCGTCAATGGAGGAAGCTTGAATATGTGGAGATGGCGTGATGAATTGATAGTTGTTGTTTTGTCCTCGGCACCCTCTTAGACGCAATTATCTAAGCAAGCAACCTCAAGCGGCTCTAACTCACCCTCCTAGATGCAATTACCTAGGCAAGCAAGAGTGTGAAGATGATCTCCCTCACAAGAACTCGATGATCTTATGTTGAAGATGGCTTCTAGACAAGTTTATCGAACACTTGCAAACTCAAAGAATACTAAAATCTCCAAAGAGAAATTTTTATTAATCAATGAAATCTCCATTACAATGTGGGTGAAGCCTCCTTTATATAGGCCATGGAGAAGTTTTAATCCTACTAAACTAAGGAATTAAATACAATAAATAAATGCTAAAATCTAATCTCCTAATTAGATAAGTAACTTCTAATAATAAATAAATGGTAAAAATAAAATCCTAGTCAAATAAATCTGATCCTAATAGATATTGCAGAATCATATATTGATTTAAATTACAAATAATCAAATAAAATCTTGAAAATTCGTAATTATCCAAAAATCCCGTATTAATCCCGTATAGGAATTTCTGCATGCGCTGTCTTCTCTAAAATAGACGTATCTTGAGATCCAGATGTCCGATTGAGGCGTTTCAAGATGCGTTGGAAAGCTAATTTGCAGCCGGACAAGTTTTAAGAAGACATGTCGACCCATAAATGCCTGGACCCCATCCAAAAATGCTTCGCAAGTTGACTGATGTTTCTGACTTGCAAAGCAGTTTCAACTTCTTTTCCAAGATGATTATTTTGACCCCTCTCATGCTCGTATCACAATGTGGGTAGAATATTGGGATGAATTGTTCCATCTTGGGAAATGATAACTTGGTTGTTATATTATGTTAGAAGTTGGTTTTATTTAATGATTGATATGTTGGTTTATTTTAATGTTTTATATCCTTGATAGTCATGATCAAATGATTTAAATGGTTTAAATAATGATTGGGTTGATATACTTGTGATCAATGAATGCCTATGGTCATATGCTTTAATCCCTTAATTATTTTATAGCCTATGTTGACGTCTTGACCATTCGGTGCTTAATGGATACTGATTTATCTTGTTAGGAAGCATGCCTCTAGACTTCTTGTATAAATACGAATTGTGATGATTAATTGGTATGTAATTATTTGAGCCTATATGTGTAATAGTGGTATAATATTAGAAGCTCGATTTATGTTGTTTGTAATAAAGTGGAAAAGTTGTGTTGGAAATAGAATTCCCAAAAATGCATTAGGTGGAGCCCGTGAATTGTAATGGCTGGTGGTTAATTCGGTTAATGGTTTTTACCAATTTTCGGATTCTTTGCATTTTGGTCACCGTATTTTGTTGCATCAATTGAATAGGTAAATGATGTCCGTTTGACTTGAGATTTTGCAAGCATGATTTAAATTTATCTAATTTCTGTATGAATCTTTTTAAACGTGTTAGTCCCTGTAATTTTGGTTGTTTTACGATTTAGTCCTTAAATCGTATTTTGCTAAATTGGATGCTTATTTGTTATCCGTTGGAGCTGAAATTTGACATTCCACCATGAAATATGACTAATTAATAATTGGTCACCTTAAATCGGTGTAAGTTCCTGTAAATATACAAATTTACATTTTGGTCCCTAATACGCTTACTTTTGCAATTGAGTGCCTTATCGATGTTCAAATCGAATGAAAATTTAACTGTTGCTTGAACGCACACATTATGACTTAATAATGTATCTAGACACGTTAAAAGAAAAAAATGGACCGTAATTTGAGTTTCGTAATTCGGGTTTGCTTCGATAAACCTAATGTGATCTTCTTGGTTCGAGTCTAGCGACTAGACTGGGTCAAGGGGGTTACATTTGTTGGTATTAGAGCCAGGTTACAAAACCTCAGATGGATTGAATTTCATTTGGTTATTTTGATAAATTGATAAATGTGTTTCGTATGTGTTCATGTTGTTAATTGCTTAGGTTGGGGATAATCGGGAGCACATTGCCTATTACAAATGTTGTTGAAAAAGTTTTTGCAGGTTTGTCTTGGATCACTTGTTGAGCCTACACCCCAATTTTCATGTTTAAACACAGATAATGAATTTGATTTCGTATGAGAAATGATTTATTTAGTAATTATTTCGTGCTTAGTAAGCGTAGTCTGGGTTATTGATGGTATAAGGTATGTGGTTTCTGATCTTGAGTTGACTTGGTCCTCGATCGAGAATAGTTAGAAATTATTTCCAAACTTGAGTGAAGTTGTCCTCGTTCATGAGTTTTGGGTGGCGATGGTCCACTATTTTGAGTATTAGAGTGTTTATTACCATCATTGTTAATGATATGGATTTGTGGTTAAGAAGTTGGTAAAGTGAGGTGAATGGAAGTGTGTATACCGTAAGGTGTTGTATTCTTGATATCAATATTAGTTTTCGTAAAATAATGTTCGAGTGTTGCTAGTTAAGGCTTCGATCGAGATTCTATTGAGGATTTTGGAGTGTTTAAGTTGATAAGGTTATGATGTACGCATCGTACAAGAAAGTTGATGTTCAGGATCGAAACCTAGCCAATGATGTTGATTGTTAAGGGGAACTTTATAGTGTCCCTAACGTCATTTTCATAAGGATAATCAAGGTATGAAGTATGCGTAAGGCATTGGATTGAATTTCATCTTCGAAAATTAGAGTTGCAGAGTGGAATCATGGAATCTGTATGTTGATTGAGGAAAGATTATGTAGTTTGTTTATCTTTCCCTGTTGCATCGTTTGGTGGATTCTAGCTTCACGAGATTGTGCATATTAATTGAAGGTAGTTGTTTGAGTGTGTTGGAGCTTCATGGACTAAGGTTGATTTTTCGCACTAGAGTTTGTCTAAGAATGGATTGAGATATGTTTGATGAGATTTTGGCCTATGTGGTAATCCAAGGTTTAAGGATGTTTGGGTCCTGAATGTTTGTGTTATTTAGGAGTTGTTTTTTGGAGTATGTTTGGGAGAGTTTTCCCGTGTTGTCCTATGGTTACGAAGTTGAGTTCGATATAGAGACGTACCTTGGTATGGCTTCCAAATTCTTTTTGTGCCGTGTTGACAAGCACTAAGGTAGTGTATGAGCTCAGGATGTAAGTGTGATAATGGTTGGTTTGTGGTTGTGTTTGACTGTAAGTTTTGTTCCCTGAAGCATATGCATGGTTGTTAACGACAAAGGAGTTTAATATTGTTTGGTTGGTGTGGGTTTTCAGTTATGCCGTTAGATGGCGAATGCACTAGTAGCATTTGAGGTTGCGATAAGATGAGTATTCTGTGAATACCTAGTTTCGTAAGTAATGAAAGTGGTGGTATTATCGTGTACAACGATACCGAGAAAGATCTTGGTTGATAATCATGAATGGTTTAGCATGCTTTTGTAGAAAAGCGGATGTTTGTTCCTTGTTTGGGTAAGTGTGAGTTTTGGCATGTTGGAAAGAAAATTGGTTTTGAGAATGTTATTAGTAAGTGTGAACAGTTAAACATGCACAGGGCATAAACAATTATATATATATATATATATTTAAATATGTAGTACATGCATACATTTGGGCATGACATTAGAGGTTTGCATACATATGCATAGACATTTATTAGGGCATATACGTAATCATGCATACACATGTTCACACTTGCGGATGACTTTTCAGAGGCCGATGAAGTGATGGTGTAAGCGAGGTAGCTTATTTAAGTTAATTCTAGCAAAAAGGTTCTTTGGGGGTTTCAAGGTTTTTAGAAGGAGTTAAAAATTGATTCTTAGAAGTTTGTGTTGTTCTAGAATTGAAGCAACCAAGGTTGGTGTTAGAAGTACGTGGTTTTTCTAGATCTAGTAGTTTAATATCGAAGTTTGTTGATGTACATTATGAGGTCATCGCACCGTTCGCAAAGTTGTGTCAAAAGATGTTCTGTTGATTTGGACGTTTGTTGGTTTTCGTTTGGGACCGTAGCTTGAGTTTAGTTCGTTAATTAATTTTGGGTTAGTAATTGAATGTGTTTTCCAGGAGATATGTCAAATTGGATATGGTTAATGTTTTGGAAGGCTATTCGATTGGTTTATCAAATAACAAGAATTATATTTTGATGACTTTTAAAAAAAGAAGACAATATAGTTTTAAAAAGTAATTTTTGGGAATTAAATGGAGAAGGGACGTAGGCTAAGAATCTTTAGGGAGCAAATGCACCCTTTGTATTTTAACAAACTTAATTTTCTTTTGCTTTTTTTAAAAACTACTACCGATGGTTAATATTTTCTTTAAAATAGAGGTTTTCTAAACTTTTATTTCAACTAAACGCTATTGTTTTCTAATTTTCTATTTTTCTAAAATGTTTTTAAATGATCAATTGATTTTCTGGGCTTATTTCTAATCTACTTTTCTTCCAAATGATTTTTGAACTTGAACGAATTGGTGGATTTTTGGTTAACAAAGTTTTCACGTTAGAATATAAGGGGAAGCTCATTTTGGTTGAACTCCTATCAAGCAAGGTGAGCTATGGTTTCTTATTGACATTCCACATGCTTTGTGTCCTTAATCTATTATTTTTGTTAACGTTTGAGATTAAAATGAATTTAACTGTGTTAAATTGGTTTGTAATGGTTTTAAGAACAAATTATGGTTATGTTGTTCAAACCTAATGATTTCTTGTTGGTTGAGAAAAATTTTAAACATTGGTTTTGCAAGCTTGGAACCAGAATTAGTTTAAGTGCTCGATTGAGATAGTTGTTCTTCATGGGCTGAGATTGATGTTTTATGAAGGTTTGTCAATAGAGAATCTTTTTTGGGAAGGGATGATTGGATGTTAGAAAGGGATGGTACAAGTTAAAAGTGGTTTTTAGCATTTTGGCGTTGTTTCGGCATGAGAATTAGATAGGTTTTATACGGATTGAGACAATGAGGAATCGAGTATCATATGGGTGGTTGAGTGCTTCTCGACATTTCTCCATGGATGAAGGTTGTAGAGAATAGTTTGTAATGGTGTGTCGAAACAAGCCTTAATAGATGATATGTAGATAAATAGGAAGACCAGTTTTGTGACATGTTTTGACGAGATGGTTTGAGCTCGAATGTGTGATTGATGATTTGCCTATGTTTATGTGGCGAGGTTTGATGGACCCTTTGTTGTTTCTATAAACAGAAAGTTGAGAATTTGTTGGTTCTACCATTGGTAAAGGATGTTTTGATTAAGTCTCTGGCTTCTAGGTGTTGCACATTGAGATGATTGAATTTGTGAAGTTATGCAACGTAAGTGTAATTAAGGAAGTTGTTGGATGAAAGAAGGTTTGTGTTTATTTTGTTCCCTTTCCGTAAATTTTGAGGACGAATTTTTTTTTAGTGGGGGGTTGTAATGTCTCGAAAAATGGGCTAGAAGATTCGGGTGAATTATCGGAATCGGGTTTTAATTTTGGGTTAGGCTTTGGCTAATTAATTAATTCTAGAAAACTAATTGGGCAATTAAATCGATTTCCGATGAATTAATTGTGACAAGTATTTTTGAAAATATATATTTAATGAATTTAATAAAGGATGAAATTGAGTTTTGGAAATTTTAAATATGTTGTTTTAATATTAAGTAAATGATGACTATTTTACAAAAGGTTGTAGAATATTATTAATTGCATTTTTGTAAAAATAATTAAAGTTGTGTTTTTATGGGATTATTTGACCCATTTATTAAATAAGGATTTTAATATCTATTTTCAATTAGAATTTGACGACGGTTATTATTTTCTCGAAAAAGAAAGCTATGTCTAAACTTATCTTTCTTTTTCTCTCAAGATTCTCCCAAACACCATTTTAATTTTCTTGGATTTTCTTATTCAATTTCTATTCATTTTCTTTCTAAATCATTTCTAATCAATAGCCACACAAGAGATTTTGATTTCTCTCATCTTGTTCAATGGATTTTATGTTAGAAGATTTGAGGAGCAACCTTCATTTTCAATTTCCAATTTATTTGGGTATGCTTTGATTTTCTAATGATCGCCTAAATATTTTGTGATTGTCGTCTATCAATTCTATTGTCTTTTGATGTTAGAATGGATTTTAATGGATTGATTTAATTTCTAGATGCTAAAGAGTGAATCATGATTTGATTGATGAAATCTAAATGTTTTAATTGGATTATTAGTTATTCTTGTGGGATAAATATAATCTAATATTAATTTTGTGAAATTAATTCCGGAATTAATCTAATTGGTTGAATTTAGATTTGAGTTCTTGACTGGAATAATTGGTTGAATGGTTAATTGAATTTTTGGATCAAATACGAGGATGCACCATAGGTGTTTGATTAATTTCTTGTATGGAATAAAAAGAAAAGGGAAAAGATTCGAATGAATCGAATGGCCAAGGGACAGGGTGCGATCGTTTCTACTCTGTTATATGCGAACTGTGGTGCGTAAAAAATGTATTAGTATGAAATTGGAATTGGGGTGGCTGCTGTTGTTCGAGTGGTGTAAGAGCTGTTAGGAAATAAAAATAATAAAGAAAAAGCAAGTGGGGTTTTGCATGGTGGCGAAATAGGGGTGTGTACAGGGTAGTGAAATGCCGCAAGCTTCGTGCGGGAAATAGGAATTTCTCTTTAGGCAATTTGTGATATGGGGTATTTTAATAAAGTGAATATTTTGGTGTGGTCCTATTTATATTGACCCTTGCATTTTATTGTGGAAGATGGCAAGTGTTCAGACGAGTTTCGGTTAGGCGTCGAGGCGTTGGTGTTGAGATGTTGGCAGCAAGGTGATATCAAGTTGGTGAGTGCCACTGGTTTTAAAGCTTTTTCAAAGGTTGAAAGAAAGGTTTGGGAATTTATGTTAAGCTTGAAACGCTAATCTAAGCTCGGAAGTATGTATGACATGTTTCACTCTTAGTTCTCGATTTTCCCATTATTTTGGTTAATCATGCTCATGTTTGAAGATAGATTTGTTACTTACTGTTATGCATGTTTTTATGAATTGAGAAATCATTCATGAGATCCCATGAGGTTGATTTATGCTTTTAAAAGAGACTATGTCTTGTTGAGATAATGCTATGCATTGAATATGTTTTAAAATGGGATGAGAAATGGTTTATGATCATGCATTGAAAAACAATAGGTTAACTTGGTTTTAAAATATATATTGGCAAGTGATGTGAATATTATAATCGGATATAATTGGTCGACCAATAGGATGTGAGTGCACTATAATATATACAAAATTCGCGCGTGTGCTAAATTTTTCGGTTCTACAATAAGGGTAGTGCTATTGTGGTGCAAGTGATAGGGGTAGTACTATCACCAATGGGAAATGCGGGTAGTGGCAACCCGGCTGAAGTGTGTTTGTGGTGAAGGTAGTTTCACCATGAGACTTGATAGGGGTTGTGCCATCAAGGTGTCCGCATATCCGAACATGAATGGATAGGGGTAGTGCTATCCAAGGATGAGGGTAGTTCCATCCGGGTCACTTGAATGTCAATATATGAGATTTACATGTATCATGGTTTAAATGATTTTTGTATAATGGAATTTATACATGCGATTTCTCTTAAAGCTTTGCTATTTTATGTTTAAGCATGAAGGCTTTAATCAAGGTTTGCATTGTGGTTAATGCATGAGATTTATGATACATGTGATTTAAAAGGTTGTTGGTTTTGCTTTGAAAGTGATTTGAAGCATGAGATAAATTTGAGCATGATGGGAAATGGTTTATACTTGAGAAATGTGCTTTTATGCACATCGTTGTTTTGCATTCCTCGTTTTGGAAATAAACGGAAAAATTGCATTGCGTTGATTAAACATGTTTTATATGTCTTGAGAATGAAAGGATCATTATGGAAGCATGAGACATACGTTCTGTATAAGCTTGTTTTATTTAAATGCTTTGGAAGTGGTGTATTTGACTTGCTTAAATATGAGTTTCTAATATTGGTTTTGGTTTCAAAAATACATTAACGTTTTACCCTTTTTGAGTGCACTCACTAGGCATTATATGCATACGCTCTCTTTTCTCCCATCAATGTAGTGAATAAAGCAAGCTTGGGGTCGATGTCTGAGGCAAGGTGGATTCCAAGACAAACGTATTCAAGGATGGAAATGTGAACATACAAAGCTCTAGAGTTTGCATGTAAATTGAATTAAAATTTGAGGCCTAGATACATGTTCTCATTTGATGAGAACATGTGCCTTGTGAATGATGACTCACGACAACTAGGTGGGAATGATGAAAAAAAATTGTGTTATCTTTTTCATCCCATAGCCGAATGTTTGAGAGAGAAAGGAGGAGAGAAAGCTTCATAGACCATCTTCAATTCATGTTTCTTGATTTAGCTTTGATCAAATTAGCTTAGGAAAAGGTAAATTGCTTGATTCCTCGCTTCAATTACATGCTTGAATCTTGAATTAGTGATGTTCTTGTTGCCTAATTTGAATAGGATGATTGTTATGCATATTACTATGATGTTAGCTTCTAATGGTACTTGAAATTGTGAGTGTTAGTAGTCAAATTGCTTAAGAGATGTGTATGGGTTGCTAGAAATTGAGAATAGTGATTAAGGTTGAAACTAGTTTTGATTAGGGACTGTTTTGCTAGGTGAAAATGTGTAAACATGATAATTGTATATAATGCCTGTTTTGATCACATTGCTAGATGAATTGAGACTTGAATAGAGTAAATAGCTTACTGGAAAATGAATGCATATAATTGGATTAGTTAAAGCTAGGTAATGGACTGCTTAAATGGTGAATTAGAGGTATGTTGTTGATCAAACAGATCAAATTGAACATAGCACTATAATGCCATGTTATAATCACATTTATAGGTGAATTAGACTGACCTAGACATGTAAGAACATGAAAATAAGTTGAATTACAATGTTAGAATCTTGTTTAGATGAATTATGAAGCTAGAAGCTCAACTTAGTGTAATCTGCCCAAAATACTCTATTCTGGGCAGTAACTTTGAAAAATCACCATAAATTTTATAAATGAAATTTAAGGCTGAAATATTTATGGAAAATGCCTTAACATGTCTAAATTCATTAGGAGAAAATAGAATTGAATTCTGGATTGTAGAATGAATTGTAGAGAAGAAATACTAGGGACAATGCAAACTGTCCAGTGTTGTAAATTGCCCTGCCTTTAAGTTAAAAATTGTATTAATTGGTAAATGATTAAAATGCAAGACCTATATGGTTAGAAAGAAAATTAAGTTATCTTTCCAACGGTGTAAACTAATTGAAATTCTGACGTACGGAATGAAGGTTATGCATGTTTAAGTGAGTAGAGTACATGCTGCCTGGTAGCAGCAGTTTAGGTAAATGTGGCAGTTTTGTAAACTGTTTTGCAAACAGTTTTGGGACAGTTTAATTACTGCCATGTTTTTCTTTAATATGGAATGTAGGCAGTTTGGTAATGTGCATTAAGGTGTGTACATAAGATGTTATCTGTTTTGTATCTATAATGTATTAACCTTGTGGCTGTATTGAATGATTTTGTTATTTCATGTTTTGACCTTGTTCTATCTATGTGATTTACTAGAGCAAGGAGATGACTTTGGAGAAGGATCTAAAGTCGAGCATTCAAGGGACAAGCAAAAGGGAATAGTCTTTTGAGACTAGCTAGCTTGGGGAGTATTGTGAGTGTAGTTTATTCTAGAGTTAGGACTAGGTCCTAACTAAAGCAAGCATGTTTAAATACTTGTATTGTTAAAATTGACTTAATATGATCTTAATCTAATAAGGGATGTATGAAATAAGATTATACATGAAACTTGACTACATCCTTGAATTGTTGTATAACTAGAATGCTAGCATGTATATGTGGTAACATTGATGCTTGTAAGCATGACATGGTATTGTGACCAATTGGTTAAACTTAATGCTTGAAATACTAGCCTAGATGATGCAATGAACACTTGAAATGAAGAGTTATGACTCTATTGGCCTAATGGCTTAATGCATGTATAAACTTGCCATGTAATACTCGAGATGACTCTTGAAATAAAGATAATGCTTGACATGAACTTGTACATTTGAATGATACATGATCTTGAACTTGAAAAGCTTGAAATCCTTGAATAAATGAAGTATAATCAAACAACCTTGGTTACTAGTTGAATAGGTAGAAGGGCATGCCTTAGAGTCTAGAGCTCATTGTTTCAGGATGGACTACGGTCCAGGGCTAAGGCCCCTAAATTAGCGACAGACGGAGGGTACGTATGTGGTCTTTGGCGACAGTAGGAGGGTTGATCAGTACTACGGTACATCTTGTGGTGACGGTTGGAGACTCGATTACATAGACAAACTATGAACCAAGGATTGTGTTAAAAGATTATAAATGAACTAATAAGCATGAATATCTTGATTACTTGTCATGTAAGCATGATTTGCTTGATTACTTGTCATGTAAGCATGATTTGCTTGATTACTTGTCATGTAACCATGATTTGCTTGATTTCTTGTTATGCAAGCATGATTTGCTTGATTTCTTGTTATGTAAGCATGAATTATGATTCATTATCTCTTGCTTCTTATGCTAGTCGAATGCTTGAAATCCTTAGCTAGGATCATTCTTGTCTAATTGACACTTAATTTGATATAACAATTGGTTAGAACTAGTTACTACCTCACTAAGTACATTCTTGTACTTATCACTCTTGTTTTCATTCTTCCCAACCACATGATAAAGGTTTCGATTGTTGCTTGATCTTGAAGCCTGAATTCGTGAGCTCGAAGCAAGACACAAGCATAGCTAAATTATGGTTCATACTTGTTTTGTATTTCTTCTAGTTGGTGGCACCTAGACATATTTATGTAGCTAGGACTAGACCATGCATCTTGTTTGTTTTGGGAGGATTGTATATTGCATGAATATGGCTACTTGATGTTTTGAATACTTGTATATATATATATGCTCTTGTATAGGCCTTCCATGTTAAGTACATAGTTGTTAAGACTTAAGTATGTATTGAACTCAAATTATATGTAATGTAAAAGTAGTTGTTGTGCATATGTGAATATATATGGAATGTTCAAAGTGATTGATCTAGCTTATTGTACCATTCGAATGCCTTGTGGAATTATATAGTCACTTGTGTGAATATACCATGTTGTAGGTGCTTTTATGTGTTGGTATGGTGAATGTTGAATGGTATAGTTGTTTGGAGACAAGATACATGCAATTGTGTTTTAAATGATCATGTTTAGTAATTTAGGTATGAAACATTACATGCATCAATCTAAGGAACAATGAAATGAAATGGAAGCATGTTTGCATACTTAGGCCATTCGAATGATAGTGGTATGATGAAGTTAATTCGAAGTAGTAATTGACTTGCAAACAAAATATGAAATTTCTTGCTTGATAAGTTAAGTATGCGTGGTTGCTTACTAGTTAAGCAACTCATCTAATAGGGATGAATTAACCTATTCTTGCCTTGTTTTTGCTTGTAATGTAATGTTCTTGCTTGGAAATGCTCCCGAGCTGTCTTGCTACTAACCCGGGGTAGAGGGTATTACAAATCCCTTAATTATTCTATAGCCTATGTTGAGGTCTTGACCATTTGGTGCTTAATGGATAATGATTTATCTTGTTAGGAAGCATGCCTCTAGACTTCTTGTATAAATATGCAAAACTAGTATAAAGGAAGTTACTACAATGCCTTCATTTAATCCCTAATTGATTGAAAGCAAGGTACTAGGTCTAGTTAATAAGGACTAGTATGCTATAATTGAAAAACTTGTAACCTAATTTATAAGTGACCAAACCGAAACAAACAGAAAATGAAGGAATTCATGTTAAATCTCTATATTCCTAAATTCCCATACACATGTCATTAATTAGTGGATAATCAAGGGCAAAGTAGTCATTTTGGGAGGAGTAAATTGATGATCCAATGTCATCTTCTCCCTTAATGGCCGAATAGATGAACAAAGTAGAGAGAAAGGAAATGAGTGAGAAAACTCCATGTTCATAGATTCAAACTTAAAATTTGGAGGAATTGGAAATGCTAGCATTCATGTTATCTTGAAAGGAAGGTAAAACCTCTTCCTTAATGCATTATAGATTTGAATGATGCATGTAGATTTTAAGTTCTTGCTTGAATTACATGAATTGGATGATTAGTTAGGAAATTGATGCCATGAACTAGTTAAGAAGTTCAATTGATTGATCAATCCATGAAATGGTAGATTGCTTACAATGAATCGAATGGCTTTTGAAATTGATGTTGTCATTAACCAAATTGATGGTGAATTGCTATGTTAGTTGCTGGAAAAACTTAGATGATAATTAGAATGGATGATTGATATGTGAATTGAAATTCTTGTTGCTGAAAATTTTAGGGAGATGATGTCTTATTGAATCAATTCAAAAATATTGCTCAATTGCCATGTTTTTATAGGTTTGACACATAGTTGGACTGACTTAGACATGTCTGAATGAGTATATATGTTGAACAATCATGTTAGAATCCTTGTCTAAGTGATTAATGAAGCTAGAATCAAGCTAAAGGAAAGCTGTCGAGAAGACTCTATTTCGGGCAGTGAGTTTAAAAATTTATAGAAAATCACATAGACCAAATTAGGGAGTAAATCTTATATGTACAGAATCATGAGTATGTCTAGTTTCGTATACAACAAACGGAATCGAATTCTGAGTTATAAAACAGTTTATAGAGATTAATCTCTAAGGACAGTGCAAATTGTCCAGTGGCATAATTTGGTCCTCCTTTAAATAAAAAACTATATTAATTCACAATGAATAAAAATGTAAGTCTTATATAGTTAGAAGGAAAATTAAGTTAGCTTTCTAACGGTGTAAACGGTTCGAAATTATGACGTACGGAATAAAAGATATGAACATTTAAGCAAGTAGTGCACATGCTGCCAGGCAGCAACAGTCTTGATGTTTTGAATTGAATGCTTGAATGTATGGAGTTATTTAATGAATTAAATGGTTGCTGGATTCTACCTAATACTATGCATTATATGTAATGATAGATCAAGTGGAAATTGAGAAAAAAAGGGCTCACATAGATCAGAAAGCTAGTAGAGGGAAAGGGATTTCAATCCGAGATCGACAATAGCTCGAAAAATTCTTATGAGTGTAGTTTAAAGTTTTGGAAAGGGCGATAACCTTTCAAAAGTATGTCTTGATTTAAATTGCTTATTGATTTCTTGATTGAATGCTATAATGCAAATGCTCTTAAGCATTTGTAAGGTAAGTGTTCCTTTGAGGAACATTGGTGAGTTTACTTGATTGTAGCAATTGAATGATTACTTGAATGATAATCATGCTTCCTTGATTAAATTGGTTGTTGTAGCATGATCTTTGCTAACTTGATTTCCATTGTATTGAAGCATGCTAGTTAATAAATTAATGACAACTCAATCTATTGATCTAATGACTTACTGATAGATATGCATTCATTGATTGTAAAATATTGATCATTGAGCAATTGGTATTGTGATTGGTATTGAACCCTATTCGATTGAAAGGGGATATTGGCACTAAATGTGCACATTGAATCGAATCATGCTTCTAATTGAATGAAAGTGATAACTATTGTAAGCCTTGGTCTCGAGTCGGTCATAGATATAGTTGGCATGCCATAAAGTCCACATAACTCATTATCGGGGTGGACTACGGTATGGGACATTGGTCCCTAATTGGCGACAGTAGGAGGGAAGAATCGTTATTGGTCATTGGCGACAGTAGGAGGGATTTTACCGGTACTTTGTACCATATTGATTATTTTTATTGGCGACGGTTTGGTTGGGGACTCGAGTATCTAGACTGAGTAATCGATTCTCAAGGCGATACTTAAAATAAACTCATACCTCATGTACATTGAATCTATTGCTCCAGTGAATTGCATGTTTTGATAGTAAAGGAAAATTGAATGCTATGAGCTATTGATATTGAGACATTGCTTATATGAAATTGCTTGAGTTTTGAGACATTGATTGTGTTCAAATGACATGTTATGCCTATTTTTATTCGAATTGGATGATTGAGCATGTCTAAATTTCAAGTCTTGTATTAATATTGGATTGAAAATTAAGCAAATGCATCTAGTATTGTTTACATAGTTATTCGAATGGTTCCTTATTGATGGGAGAACCATACCATCTATTAGATGGTTCGCAGTTGAGACTTATTGTATTGATTGCCTTGTAACTTGAACTCGCTCACTAAGCTTTGCTTAATCAAGTCTCTTTACTACGATTCAGGTTGACATTGGATCCTACCCCGAAGTCTAGGCTCATACAAATCACATTTTGCTTGAAAGAGTATGTTTCCATCTTGTTATAGTTCTCCTAGGATGGTGGCACCTAAGGCATGTACATTCATGATCACTTAGTTATGGTTTGTATATATTAACTTCACCTATGATCTATAAAGAGTATTGTATGTAAATATGGGTATGTATACACTTAATTGAGCTTGAATGCTTGTTAGCCTAATGTTAGATTCACATGGTTGGATTATGCATATAATGGTTTGAATATACCTATTGAAGTTGGCTAGTTAACAACAGGGAAATGTAGTAACCTTAATGTTTAAACATGGACTACTTTGGTCACTTATTGTTCTAGTTGAATGATGTATATAACATTGAAAGCATGTATTTTTTATTATCGTCACGTAGGTAAATGATGTAAATCACCTATTGGTGTGCATAATATCTACGTTGAACATTGAAATTCCTATTGTGTTCTCCAACCATTCGAATGGTTGCTTGAAGAACAAGTAAGTCCTAAATGGTGTTGATCATGATAACTAGTTGCATTATGGGTCTTAATATATCTAGTAGGTGCATCATGCATTGTCTATTGAATCCTCACCTATTCGAATTGTTACTTAATGTGCAAGAAAGGCTTAAAACGAATTGAACTCGCTAGCTTTAATTGAATGGATTATTGATTGTAATTGCGGTAACTTACCTAATCCTACTAGGGTAGTTAGAGTATGTTACAGAATGGTATCAAATATTTAAGGTTGCATGATTCTAGGGTCTATTGCATGAATAAAGTATTGTTATTGATCACTTAGGTGCCACCTAGGAGTTATGTGAACATTGATTGGAATTTGACTTGAGCTTGACTATCTTTTACTTCTGATACATTGAATGTCTAAAACAAGGTTGGGCAAAGATAATGAAAGCCCGACTGGCTCCTCTAATGAGGGAGGGAGTGTGAGGATGGAGTAAAATCCTTAAGAACCGGCTGGACCTCAACACGTTCAGCAGGAAGCTCCTGCAATTTATCCCATACAACGGGAATGCTTTTCCAGTCTCAAGGAGATGTTTGATCAGATGATTGTCTCTATGAGATAGAATCCTCCAACTCTTGCTGACCCTCCAGTAGCAAAACTGGCAAGAGCTCCAATTGATAAGTTAGCTCAACATCGAGCTTACACCTTCACTGGAACATGTGAAGACAAGCCATAAGAAGCGGAGTACTGGCTGGAGAATACGACAAGAATCTTGTCTAAGCAACTGCAGTGCTCAGATGAACACAAAATGGAGTGTGCAGTAGCTTTGTTGGCCGAGGAGGCACTGAATTGGTGGGAGACTACTACCTTGGCAGCACCTGAAGAAGCTGCCACTTGGGAATTCTTTCTCAAAGAATTCAAAAATAAGTATATTAGTGATCAATATCTTGCGAAACACAAAAAAAAATTCCTATATCTGAAACAATGAAGAAAACCTATCGAGCAGTATGTCAGGGAATTCTGCAAATATTGCAAATACAGCTCAGAATTCATAAAGAAAGAGGAAGACAAGTGTAGAACATTCATCGACGGTCTTTATGACGAGTTAGGCCCCATGTTAACTGCTTTGAGGATTACTGAATTCCAAGAACTGGTCAACCGAGCCATAGCTACCGAAGCCAAGATGAAGACTTTGACAAAATGATTGGAGAATCAATCCCGAGATAACAAAAGATCAAGGGATGATCACAAGTCTCATTGGCGCAATAAGAAGCAAAAGCATCAAGGAGGAAATTCTTCCAATCAAGGAAATTTCTCTAAGGGTAGCTATATACCCAAGCCACAGGCTATGTCCAGAGCCTCAACACCAATGGTGTCCTTGGATAGCATCGGGAATACCGGGAGGGAGACCCAAATCTCTACTTGCAAGACTTGTCAAAAGAATCATACTGGAGTATGCAGAAAGCTAACTAATGCTTGCTACTTATGCGGTGAAACGACTCACTATGTCAAAGATTGCCCCCAAAATCGGAACAAGTTGCCTTCTCATGTTTCTCACAAGTTGAATCAAACTCCTTCACCCAGGGGAAAGGGTTCGAAGCAAGCTAACTCGGGCAACTATGGAAAGAGTAAAGGCCAAGGGTCCAATGCTACGTATCAAGAGTCTCGAGCACCTGCTCGAGTCTATCACATCCGAGGGCGAGAGGATGAAGAATCTGCTAATGTAATAGTAGGTACAATCTACCTCGATACTCAACCTGTTTATGCTTTGTTTGATACGGGATCAACCCATTCATTCATAAGATCTCCTTTAATTGAAAAGCTTAAATTGAAGCCTGAATATGTTAGTTGTAGCTTAATTGCTACCAATCCTTTAGGAGACAATGTAATAGTGAACCAAATATGTAAGAATTGCCCTTTGTTCATTTAGGGCGTCCCGTTCCTAGCCGACTTGTTATTGTTATCATTTTTTGAATTCGACCTCATTTTGGGATTAGATTGGTTAGGAAGGCATCAAGCTTGGGTAGATTGCCAAAAGAGGAAACTTTTTCTCTGTGGCTTAGGAGAAAAATCCATTACCTTGATCAATAAGAAACCTATTAGCATCTTTGCTGCTATGATTAAACAAGATGAAATTAAATTTGGTGTGAACTCATTTCCCATTGTTTCTGAATTCTCTGATGTTTTTCCTAAGGAATTGTCGGGATTGCCCCTTATTCGGGAATTAGAATTCAAGATTGAAGTTTAACTTGGGAGTGATCTAGTGTCTATCGCTCCATATCAAATGGCCCCTATTGAACTCAAAGAGCTTAAGCAGAAATTGTAAGAGCTTCAAGAAAAAGGGCTTCATCCGACCCGGCTCTTCACCCTGGAGAGCACCCGTATTGTTTGTTAAGAAGAAGGACAGGTCAATGAGGCTATGTATCAATTATTGTCAGCTAAACCGGCTCACTATCAAGAACAAGTATCCATTGCTGAGGATTGAGGACTTGTTTGATCAATTCAAAGATGCCAAAGTCTTCTCCAAGATCAATTTGCAATCGGGGTACTATCAAATGAGAATACAAGACTCGGATGTACCCAAAATAGCTTTTAGGACTCTTTATGGTCACTACGAGTTCCTAGTTATGCCCTTCGGGCTAACCAATACTCCAGCGACTTTCATGGACTTAATGAACCGAGTGTTCAAACCTATTTGGACAAATTCGTGGTTGTCTTTATTGACGGCATTATCGTCTACTCGAAGGACAAGGAAGAAAATGCTAATCACCTTCAAATTGTACTCCAAACACTCAGAGAGAATCGGCTATATGCCAAATTGAGCAAATGCGAGTTCTGGCTCTCGGAAGTATCCTTCCTTGGCCATGTTATCTCGGCCAAAGAGATAAAAGTAGATCCTAAGAAGATTCAAACCATCATCGAATGGAGACCTCCAAGAAATGTTAGCGAGGTTATAAGTTTTCTCGGTTTAGCCGGGTACTATTAAAGATTCGTGAAAGGGTTCTCGATTCTTGCAGCTTCATTGACTCGACTCATATGAAAGAATGTTCCATTTAAATGGTTCGAGGACCAGCAAAGGAGCTTCGATCAACTGAAGCAAGTCCTAACTCAAGCCCCTATTCTAATCCAACTTGAATCGAGGAAAGACTTTACGGTCTTTAGTGATGCCTCGCACCTCGGTTTAGGGTGTGTATTGATGCAAGACAACAAGGCCATTGCTTATGCTTCTCGGCAACTCAAACCACATGAATTGAACTATCCAAAGAACGACTTAGAACTAGCTACGGTCGTGTTTGTTTTAAAGATCTGGAGACATTATCTATATGGAGAGAAATGTCAATTATTTACGGATCATCAGAGTTTAAAATACATCCTAACTCAAAAGGAGTTAAATCTTCGACAACGAAGATGGGTGGAACTACTAAAAGACTATGACCTAATCATTGATTACCACCCGGGCAAGGCAAATGTTGTGGCTGATGCGCTCAATCGTAAACATTCAATTGGTAAGGTCGAATACGAATTTCCAATGTTGTTTATCCCCTATTTGAATGGATGATAATGAAATCCACTAATCAAAATCTTTTATTTGTAGCTTCAACTACTTTCAATGCCCATTTTAAACTCCTAAAGAACCAAAGATATGTGGCATAACTTCAAGTTCAATATGACTTGAATTAGAGGATCAAAGAGCTTCAACAAAATGATCCTGAACTTCAAAAGAGATTGATTCCAAACCAAGCACTAAATTTC
This sequence comes from Hibiscus mutabilis, assembly GCA_019671005.1. Taxonomy (NCBI): domain Eukaryota; kingdom Viridiplantae; phylum Streptophyta; class Magnoliopsida; order Malvales; family Malvaceae; genus Hibiscus; species Hibiscus mutabilis. The sequence goes on from CM033718.1 coordinate 49,356,799, forward strand.
GACTTCGATCGAATGGTGTACTCTACTTCAAGAATCGGGTTTGTGTACCCAATGATCCAATCCTTAAAGAGAGAAATGCTTCAAGAAGCACATAGTAGTCCATTTTCAGTACATCCGAGAGTGATCAAGATGTATAAGGACTTAAAGGAAATCTATTGGTGGCCAAGATTGAAGGCCGATATTGTTGACTTCGTACCGAAGTGCCTCACTTTCTAGAAGGTGAAGGCCGAACACCAACTACCTATTGGACTCCTACAACCCATAGAATTGCCTTAGTGGAAAAGGGAGTATATAACAATGGACTTCGTATCAGGATTACCTCTATCGCCAAGGAAAAGTAATGCTATTTGGGTGATCGTTGATAGGTTCACCAAATCGGCTCACTTCCTACATGTTCGAATGAACATGAGCCTCAAATAGTTAGCTGAATTAAAATTGAAAGAAGTTATCAGACTTCACGGTGTTCCTAGATCTATCATATTAGATCGGGACTCTCGTTTTACTTCTCGATTTTGGAGGGAACTTCAACAAGATATGGGAACCAAGCTAAACCTTAGCACTGTCTTCCATCCACAAACCAATGGACAATCTGAAAGGGTAATCCAAGTGCTTGAAAACATGCTTTGAGCTTGCATTATCGACTTTGGTAAAGATTGGGAGAAATGTCTGCCATTAGCCGAGTTTGCCTACAACAACAACCATCAAGCTTCTATCGAAATGGCCCCATTCGAACCATTGTATGGCAGGAGATGTAGAACTCCCCTATGCTGGTCTGAGCTGGGGGAAAACAATGTCTCAGGACCTGAATTGCTTCGTGAAACCAAAAATCAAGTTCGGGTGATCCATAGTAGACTGAAAGAGGCCATTGATAGGCAAAAGGCTTATGCCGACCTAGTGAAGAAATATTGAATATCATGTGGGAGATTACGTATTCTTGGCATCTCCTTGGGGGAAATCCTCAGATTCGGCAAGAAGGGTAAACTAAGCCCTCGATTCATCGAACCCTTTGAAGTCTTAGAAAAGTTTGGTCCAGGTGCTTACAAGCTAGCACTCCCTATTGAATTCAATAGACAACATCTTCCATGTATCGATGTTAAGGAAATATCGATCGGATCCCTCACATGTTTTAGAACCTGATGAGGTGGAACTTAATCCTAACCTATCGTACGATGAAGAACCAATCCAAATACTTGATAAAGAAGTCAAGAGACTTCGCAATAAGACTGTACCATTGGTGAAAGTTCTATGGAAGAACCACAATGTCAAAGAAGCCACTTGGGAAACCAAAGCAATGATGAGAAAGCAGTACCCTCATCTATTCCCCTTAGGTAAATTCGAGGATGAATTTCTTTAAGGGGGAGGGAACTGTAATATCCTCAAAACTAGTATAAAGGAAGTTACTACAATGCCTTCATTTAATCCCTAATTGATTGAAAGCAAGGTACTAGGTCTAGTTAATAAGGACTAGTATGCTATAATTGAAAAAGTGGTAACCTAATTTATAAGTGACCAAACCAAAACAAACAACAAAATGAAGGAATGCATGCTAAATTTCTATATTCCTAAATGCCCCTACACATGTCATTAATTAGTGGATAATCAAGGGAAAATTAGTTATTTTGGGAGGAGTTAATTGATGATCCATTGTCATCTTCTCCCTTAATGGCCGAATAGATGAACAAAGTAGAGAGAAAGGAAATGAGTGAGAAAACTCCATGTTCATAGATTCAAGCTTGAAATTTGGAGGAATTGGAGTTGCTAGCATTCATATTATCTTGAAAGGAAGGTAAAATCTCTTCCTTGATGCATTATAGATTTGAATGATGCATGTAGATTTTAAGTTCTTGCTTGAATTACATGAATTGGATGATTAGTTAGTGAATTGATGCCATGAACTAGTTAAGAAGTTCAATTGATTGATCAATCCATGAAATGGTCGATTGCTTACAATGAATCGAATGGCTTTTGAAATTGATGTTGTCATTAACCAAATTGATGGTGAATTGCTATGTTAGTTGCTGGAAAAACTTAGACGGTAATTAGAATGGATGATTGATATGTGAATTGAAATTCTTGTTGCTGAAAATTCTAGGGAGATGATGTCTTATTGAATCAATTTGAAAATATTGCTCAATTTCCCTGTCTTTATAGGTTTGACACATAATTTGACTAACTTAGACATGTATGAATTAGTATATATGTTGAAAAATCATGTTAGAATCCTTGTCTAAGTGATTAATGAAGCTTGAATCTAGCTAAAGGAAAGCTGTCTAGAAGACTCTGTTTCGGGCAGTGAGTTTAAAAATTTGTAGAAAATCACATAGACCAAATTAGACAGTAAATCTTATATGTACAGAATCATGAGTATGTCTAGTTTCGTATACAAAAAACGGAATCGAATTCCGAGTTATAAAACAGTTTGTAGAGATTAATCTCTAAGGACAGTGCAAACTGTCCAGTGGCATAATTTGGTCTGCCTTTAAATAAAAAAACTGTATTAATTCACAATGAATAAAACTTTAAGGCCTATATGGTTAGAAGGACAATTAAGTTAGCTTTCTAACGGTGTAAACGGTTTGAAATTCCGACGTACGGAATAAAAGATATGAACATTTAAGCAAGTAGTGCACATGCTGCCAGACAGCAACAGTCTTGAAGTTTTGAATTGAATGCTTGAATGTATGGAGTCATATAATGACTTAAATGGTTAATGGATTCTACCTAATACTATGCATTATATGTAATGATAGATCAAGTGGAAATTGGGGGAAAAGGGGCTCACATAGATCAGCGAGCTAGTAGAGGGAAAGGGATTTCAATCCGGGATCGACAATAGCTCAGAAAATTCCTATGAGTGTAGTTTAAAGTTTCAGAAAGGGCGGTAACCTTTCCAAGTATGTTTTGATTTAAATTGCTTATTGATTTCTTGATTGAATGGTATAATGCACATGCTCTTAAGCATTTGTAAGGTAAGTGTTCCTTTGAGGAACATTGGTGTGTTTACTTGATTGTAGCAATTGAATGATTACTTGAATGATAAACATGCTTCATTGATTAAATTGGTTGTTGTAGCATGATCTTTGCTAACTTGATTTCCATTGTATTGAAGCATGCTAGTTAATAACTTAAAGGCAACTCAGTCTATTGATCTAATGACTTATTGATAGATATACATTCATTTATTGTAAAATATTGATCATTGAGCAATTGGCTTTGTGATTGGTATTGAACCTTATTCGATTGAAAGGGGATACTGGTAATAAATGTGCACATTGAATCGAATCATGCTTCTAATTGAATGAAAGTGATAACTATTGTAAGCCTTTGTCTTGAGTCAGTCATAGATATAGTTGGCATGCCATAAAGTCCATAGATCTCTTTATCGTGGTGGACTACAGTATGGGACATTGATCCCTAATTGGCGATAGTAGGAGGGAAAAATAGTTATTGGTCATTGGGAATAGTAGGAGGGGTTTGACCGGTAATTTGTACCATATTGATTATTGTTATTGGCGACAGTTTGGTTGGGGACTCGAGTATCTAAGTAAGTAATTAATTCTCAAGGCTATACTTAAAATGAACTTATACCTCATGTACATTGAATCTATTGCTCCATTGAATTTCATTGTTTGATAGTAAAGGAAAATTGAATGCTATGAGCTATTGATATTGAGACATTGCTTATATGAAATTGCTTGAGTTTTGAGACATTGATTGTGTTCAAATGACATGTTATGCCTACTGTTACTCGAATTGGATGATTGAGCATGTCTAAATTTCAAGTCTTGTATTAATATTGGATTGAAAATTAAGCAAACGCGTCTAGTATTGTTTACATAGTTATTCGAATGGTTCCTTATTGATGGGGGAACCATACCATCTATTAGATGGTTCATAGTTGAGACTTATTGTAGTGATTGCCTTGTAACTTGAACTCACTCACTAAGCTTCGCTTAATCAAGTCACTTTACTATGATTCAGGTTGACATTGGATCCTATCCCGAAGTCTAGGCTCATACAAGTCACATTTTGCTTGAAAGAGTATGTTTCCATCTTGTTACCTAAGGCATGTATATTCATGATCACTTAGTAATGGTTTGTATATATTAACTTCACCTATGATCTATAAAGAGTATTGTATGTAAATATGGGTATGTATACACTTAATTGAGCTTGAATGCTTGTTAGCCTAATGTTAGATTCACATGGTTGGATTATGCATATAATGGTTTGAATAGACCTATTGAAGTTGGCTAGTTAACAACAAGTAAATGTAGTAACCTTCATGTTTAAACATGGACTACTTTGGTCACTTATTGTTCTAGTTGAACGTTGAAAACATGTATGTTTGATTATGGTCACATAGGTAAATGATGTAAATCACCTATTTGTATGCATAATAGCTACGTTGCCCATTGAAATTCCTATTGTGTTTTTCCAACCATTCAAATGGTTGCATGAAGAACAAGTAAGTCCTAAATGGTGTTGATCATGTCTATTGAGTCCTCACCTATTCGAATTGTTACTTAATGTGCAAGAAAGGCTTAAAACGAATTGAACTCACTAGCTTTAATTGAATGGATTATTGATTGTAATTGTGGTAACTTAGCTAATCCTACTAGGGTAGTTAGAGTATGTTACAATACGAATTGTGATGATTAATTGGTATGTAATTATTTGAGCCTATATGTGTAATGGTCGTATAATATTAGAAGCACGATTAATGTTGTTTGTAATAAAGTGGATAAATTATGTTGGAATTAGAATTCCCAAAAATGCATTAGGTGCAGCCTGTGAATTGTAATGCCTGGTGGTTAATTCGGTTAATGCTTTTTACCGAGTTTTAGATTCTTTGCATTTTGGTCACCGTAAGTTGTTGCATCAATTGAATAGGTAAATGATGTCCGTTTGAATTGATATTTTGCAAGCATGATTTAAGTGTTTCTAATTGCTGTATGAAGCTTTTGTAAACGTGTTAGTCCCTGTAATTTTGTTTTTTTTATGATTTAGTCCTTAAATCGTATTTTGCTAAATAGGATGCTTATTTGTTATCCGTTGAAGCTGAAATTTGAAATGTCTCCATGAAATATGACTAATTAATAATTGGTAGCCTCAAATTGGTGTAAGTTCTTGTAAATATACAAATTTACATTTTGGTCCCTAATACGCTTACGTTTGCAATTGAGTGCCTTATCGATGTTCAAATCAAATGAAAATTTAACTGCTGATTGAACGTACACATTAGGACTTAATAATGCATCTAGAAAAGTTAAAAGAAAAAAATGGACCATAATTTGAGTTTCATAATTCAGGTTTGCTTTGGCAAACCTAATGTGAGCTTCTTGCTTCGGGTCTAGCGAGTAGACCGGGTCGAGGGGGTTACAAGAAGTGCAAAATGTTCATTGCTAGGCTCAATGACGAGCTACGCCCTATGTTCACTACATTGGGCATCATTGATTTCCAAGACTTGTTGAACCAAGTCAAAACTACTGAAGCAACATAAAAAACCCAGAGGAATAGTGGGTTAAAAAAGTCAAATAAGAGATTCTGAGATGATTCTCGACCTCCTAAGTGGAACAAGAAAGGGAAGTATCAAGGCCCTAAGCAGAATGTATATCCACAGCCTTCCCGATTAGGGAACATGAGAGGCAATAGACTATGACTTAGTCACTTGCTAAAGCGGCCTCAGTTGATAGCACTAGAGGCTTGAACCGAAGCTCTCAGTACCTTGTTTGCAACTATAGTCATAATCAACATCCAATGGGTCAATGTCGTAAACAATTTGGATCTTGTTTCTATTGTGGCGAGCAAGGCCATTTCATTTGAGATTGTCCTATCAATGCTACTAAGTCTACAACTACACCGACCAACATTGCTTCCCCTGCTCAATCTTTTCGAGGCAAGGCAACAAGAAAAGGATCACCTGGAGCTATAGAGAGACCTAGTGGCTCAGGAAAGACATCAAACAGGCAAGAATTGAAGGCCCCTATCTAGATTTATCATTTGAGGAGTAGGGAGGAAGATGATGATCCTGACATCATTGTAGGTACCATCAAATTGTATTCACATTCCTTATATGCATTGATTGATCCTGGATCTACACGCTCCTTTATAAGTATCATATTAGTTAAGAAATATAGGTTGTCCTCAGAACCCGTAGTATCAAGAATTTCTGTAACCAATCCATTGGATGATTGTGTCACCGTGAGCCTTATGTGTAAGAATTGTCCCTTAATGATTCAAGTGATTCCATTTCCAACCAATTTATTGGCACTTCCAATCCATGATTTTGATGTTATATTGAGTTTAGATTGACTCAGTGAACATCAAGCTTGGGTAGATTGCAGCAAGAGATAGCTATATCTTCGAGGCCTTGGTAAGGAGAGCATCGTTTTGATGAATTCAAGAAACCCTTCATTGTGTATACTTTGACATTGGAAGCCAAAGATGAACCTCAGTTGCCAAACATTGATATCGTGTGTAAATTACATGATGTTTTTCCTAATGACCTTCCGGGTTTACCTCTGACCCGTGAAGTGGAATTTGGCATTGAAGTGCAACCTGGGACAGCCTTAGTTTCCATTGCACCTTATTGAATGGCAGATATTGAGGTAAAAGAGTTAAAAGCCCATATTCAAGAATTGATTGATAAAAGCTTCATTCGACCGAGTACTTCGCCTTGGGGAGCTCTAGTCCTTTTTGTAAAGAAGAAAGATGGTTCCATGGGACTGCACATTGAATACCGACAGTTGAATAAGGCAACTATCAAGAACAAGTATCCATTGCCAAGGATAAACGACTTGTTCAATCAACTTAAGGATGCCTTCGTGTTTTCCAATATCGATCTAAGATCCAGGTATTGTCAAATGCGAGTCAAAGAATGTGATGTACCCAAAACGGCTTTTCATAGAAGATACTCCCACTACAAATTTTTGGTAATGCCCTTTGGGCTAACCAATGCACTGGCCGTCTTTATGGATTTAATAAATCTGGTTTTTAGACCCTATCTTGATAAGTTTGTAGTGGTATTCATTGATGACATCTTGATCTATTCTAAGAATGTCGTTGAACATCGAAATCACCTTCGTATTGTGCTTCAAATCCTCCGATAGCAACAATTGTTTGCCAAATTCTCTAAGTGTGAGTTTTGGCTCACCGAAGTTGCCTTGCTTGGGCATATTGTATCAGCTTCAAGCATCCAAGTAGACCCGAAGAAAATTGAAGCCATCCTTGATTGGCATCCACCGAAGAATATTTGTGAAGTGAAAAGCTTCCTTAGGCTTGCTGGTTATTATAGAAGATTCTTTAAGAGATTTTCTATGATATCAGCCCCATTGACTAAGTTATTAAGAAATGAAGCTCCATTTGTCTAGACCGATGAACAACAAAGAAGCTTTGATCAATTGAAACAAGTCTTGGCTCACGCACCGGTCCTAACCCAACCTGAGCCTAAAAAGGACTACACAGTTTATAGTGATGCATCCCATCTCGGGTTAGGATGTGTATTGATGCAAGAAGGCAAAGTCATTTCTTATGCTTCGAGATAACTAAAGCCACGTGAGATGAATTATCCCACTCATGACTTAGAGCTGGTTGCAGTTGTCTTTGCATTGATGATCTGGAGACATTATCTTTGCGGAGAGAAATGCTATCTATTCACTGATCATAAAAGCCTTAGATATCTATTAACACAGGAGGAGTTGAATCTACAATAACATAGGTGGATGGAACTCCTTAAAGATTATGATCTTGTTATTGATTATCATCCAGGCAAGGCCAACGTTGTTGCTAATGCACTCAGCTGCAAACCTCTGCCTGTAAAGTAACATTAATGACCATTGAATAATATGCATTACTTAATACACCGACTCATTGCAAAATCATTGTATTGTAGCTCGTCAAGCTATCAATGCTCATTTTTTACTTCAGAAGCATTGTTGTCTCGTAGCTGAGTTTCAGGTTTAGTCTACTATTATTTCAAGAATCAAAGCATTGCAAGATCAAGACTTCGAACTCCAATCTATTGTTTCTAAGCTGCAAGATAATCCTGACTTCATAATTAGTTCTGAAGGACTCCAATGTTTTTGTGATCGGGTCTACGTAGCTAAAGATGAATCTCTTCGCACCAATATTCTCAAAAAAGCTCATTCGGGTTCTTTTTCTGTCCACCTGATTTTTGTCAAGATGTACAAGGACCTTCGGGAGCTTTACTGGTGGGAGAAGATCACCGTGTCTAAATGCCTTACGTGACAGCGTGTTAATGTTGAGCACTATGTTCCTACTAGATTAATGCAACCCATAGATTTACCATAATGGAAGTTGGAGAAGATCACTATGGACATTGTTAGTGGTCTGCCCCTAACTCCTACTAAGCACGATGCCAATTGGGTCATTATGGACCGTTTCACCAAGTTAGCACATTTCTTACCGATTAGAATAGACTATGGTCTTCCTAAGTTAGCTAACTTGTACATCAGAGAAGTTATTCAACTCCACGAGGTACCAAAATCCATCATCTCCAATCGAGACCCCCATTTTGCTTCTTAATTTTGGAGAAAATTGCAAGGAGCTCTGGGTACTAGAGTTAGACTTAGTACTGCTTTCCACCCTCAGTCTGACGGCCAGTCAGAAAGGGTAATCCAAGTAAATAATTGAAAAAATCCTTCTCACCGCATCTTTAAAACTGTGTATCGTTATTGAACCTTTCCGTACAGATTTTGGAAGACATGCTACGTGCATGCATTATCGATTTCAGCAGATCTTGGGAGAAATCCGTACCTCTCATTGAGTTTGCCTACAAAAATAGCTATCAAGCTTCCATTAGGATGGCCCCGTATGAAGCGTTGTATGGAAGACGCTACAGAACTCCATTGTGTTTTTCTGAACTAGGTGAAGGCAAGATGTTTGGCCCTGACCTACTTCAAGAAATCAAAGAATGGGTTACCATCATCCATGATCGCTTGAAAGCTTCATTTGACCGAAAAACCTTATACTGATCTAAAATGAAGAGATATACAATACGAGTTTGGTGAGAAAGCCTTCCTCAAGGTTCCACCATGGAATAAAGTTCTGAGGTTTTGCAGAAAGTGAAAGCTTAGTCCCTGATTCATTAGACCTTTCAAGGTTATCGAGAAAGTTGGCCCTAGGGCTTACCATTTATCGTTGCATTCAGAACTGGGCATAAGCTTATGCTATGACAGTATCGCTTTGTCCCTTCGCATATCATCGAGCCTGAATTTGTCGAAATCCAACCTAATTTGTCCTATGAAGAGGAACCAATTCAGATTTTTGCAAAGAAAGTTAAAAGGCTTTGCAACAAATCTGTTCCATTGGTCAAAGTGCTCTGTAGGAGCTACACTAGTAAGAAAGCAACTTGGGTACCATAAGAGACAATGAAGCAGCAATACCCTCATCTTCTCGGTTCAGGTAAAAATTTGAGAATGATTTTTTACTTAGGGGGAGAGTTGCAACACCACCAAAACCAGTCTAGTCAGAATTGGATTCTAATGATCAGAAATCCTACATCGAAAAAGTTCAAATATTGTATTGACTTTGACCATGTGGTCAATTACATTGATATTGGATTCTAATTGAGTCATTTCATTAATTAAGGACCTTATTGAATATATCAAAAGTATTTTAGTGACTAAATTGTAGAAATCGAAAGTTTAGGGGGAAAAGTATAAAGTATAGAAAGTTGAGGGACTAACCTTGCAATTAGCCCCTCCCAAGCCTTATTATTCCATACGTGGAATGCTCAGATTACTTTCCTTCATTTGAAGGAAAGCCTTTGGCTATTGAATTTATTTGGGAGATAAAAACGGAATTGGAAACTTACCCGATTAAGAAATAGACAACCACCTTAGTTGTCATCTTTAACTTCTCATTGGAATAAACAAGCACCACTATTGTTGTCATCTTAAAGCTTGAGTTTTCTTCAATTTATTGATTCCACCGTGTTGACATCAATTGGGTAAGTGAAAGCCCTCCATCAATTCTTCGATTCAAGGCTAAGATGGTGGTTGAGTATATGATATATTTATGAACCCTAAGATATCACTCAATCTTCCTAGGCTAAAATCCATGGAAAATTTGATAGCTAATAGCTATTTCGATTTGAATGTTGATTTTGATATCATTGTATCTATTTTAACACTTCTTATTGTTTTACGTAGCTCAAGAATTGGAGAGGGAAGGTCCAACATCTCCATCAAAGGCTAGGAATAAAGGAGTGGTCATTCGAGAGCTGTAGGAGCTTTAGAAATTAAGGTGAGTGTAGTCAGAGTCTCTGGAATAGATTAAGTGCTTATCGTGATATCATTGATATTGATTTTTGTCTAGCTAACATTATGCTTAAGGACATCGCATAGAATCTCATAGGAGATTATATTGGTAAACATCGGTAAGGTATAGTATTAAATTATTGTGCATGGAAACATTGTTATTGCCATCAGACATATTGAAGCATTGGAAATAGAATATTGACCATTGAACATCGACATTGTCATTGATATAGTTATTGTCATAGATATTGTCATTGAACATTGAAATTGATATTGTTATTATTATCGAAACATTTGTATTGAAACACCGATCATTGATATTGCAATTGAAAAATATTGAACATTGATATTGCTATTGAACCTTGGATTCAAAAGGAGATTGGATACAATTGGCATGCCATAGAATTTATGAGCTCATTGGTACAAGTGGACTACGGTCCTTAGCTACGGTCTTTATTGTGGCGAGGCGGAGAAATGGTTGTGATATTGGTCAATTAGCGAGGTGGAGGGACTAGACCATTTATTGATTTGGCGAGGTGTAGGAATTCGCGTATCCACTATCTTGATTCGATCTAAGGAATAATGTTGAAATATGATCATTATTGTCATTGAGCATCATCTATAATATTGTTATTGGCAAAACATGATTTGGAATGCATATCATTGTTCATGATATTGTTTAGAACTACCTCACTAGGCAAAGTATGCCTAATGCATTTCATTCCATGAATTTCAGGTAAAGGAGTCAACGTAGTGGGATCAGGGAGGTTGAAGGTTTTTGGCAAGTCACTACGAGCATAAAAGTAATGTATATTATCCCTACAAACTCCTAGAATGGTGGTAAAGTAGTTAAACTAGTTACTTTTAGCCCTTTTGTTGTGTATATGTTGCTTATGGCATGTATAAGTGTTAAAGGCACTAAATGTTGTTTTAAAATTTGCTAAAAGTGGTAAAAACATGCATGTTTGGGCTAAAAAGGTAAAAACCTAATAAATAGATTCATTTGGCTATGAAATTTGGCATGCTAGTAGATTATGGTTTTATAAACTTGCTTGCAAATTTTTATTGGATTTGGATATTGTATGATAGGCCAAAATGGATAAAAACTAGATAAAATATGTCATTACAGTACATTGCATATCGATATGGGTAGAGTCGTATCAATACGAGTTTGCATATTTGGACCAAGTCATTGCTGGTCAACAAGGCGTATCGATTCGGGCTTTAGCATATAGGTACTAAAAGTCAACACTTGAATTTGGTTGTAAAATTGCATTGGTACAGCTTCGAGACATATCGATACTGGTCCATCTATACTAGTAGCTAAGGTGTACCGATACAGATTTTGGTCATTGGAATTTGCAAATTTATAAATGTGCATGGCATATCGATACGGCCTATCGAGTATCGGTACAGATACAAGTAATTCGATTATAAGCTATTGAAATAATTCTTCAACTTTGCAAAGTGGTCACCTATTTTTAATTGGTTTAGTTGAAATAGTTAATGAGACTTGTTTAACTTGAAAATTTGCATGTTTACTGTTTGTAAGTTGAATTATATTACAGTAGAGTTAATTTCAATAAAGGACCCCTAATTTACAAAATTTATAGATTATTCCTTAAAACTTGTAAAGGTTTAAAATTGGTCCTAAATTCAAGATTAATGAGTTATACCGAATCACTGCTTCACTGTATAGACCTATGTTTTGTCTCAAGACCACGAATCAAACATTGCATGGGTTTTAGTTCATCAAAATACTCAACAAGGGTTAAAATATTGTTCTGATCATCGTTTCGATCTCTGGTAACATACTTCGACTCGGTTCTCGACTAGACCGGGAAGGGGTGTTACAGAAGCAGCCACACTTCACTCTCACATAGGTGACTTATGTTGCATAGCTCACCAAAGCACACAATGGTCATTAAAAGCTGTAACACCCCTTTCCCGGTCTGGTAAAAAACCGGGTCGGAAAGCACTGCTAGTGAACAATAAGGTGATCGGTGCAATAATTCATTCATAAACCAATGTAAGACTATGCAGTACGATACTATATTGATATATAGAATAATGATTCGATTTGAAACTATATTAATCAATTTTAGGGCTAATTCTAAACCTTTATAAACTATAGGGACTAATTTGTAAATTCTAAGAACTAAGGGTCCTTTTCTGAAAGTAATAGTACCACAACAAAATTCAACCCATAATTAACAAGCATGCAAAATTTCAAGTTAAACCAATACCATTTATTCATTCAATTAGGCTCATCATTAAATAATGAGCAATTTGTAATCTTTCAGAACTATGTTCAATACTATATAACAGAATTACCAGACACCGTACCGAAACGCTAAGGATCTGTATTGGTACGGGTTGACCAATGTTGACTCATTCGATAACTTCTATTTAGATACGGTAGAAGCCATATCGGTACAGATTGACCAATGTTGACTCGTTTCGATATACCCCTAAATCTTACCGATGCAATTAATTTTTTCAAATTCTAGTGTTGACATTTCGTACCAATACGCCTTTGATGTATCGGTACGCTATGGTTGACATGTTCTTGACCAGACCAAAAATGTATAGCCATACTGAAACACTTGCACTTGTATCGGTACACCCTGCACTATAATGACAGATTTTATCTAGTTTTTACTCAATTTGACCTATTGAACAATGTCCAAATCCAATGAAATATTACCAGCAAGTTTATAACAATATAGTCTATTAGCATGCCAAATTTTATAGCCATCTTAATCCATTCACTATGTTTTCACATTTTTAGGCCAAGTATGCAATTTTGGTCACTTTTAAGCCATTCAAAAGGGTCATTTAGGTCCTAAGGCACAATTACAAACCAAGGGCAATACATACATACCAAAAAGACCATAAGTGACTAGTCTAACTACTTCACCACCATACTAGGAGTTCATAGATTAGATATAGATTATATTAGCTTGGTTGTTGTAACATCCCAAAAACCAGTCTAGTCAGAATTAGGTTCCAGTGATCGGAAGCCCTACACCGAAAAGGTCCAAATATTGTATTGACTTTGACCATAAGGTCAATTTTTTTATAGTGGACTCCAATTGAGTCAAATTATTGTTTAAGGACCTTATTGAATACATTGGGAACCTTTTAGTGACTAAAATATAGAAATCAAAAGCTTTGGGGCAGAATCATGAAGAGTCAAGAGTTGAGGGACTAATCTTGCGATCATCCCCTCTTCAATTAAAATCACCCATACGTGGAGTGATATGAAAACTTTCCTGCAAGTGAAGGAAAGCCTTCGGTCAAGTAGTAAAAAGGGAAAAGAGGTGGGAAAGCTACACTTACCCGATTAGGAAACCAAGCAACCACCTCTCATCTTTGTCATCTTCAACCTCCCACTTGAACAAGCAAGCACGTCCATTGGACCTCGAATTCAAGCTTAGTTTTCTTCGATTTATCAAATCCTTTACATAGATATAGATCGGGTAAGTTTTAATCCCTAATCTATTGTTGAAATCCATGGATATATTGAGCTTAATATCAAGTTAGGGTTTGGCCGTCTATGGTAAATTAGGTATTTCAAAGCTTTAATCCATGGAAATTTCATAGATATTGGCTATATCGAATTTGGGTATTTATTTTGATTTTTTTACATTGATTCCAATATCGTATAACTAATTCTAATCAATTCCTATTGTTTACCTAGCTCAAGAATTGTAGAGAAATCGTCCACCATCACCACCGAAAGCTAGGAACAAGGGGATTACTATCCGAGAGCCTTGAGAGCTTCAGATTGTCGAGGAGAGTGTAGTCGAAGTCACAAGACTAGGTTAGGTGCCTTTGCGGATTTCATTGTTATCAAATTTAACATTGTTAAGGGATATTACATCGAACCATTTAGGGAGTACATTGGTATGTATCGGTAAGTATAGCATTAGTTATTAGATATCGATATTGTCATTGGCATTGTCATTGAATCATGGAAATATAGAATATTGTTCATAGAGCATTGTTATTGCCACTGTTATAATCAAGATCATACAAGCATTGATATTGCCATTGTTATTGTCATCGAAACATTGAAATGTATCATCGGTCATTGGTATTGTAATTGGGATTGTTGAACATTGCCCTCAAACCATGAAGCATTGAATACTGCCATTGAAATATAGAATATTGATCATTGTCATCATATCATTGGATATTGATCATTGGACTTTCACCGTTGCTAATGAATCATTGAATATATTGAATACTGGTTTCAATCACCGGACCTTGGATTCGAGTGGACATTGGATACAATTGGCATGCCATAGAATTCATGAGCTCAGTGTATGAGTGGACTAGGGTCCTAGGGCTACGTCTTATGTTGATTTGGCGAGGCGGATGATGTTCTATGATGTTGGTCATATTGGCGAGGCGGAGGGACTAGACCATTCATGTAACATCCCAAAATACGGCCTAGAAATATGTGGCCAATTTGAATGTATTTTAATTTGATTTTTGTGAATTACCTAAATGCTAGTTTGGTAATATCCTAAATATTGGTCTAGGAGCATGTTACCATTAGAATTGCGACTCAATTAGATTAAAAATATTTTTAGCATTTATAATTGATTATAAAAGGACCGATTAAGGAGTCTTAATAGTTTGGTGACACAAAAAATTAAATTAAAGATTAAACCTTTGGGAGGCAAATTTGAATAGTGACTAAGGCTAAAAGTTTTATAACTATCATGTTTTGCAAGCAAAATTACGTTAAGTAAAAGGGGTTAAGGGAAATAAAAATTTTGGGATTGACAAGTGGATTGGTGATGGACACTTGGCTAGGGGATAATGGAAGATGATCAAATGGTGTCATCTCTTCATCCTCCACCATTTCTCCCTTAACCGAAACCATCCAAAATTTCTAGAGAAAAAAGCTTGAAACGGGATTCATGGTGATTCAGAGGGGGAGAAAGCTTTTTTTAGCCTAATTTTAAGAGATACTTTCAAATAGCTTTTCGAACAAGGTGAAAGACTCTTTCATTCCTTATAATTCAAGTTGTTTTGTTAAGTATTTAGTTGAATTGTTGGTGATTCGAATGATGTTGTGAGGATTTTATGTACTTTTAACCTTTGTGATATTGTTGTATAAGTTAGATTTGTGTGTCTTGAAGTTATATGAGCATGATTAGGAATGTGACAGTAAATTGACATATGATAATTGAGTAAATCTTGTTATAAATGAAATATAATCACAATGTTAATGATTATTGGACTGCCTTGTTTCGAATTAGGAGGCTGTTTTAAGTTATAGAGGCTGAATTCGATTGTTTTATGGGGAAATTGAGATTGTTTTACTTGTATGAGTAATTGTTGGTAGTTGAAGCTGTTTTGAGATGAGATACTTAATAGATCGGCTATTTTGCATTTGAAATGGAAGCATATACATGAAATGGAACTGTCTTAAAGATGTTTGTGTGCACATATAAAATGGGGGCTGTTTTGCATCTATCCACATTATTGGGGACAGTTTTTGTGGATTTAAAACAGGGGAAAATCTGTTTTGCCATCGTATGAAGCAATTAGAAATTGTTCAACGCTTGTAAACATGTATAAGTTTGTAATTAGGATGTTTGAATCACATGTGGACAATTTTCAATGTGTAATTGTGTGTATATGTTGCTGGACAGTTTGGTAAATGCTTGAAAGATTGAATTGATTCTAATGTATAGTTATATTCTTGTTATACTTAGACCAAGAAGAAGCTAGGAAGGAAATGGATAAGTAGCAAGTTTTGGTTAAGGATTTGGGTATCCTATAATTTCGGGATATCAGGTGAGTGTAGTTTAAAAGCCTTGGGTTAGCTTATGGCTTTCCCGAGCAATGTCCAATTTAAATTGCATGCTTTACTCTCATTTGTTGGTTGTAGTATGCTTGAAAATGTTAGCTTGGGCTGGAGGTAAGTACTTCAAGGTGAGTACTTGAAAATAGACTTTGCTTGATCTAGAAAAATGAGATATTTTGAAGAATGTATGTATACTTATGCTCTGATGACTTATGATGAAAATTCAGCATTTTTATATGATCCTACAATCTCGGATCCTTGCTCAAACATGCTTGAGTAAAATATATATACTCAATCAAATACTTGAGTAATTGACAAAACTCAACTCAAAATTGATACGATAAGATTAAAAGGGGATGCCTTGGTTTCGAGTCAGTCGTAGGTACCATTGGCATGCCATAGAGTCCCTAGAGCTCCTTGATAGAATGTACTACGGTCCTGGACTATGGTCCCTTGTTTGGTATTTCAAGTACCCTTGTTTAACAACAGATGTTATTGGATTCGAGTATCTAGACTACTTGATTCTCAAGGCAATGTTAAGGACAATACATGAAATTGCAAAAATTAAAGAAATGTATTATTTAATATCTTGTGAGACGGGCAACACATGTTACGAAATGTCATGCGTGATAGCTTCAATGATAAATAAACCATGTCTAATGGACTGCTTGTGAAGTGAATTGAATGTATAAGGGTTGTCTTGCTAAGTATAAATGTTTATACATGATTTAAATGGACTGTTTTGTGATAATATATGAAAGAGTGGACTGTTTTGACATGTCTATTGATGCACATGATTTAAATGGACTGTTTTGTGTTAATTTATGAAAGAGTGGACTGCTTTGACATGTCTATTAATGAACATGATTTAAATGGACTGTTTTGTGATAATATATGCAAGAGTGGACTGTTTTGACATGTCTATTGATGCACATGATTTAAATGGACTGTTTTGTGATAATATATGAAAGAATGGACTCTTTTGATATGTCTATTGATGCACATGATTTAAATGGACTGTTTTGTGATCATATATGAAAGAGTGGATAATCCATGAAAGAGTGGACTGTTTTGACATGTCTATTGATGAACATGATTTAAATGGACTGTTTTGTGATAATATATGAAAGAGAGGACTGTTTTGACATGTCTATTGATGCACATGAGGGCTGTCTTGCAAAGTATAAATGTTTATACATGATTTAAATGGACTGTTTTGTGATAATATATGAAAGATTGGACTGTTTTGACATGTCTACTGATGCACATGATTTAAATGGACTGTTTTGTGTTAATATGTGAAAGAGTGGACTGTTTCGACATGTCTATTGATGAACATGATTTAAATGGACTGTTTTGTGATAATATATGAATGAGTGGACTGTTTTGACATGTCTATTGATGCACATGATTTAAATGGACTGTTTTGTGTTAATATATGAAAGAGTGGACTGTTTTGACATGTCTATTGATGAACATGATTTAAATGGACTGTTTTGTGATAATATATGAAAGAGTGGACTGTTTTGACATGTCTATTGATGCACATGATTTAAATGGACTGTTTTGTGATATTATATGAAAGAGTGGACTGTTTCGACATGTCTATTGATGCACATGATTTAAATGGAGTGTTTTGTGTTAATATATGAAAGAGTGGATTGTTTTGACTTGTCTATTGATGCACATGATTTAAATGGACTGACATGATTTAAATGGACTGTTTTGTGTTAATATTTGAAAGAGTGGACTGTTTTGACGTCTACCGATGCACAAGATTTAAATGGACTATTTTGTTTTAATATTTGAAAGAGTGGATTGTTTTGACGTCTATTGATGCACATGATTTAAATGGACTGTTTTGTGATAATATATGAAAGAGTGGACTGTTTTGACATGTCTATTGATGCACATGTTTTAAATTGACTGTTTTGTGTTAATATGTGAAAGAGTGGACTGTTTTGACAAGTCTATTGATGAACATGATTTAAATGGACTCTTTGGTGATAATATTTGAAAAGTGGACTGTTTTGACATGTCTATTGATGCACGTGATTTAAATGGACTGTTTTCTGTTAGTATATGAAAGAGTGGACTGTTTTGACATGTCTATTGATGCACGTGATTTAAATGGACTGTTTTCTGTTAGTATATGAAAGAGTGGACTGTTTTGACATGTCTATTGATGAACATGATTTAAATGGACTGTTTGGTGATAGTATATGAATGAGTGGACTATTTCGACATGTGTATTGATGCACATTATTTAAATGGTCTGTTTTGTGTTAATATATGCAAGAGTGGACTGTTTTGACATGTCTATTGATGCACATGATTTAAATGGAGTGTTTTGTGTTAATATATGAAAGAGTGGATTGTTTTGACTTGTCTATTGATGCATATGGTTTAAATGGACTGTTTTGTGTTAATATTTGAAAGAGTGGACTGTTTGACGTCTATCGATGCACAAGATTTAAATAGACTATTTTGTTATAATATTTGAAAGAGTGGATTGTTTTGACGTCCATTGATGCACATGATTTAAATGGATTGTTTTGTGATAATATATGAAAGAGTGGACTGTTTTGACATGTCTATTGATGCACATGAGGGCTGTCTTCCTAAGTATAAATGTTTATACATGATTTAAATGGACTGTTTTGTGATAATATATGAAAGAGTGGACTGTTTTGACATGTCTATTGATGCACATGAGGGCTGTCTTGCTAAGTATAAATGTTTATACATGATTTAAATGGACTTTTTGTGATAATATATGAAAGAGTGGACTGTTTTGACATGTCTATTGATGCACATGAGGGCTGTCTTGCTAAGTATAAATGTTTATACATGATTTAAATGGACTGTTTTGTGGTAATATATGAAAGAGTGGACTGTTTTGACATGTCTATTGATGCACATGTTTTAATTGTGTTAATATGTGAAAGAGTGGACTGTTTTGACATGTCTATTGATGAACATGATTTAAATGGACTGTTTGGTGATAATATATGAAAGAGTGGACTGTTTTGACATGTCTATTGATGCACATGGTTTAAATGGACTGTTTTGTGTTAGTATATGAAAGAGTGGACTGTTTTGACATGTCTATTGATGAACATGATTTATATGGACTGTTTGGTGATAGTATATGAATGAGTGGACTATTTCGACATGTGTATTGATGCACATGATTTAAATGGACTGTTTTGCGATAATATATGAAAGAGTGGACTGTTTTGACATGTCTATTGATGCACATGATTTAAATGGACTGTTTTGTGATATTATATGAAAGAGTGGACTGTTTCGACATGTCTATTGATGCACATGATTTAAATGGAGTGTTTTGTGTTAATATATGAAAGAGTGGATTGTTTTGACTTGTCTATTGATGCACATGATTTAAATGGACTGTTTTGTGTTAATATTTGAAAGAGTGGACTCTTTTGACATGTCTATCAATGCACAAGATTTAAATGGACTATTTTGTTTTAATATTTGAAAGAGTGGATTGTTTTGACGTCTATTGATGCACATGATTTAAATGGACTGTTTTCTGATAATATATGAAAGAGTGGACTGTTTTGACATGTCTATTGATGCACATTAGGGCTATCTTGCTAAGTATAAATGTTCATACATGATTTAAATGGACTGTTTTGTGATAATATATGAATGAGTGGACTGTTTTGTCATGTCTATTGATGCACATGTTTTAAATGGACTGTTTTGTGTTAATATGTGAAAGAGTGGACTGTTTTGACATGTCTATTGATGAACATGATTTAAATGGACTGTTTGAAGATAATATATGAAATAGTGGACTGTTTTGACATGTCTATTGATGCACATGATTTAAATGGACTGTTTTGTGTTAGTATATGAAAGAGTGGACTGTTTTGACATGTCTATTGATGAACATGATTTAAATGGACTGTTTGGTGATAGTATATGAATGAGTGGACTATTTCGACATGTGTATTGATGCACATTATTTAAATGATCTGTTTTGTGATAATGTATGAAAGTGTGGACTATTTTGACTTGTCTATTGATGCACATGATTTAAATGGAATGTTTTGTGTTAATATATGAAAGAGTGGACTGTTTTGACTTGTCTATTGATGTACATGATTTGAATGGGTTGTTTTTACTGTATTTATAGGAATATAATGACTTGCGTAACAAGAAACGTCTTAATTGAGTTGTAAGATGGGTAATTAGATATACTCCATTCGAATACCTATAAGTATATATGAAAATGCATAGTCCTATTTACCCATGTATACGTGTAATTGTGGGTTGAACGTCTTGTCCTATAATGATTGATTTCTTGTCCAAGCTTAGAATTATGTTCATATTCAATAGATCTATGTGATAGGGGTGAAGTATGGTTCTATGATCTTGTTGCTTTAAGCTACCTCACTAAGTGTTTACTTACTCTATCCCATCATCACATTTCAGGATCGAATCGGCTTCGATTATCATGTAAGCCTAGACAAGATAATAGTGTTAAGAAGTACATTTGTAATTCTTCTACTCCTAGATGATGGCACATAGTCGACATGTATGCATTATGCATCTAGATCATCTTTCAACCATATGTATGTATATATATATAAGTATTCAAGGTTTTGTAATGGGCCTTTATATGTCTTATGACTGCTTGCTCTTTGATCTAGAAAGTAGATCACCGTCTGATATGTGTGTAAGTATGCTTATGTGTATCTTATATCATGTGTAAGATGTGATTAGGATCGTGAAACTAGAATACTTGGTTTGTCAATCTGGTAAAACAAGTGGGAGATAGGTTATGAACACAGACATGATATAAAGGAGACTAAGATTAAAATTAGAAGGTTCAAATACCGGTTTAAGTGCTTGAAATTGATGTTTTAAGATTTGGATGCTTGAGTGTGGTTATTAGGTAAATCCAAAAGAAATCTATATTCATGTTATAAATACTTAATTGATTCTAATATGGTCTCTTGTATGTTATGTACATAAAAGTATCTTATCATGCTTAATTGATAACCATTAGGTTGAGCAATTGGACTAGTTGTTGTATGTGGATCTTCATACGTTGTCTAATAAAACCCCTAACATGATAAGCTAAGTTGCACCTTTTCAAAGGATGCTGGAACTGAAACTAGTATGCTAGTAAAATCTAGGGGATAACTTGATAATTAAATCATATTTACTGGGATAAAGATTTAAAGAAAGGGGGCTTAATCTTGCTTAAACTGTTTATAGGTTATCCTTGCATATTGGCTTTTATGTTCTCATTCTTTGAATTTTAAATGTCATGCTTTGTGTGCTTGTAATGCTTCTTAGCTCGGCTTATCTCCTCAATCAGTTAAGGATGTTACATGTGTTTGGTATTTTATAAGTCATCAAAGAAAGATTAAGTTAAGCTATCTAATAAAGTGTTATGTAATGTGTAATCACATGTGGACTAATTTGAAAACAAATTTAGATATTGATCGTTGAAAGTTATCAAAAAGTTTTTAATCTCCCTGATTTTTATAGTTGTTTGTTCTATTAAAATGTGCTAAGACATCCCATGTTTGTTTGGTTCTTCTGTTGGCAACACTTCTTAATCTGGTTTTCTTCTAGACCGGGTAAGGGGTGTTACAATTTGTTGATTTGACGAGGCATAGGAATTCATGTATCCATTATTTCGAATCAATCCAAGGGTTATTGCCAAAATATGATATTACTGCTATTGAACATAATTATTGCATTGTTATTATTGATCTGTTGTATAGTTATTGATTTTGTAAGGATGAAAATGCATAATATTGCTATCGAAGTTGTTTATGACTACCTCACTAGGCAAAGTATGCTTAATGCATTTCATCTCATGCATTTTTGGTTGATCGAGTTGTTGGATCGAGATCGGAGAATTCAGAGGTTTAACAAGTCACTAGCAAGTTAAAGTAATGAATATTGACCTTATAAACTCCTAGAATGGTGGCAAAGTAGTTGAACTAGTCACTTATGGTCTTTGATGTGCGTATATTGCATATTCTTGTATAAGGTTAAATGGTCCTAAAATGACTTTTATGTGATGCTAAAAGTGACTAAGATGGCATATTCGACTTTAAAAGGTAAAAACCTAATAAATAGATTCAAATGAATGTGAAACTTGACGTACTGGTAGTTTTATAGTGTTTAAAGCTTGCTAGTAAGGTTTCATTGCATTTGGATGTAGTTTGATAGGTCAAGTCAAATAAAAACCAGCAAAAATCTATCATCACAGTGGAGGGCGTATCGATACAGGTGATAGTGTATCGATACAGCCTTGAATTTTTGGTTAGGTCAATGTTGGTCAAAAAGAGGCGTATCAATACTGCTTGGGCGTATCGGTACGGATTTTGGCTATTGGAATTTGGTTGCAAAATGGTATCGATACGGGTTCAAGGCGTCCGATACGACGTTAACATGGTCAACCGAGATCAATACGGTCCTAGCTGTATCAATGCGGGCTTGTTATATTTGAATCTGGAATCCTTGAATTAGCCCTGGCGTATCGATATAGTCTCTTGGATATCGATACAGTGACATGTAATGATATGATCTCGACTATGAGTTTTGAATCATATATGTGAATGCCCGATCGTGATTCTAGTAAGAACTCTGCAGTGCTTTGAATGTATTCTGAAATTACTCAAACAACAATGTAAGTAGAAATAGATAAATAAGAAATAGAAATAATGGGATGAAAGATATGTAGAAGGGGTGTAGGAAGAGTGATAGTTGTGATTATGGAAGAAAAAAAAAATAAAAGATGAAAATGTAGGTGAAGATGATGGGGTGTTGGCGTTAAGATGAAGAAATTCAAAGGATGGATTGTGACCCCCTAACTATAAAGAGTTAGGAACCAGCAATATAATAAAGTGGAAATGAAGTGGTAGGATATGGAACGTGACCCACTAGCTATAGATGAGCTAGGAACCAACGCTATAACAAAAGGGAAATGGATGAAGACTACAAGACTAACTTGAAGCCGATAAAGTTCCACAAGAGAACAAGAATGAAAGCAATCTTTCAAAGATGTTTTATATATTCAAAGTGTGTCTTACAATGATCCTAAAGATGCCTATTTATAGTAGAAGTAGGCAGAATATGAAAAGGTGTTACAAGAAAGATGAATGCTCATCTTAATGCACTTGAATACACATGAATGCTTTGTCCTTTCTTCTCATCTTCAAAGCTGATTAGTTTAGACAAATT
Source organism: Hibiscus mutabilis (assembly GCA_019671005.1). Taxonomy (NCBI): domain Eukaryota; kingdom Viridiplantae; phylum Streptophyta; class Magnoliopsida; order Malvales; family Malvaceae; genus Hibiscus; species Hibiscus mutabilis. The sequence goes on from CM033718.1 coordinate 49,380,148, forward strand.
GAGGTTGAATTTAGTCATATTTTCGTCCAAATTAAGAAGGACTCTTGGGCTGCCTTGTTTTGCTATCATATGAAGAGAAAGGGGATGAATGTGGACAAGGATGGATGTAGACATCCTTGCTGTCCAGTTTAAGTGCAACTCTTCATCTTCCAAGCTGATTAATATGACTTGAATGTCATAAAAGGTGAGTTTCATCCAGCCTTCATTTCATGTCTCCTCAATGAATTTTGAAACCCCACTTGAATGGTGATAACATCAACCTTGAATGCCTTGAATTTGCTGAATTAAGATGGCCATCAATTGCTTGTCTCTTGGTAGAAGATGAAAGAACTCTTCCTTGGCTCAAATTCATTCAAATCATCCATGCATAAAATTCCCGTAATAAAAATTTCAGCCTGCACTGTCTTCAGTAAATCATTCGTATCTCAAGCTCCCGATATCGGATTGAGGTGATTCAAAAGGCATTGGAAAGCTAAGAGATGGAGGAATAACGTCCAATTGATTTCTGGATCCAAACACGTCTGTATCGCATCTAGAATTGGAAGACATTCTGCTGATATTCTTGCATCTGGTAAAACCGTTCATCTTCCCTCATGCACCTAGACACAAAGGTAAACTTTATTCAATCTTTAATTGAAAACATGCATGTAAACAATTAAGAGTTAGTTTAATAAATGAGCTAGTTTGATGAATGAACTAGTTTAATTAATGAACTAACTTTATTCAATGAACTAATAATCTTGAATGAACTAGTTTAATCAATGAACTACTTAGTTAAATGAAGTGTATAACTAAATGAACTACATGTTTAAATGCAACGCATGCTTTAATGAACAACATGTTTATTGAATGCAATGAATGTTATGCAAACTTTAAATACTCATGCAAATTCATGCATAAGCAAAGTAAAGTGTTCCTCCCTTATTATTTCTTCTTTCTCACGTCCCAAGCTTGATGTAAACATATTTTTTTTCATGGCTGCTTGGAACTCCTTGGCCCTTGCTCGAGTAATGGGGCCACCTGGGTACTTCTCTGGGTCTTTGCCATTGACGTTCATATCAGTCCCTCCCTCTTTAAAGCGATTTGTCCCCAAATCGTCATCTACATCATAAGGAGATAGGTCAGCAACATTGAAGGTTGCACTAACATTAAACTCACCTGGAAGATCTAATTGATAGGCATTGTCATTGATCTTCTTGACTATTTGGAATGGTCCATCTCCCGAGGCATTAATTTGGACTTTCGTTGAGCCGGAACCTTTCTTTCCTCATGTGCAGCCACACCCAATCCCCTGGCTCAAAGGAAATTCGCTTACGACCCTTATTTGCTTGCTGCTCATATTGCTTGGTTCGTTTTTCAATGTTCTCCCGCACTTGTTGATGAAGCTTCTTAACAAATTCAGCTTTATTAAGTCCATCTTTATTCACAATTTGATCAGCGGGTAATGGTAACAAGTCTATCGGTGTTAATGGATTGAATCCATACACCACTTCAAAAGCGTCGCGCCTGTAGTACTACTATGGATCGAACGGTTGTATGCAAACTCCACATGTGGTAAACTCTCCTCCCATGTTTTCAAATTCTTCCTAATGATGGATCGAAGTAACATAGAAAGTACTCGGTTCACCACTTCAGTTTGGCCATCCGTTTGAGGGTGGCAAGTGGTGGAGAATAGTAACTTAGTACCAATCTTACTCCATAGGGCTCTCCAAAAGTGACTTAAGAACTTCACATCCCGATCAGACACAATAGTTCTTGGTATGCCATGTAACCTTAAGATTTCCCTGAAAAACAAAGTAGCAATATGTGAGGCATCATTAGTTTTGTTACAGGGAATGAAATGAGCCATTTTAGAGAATCTATCCACAACTACAAAGACGGAATCTTTGTTATTCTTGGTACGTGGAAGCCCTAGCACAAAATCCATTGAAATATCCATCCATGGTGCTTCCGGTATGGGTAGTGGTGTGTAAAGTCCATGTGGCATGACTTTAGATTTGGCCTTCCTGCAAGTGATGCATCGCTCACACAACCTTTCCACATCTCGTTTCATTTTAGGCCAATATAGGTGCTCTTGAAGTATAGCCAAAGTCTTTGCTATCCCAAAATGTCCCATTAATCCTCCTCCATGAGCTTCCTTAGTTAGCAATTCACGCATGGAACCTTGAGGGATGCATAGTCTTCCTTCCTTAAATAGGAAACCATCATGCTTATAGTATTTTTCAATTGACCCTTTCTCACAAGCTTTGTAAATCTCTCCAAAATCAGAGTCAGAGACATATAAGTCTTTAATAAAAACAAAACCCAATAACTTAGATTCCAAAGTGTTTAAAAGAATATACCTCCGTGACAATGCATCGGCAACTATATTCTCCTTACCTTTCTTGTACTTGATAACATATGGGAAAGTTTCAAGAAACTCCACCCATTTGGCATGCCTTTTGTTGAGTTTATGCTGCCCCCGGATATGTTTCAATGCCTCATGATCAGTGTGAATGATGAACTCCTTAGGCCAAAGGTAATGTTGCCATGTTTCCATTGCCCTCACAAGAGCATACATCTCCTTGTCATAGGTAGGGTAATTAAGCGTAGCTCCACTTAATTTTTCACTGAAAATAGGCTATAGGACGTCCACCTTGAGACAAAACTGCTCCAATTCCTACACCTGATGCATCACATTCAATTTCAAAAGTTAGATTAAAATCAGGTAGAGCAAGTAAAGGGGCATGTATTAAACAATCTTTAATGCTATTAAAGGACTTCTCTTGATCTTTCCCCCAAAAGAATTTAGAATTCTTCTTAATAACACTTGTTAGTGGGGCGGCTATGGTGCTGAAGTTGGGGACGAATCTTGATAAAAACTTGCAAGTCCATGGAAGCTCCTAACTTGAGAAATGCTTGCTGGTCGTGGCCACTCTTCAATGGCTTTAACCTTCTCTTTGTCCACCTCCAAGCCTTCAGAACTCACAACGAAACCTAGGAAAACAACCTCACAAGACAAAATGTACATTTTTGTAAGTTAGCAAACAGTTTTTCCTTCCTCAAAACTAGCAAAACTGACCTTAAATGTTGAACATGTTCTTCCATGGTTTTACTATAGATTAGAATGTCATCAAAGTAAACCACACAAAACTTACCCAAGAATGGCCTAAGAACATGATTCATTAACCTCATAAACGTGCTTGGAGCATTAGTTAAGCCAAAAGGCATAACCAACCACTCATAAAGGCCTTGCTTAGTTTTGAATGCTGTTTTCCACTCATCACCTTCCCGCATTCGTATTTGGTGGTAACCACTTTTAAGATCAATCTTGGAAAAGAGGTTAGAACCACTAAGCTCATCTAACATGTCATCTAAGCGAGGAATAGGGTGACGATACTTTACCGTAATTTTGTTTACCGCTCGGCAGTCCACACACATGCGCCAAGTTCCATCCTTCTTTGGCACAAGTAGAACCGCACGGCACATGGGCTAAGGCTTTCCCTCACGTAGCCTTTTGACATCAACTCGGATACTTGCCTTTGCAACTCCTTAGTTTCTTCGGGGTTGCTTGACGCTGGTCGGTTTGGAATGACGGCTCCGGGAACAAAGTCTATTTGATGTTCTATGCCACGAATAGGTGGCAGTCCACTTGGTATTTCCTCCGAAATAGGTCATCAAACTCCTGCAAAAAGACACAACAAAAGCAGGCAAATTTTGATCAAGGTAGTTAGTATTCAAGAAATTTTCCTTGTACATGAGCACAAGTGCTTCCTTTGCTGTCATTAAACTCTTTTTCAACTCTCTCTCTTTAGAAAGAATGCTGATTTTCCTTCCCTCATTTTGATCACACTCATTTGCTTTTACCTCCATTTTGGTCTCTCTCTCTTTGGCTTTTTCAATTTTTCCTCTCAATAAAATTTGGTCTTCATGTATTTGTTTTGGAGAGAGTGGGGCTAAAGTGATCTTCTTTGCTTCATGGGTGAACTTATACCGGTTGGTATACCCGTCATGGATCACTCGCCTATCAAATTGCCAAGGCCTTCCAAGTAACAAATGGCTTGCGTGCATTGGAACGACATCGCATAATACCTCGTCTTTGTACTTCCCAATAGAGAAAACAATTCGAACTTGTTTGGTCACCTTGAGTTCTCCTCCATCGTTGAGCCATTGTAGCTTATAAGGTTGTGGATGCTTTGTTGTTGCCAAGCCAAGTGTATCTACCATTAAGGTACTAGCAACATTAGTGCAACTACCACCATCAATAATAACAAAGCATACCTTTCCTCCAACATGGCAACGAGTATGGAAGATATTTTCTCGTTGTTCATTTCCTCCAACGGATTGTACGTTTAGGCTTCTTTTGACAACAAGAACCTCTCCTTCCACGCCATACTCTAATTCTTCTTCTTCGATGGCAACATCTTCATTCTCATCCTCTTCTTGTTCCGATTCAACTTCTCCATCATCTCGAAGAAGCATGGTGTTGCGGTTCGGACATTGGCTTGCAATGTGTCCACGCCCCAAACACTTAAAACATTGTATGTCACGGGAACGATTTGGAGTAGCGGTAGTCTTACCCTTGCTGGTTTTGGCAATGGGCTTACTTCCTTTCGGTGGTCCTCCTTTTTCGTGGGACGGTAATGGAGGAGTCTTCTTGTATGAACTTTGCCCCATTTTGATGTTGAACTCCCATAAGATCGTGTGGCACCCTTTCTTTTGAGCTGTTTTTCCACTTTCATGGCCATATGCACCATGTCTTCCATCTCCACATAATGTTGCAACTCGACCACGTTCGCAATGTCCGGATTTAGTCCCGCTAGGAATCTTGCCATTGTGGCTTCTCGATCCTCGTCGATGTTGGCTCGAATCATGGACACCTCCATCTCTTTGTAGTAATCTTCAACACTTCGGTTACCTTGTGAAAGATTTTGAAGACGGTTGAATAACTCTCGATGGTAGTGGGTTGGAATGAATCGCCTTCGCATCACCGCTTTCATTTCATCCCATGTAGTGATAGGATGTTCTCCATTGCGTCTCCTACTTGATGTCAATTGATCCCACCATATTAGTGCATAATCCGTAAACTCAATGGCAGCGAGTTTTACCTTTTAAGCTCTGAATAGTTATGGCACTCAAAAATGTGCTCAACCTTCTTTTCCCATGCAAGATAGGTTTCAGGATCCGTTCTTCCTTGAAAAGGAGGAATGGTAATCTTGATGTTGCTGAGATTATCGTCTACTCGTGGTCGAGCTCTCGCCTTGTTGTACCATGCTATGTTGGGATACTTGATCTTGCACAACATCTACTTCAACTTCTTCAGGATACTCCTCATTACCCTGATTAGCTTGTGAAATTTCAAGCTGGTCTATTCGTTCAATTAGGGGCTCCAATTGCTCTTGGATCATTTTGGCCATTGCTTGAAGCATAGCCTGATTTTGCAAATTGGGAACTCCTTCACCACTATGACCAGATCTTTGTGACATGTTAGATAAAGAAACAAAAGAAATTAAACCTTACTAACACAAAATCTCACCTTTCCACTCCAAAGAAAATGCACTCACACTCGTGTTTCACTCGGGTTAGGCTTTTCCCCTTAATGCACACTCATGCCTTTTACCACTGTGCTTTATTTTCAAGTCCTTTTGGGAACTTCCTCAAGGCTTACAAGTGTCTCGTGGACTTCGCTGAAACAATTCTAGCTTGGTAGGAGAATGATGAATAATAAAAGGATAATGGCTTCAAAAAGAAAGAATTACTAAGAATAGGTAAAGGAATTTGTAATTCAGCAATAAGAAATGATGTATTGTAATTTTTTTTAACAAGAATAGACTGCTCCCTCCCTCTTTAAGATTTTTTTTTGATTTTTTTACTAACCCGGGAGAGAAAAAATATACGCTTACTGAATCGTCTAGGCTCTGATACCAAATGATATGATCTCGACTATGAGTTTTGAATCATATATGTGAATGCCCGATCGTGATTCTAGTAAGAACTCTGCAGATGCTTTGAATGTATTCTGAAATTACTCAAACAACAATGTAAGTAGAAATAGATAAATAAGAAATAGAAATAATGGGATGAAAGATATGTAGAAGGGGTGTAGGAAGAGTGATAGTTGTGATTATGGAAGAAAAAAAAAAAAAAGATGAAAATGTAGGTGAAGATGATGGGGTGTTGGCGTTAAGATGAAGAAATTCAAAGGATGGATTGTGACCCCTAACTATAAAGAGTTAGGAACCAGCAATATAATAAAGTGGAAATGAAGTGGTAGGATATGGAACGTGACCCACTAGCTATAGATGAGCTAGGAACCAACGCTATAACAAAAGGGAAATGGATGAAGACTACAAGACTAACTTGAAGCCGATAAAGTTCCACAAGAGAACAAGAATGAAAGCAATCTTTCAAAGATGTTTTATATATTCAAAGTGTGTCTTACAATGATCCTAAAGATGCCTATTTATAGTAGAAGTAGGCAGAATATGAAAAGGTGTTACAAGAAAGATGAATGCTCATCTTAATGCACTTGAATACACATGAATGCTTTGTCCTTTCTTCTCATCTTCAAAGCTGATTAGTTTAGACAAATTGAGGTTGAATTTAGTCATATTTTCGTCCAAATTAAGAAGGACTCTTGGGCTGCCTTGTTTTGCTATCATATGAAGAGAAAGGGGATGAATGTGGACAAGGATGGATGTAGACATCCTTGCTGTCCAGTTTAAGTGCAACTCTTCATCTTCCAAGCTGATTAATATGACTTGAATGTCATAAAAAGGTGAGTTTCATCCAGCCTTCATTTCATGTCTCCTCAATGAATTTTGAAACCCCCACTTGAATGGTGATAACATCAACCTTGAATGCCTTGAATTTGCTGAATTAAGATGGCCATCAATTGCTTGTCTCTTGGTAGAAGATGAAAGAACTCTTCCTTGGCTCAAATTCATTCAAATCATCCATGCATAAAATTCCCGTAATAAAAATTTCAGCCTGCACTGTCTTCAGTAAATCATTCGTATCTCAAGCTCCCGATATCGGATTGAGGTGATTCAAAAGGCATTGGAAAGCTAAGAGATGGAGGAATAACGTCCAATTGATTTCTGGATCCAAACACGTCTGTATCGCATCTAGAATTGGAAGACATTCTGCTGATATTCTTGCATCTGGTAAAACCGTTCATCTTCCCTCATGCACCTAGACACAAAGGTAAACTTTATTCAATCTTTAATTGAAAACATGCATGTAAACAATTAAGAGTTAGTTTAATAAATGAGCTAGTTTGATGAATGAACTAGTTTAATTAATGAACTAACTTTATTCAATGAACTAATAATCTTGAATGAACTAGTTTAATCAATGAACTACTTAGTTAAATGAAGTGTATAACTAAATGAACTACATGTTTAAATGCAACGCATGCTTTAATGAACAACATGTTTATTGAATGCAATGAATGTTATGCAAACTTTAAATACTCATGCAAATTCATGCATAAGCAAAGTAAAGTGTTCCTCCCTTATTATTTCTTCTTTCTCACGTCCCAAGCTTGATGTAAACATATTTTTCATGGCTGCTTGGAACTCCTTGGCCCTTGCTCGAGTAATGGGGCCACCTGGGTACTTCTCTGGGTCTTTGCCATTGACGTTCATATCATGTAATTTAGTTATAATTGCTAAAGAACAATTTTTTAGTATTTTCAATATAGTCACTGAAATCTTACAAGTCTAATTGATAGGGCTAATGAAATCTGATTAGCATGAAATTTTACAGGCTCACTATTATTGTATTGAATTTCATTGTGGTATTGTTAATTACAGAAAAAGACCCCTAAATTATCAAATTTTTAGTTTAGCCCCTAAAGCTTGTAAAAGTTATGAATCAGTCCTAATTGAAGGATTATTGTTCCGTACAGGATGAATTGGGTTAATGCCTATACTTGGTAATGATTAAAGAGTATAATATCAATTGAATGTTTGTCAATTGAAATTTTATTGCACCGTTCACCGTATCGTTCAACGGTAGCACGCTCCGACCCAATTCTCAACTAGGCCAGGAAGGGGTGTTACATTTGTGACTTGCCAAAATCATCCAACTCCTCTAATCTCCAACAACGAACTTCTTATCCTAAAATGTATGCAATGAAATGCATTAGGCATACATTGCCTAGTGAGGTAGCCATGAACAAAGACGATATTAATGAAATGCATCCCAATGTATGTTTTAGCAATAATGATGCAATGAATCGATGGTAACAATGCAATATCCGCATTCAATAGAAACTATCATATTTTTGACAATAATCCTTGGATCGATTTGGGATAGTGGATACGTGAATTCCTACGCCTCGCCAAACCAATGAATGGTCTAGTCCCTCTGCCTCACCAAATCAATGAATGGTCTAGTCCCTCGACCTCGCCAAAATGATCAATAACACAAACATCCCTCCGCCTTGCTACAATATAGGCCGTAGCCCAAGGGTCATAGTCCACCCGTATACTGAGCTCATAAATTCTATGACATGCCAATTGTATCTAATGTCCTCTCAAATCCAAGGTTCGTTAGCAATATCAATAGCAATGTCTAAATGAAAATATCAATGTTCAATGTTTCCAATATCTTTACCAATAATCAATGTTCAATATCAACGTTCGATGACAATAACAATGACAATGGCAATGTTCAATGATCTTAATAACAATGTCAATGGTCGATGCTTTAATATCTATGTATCGATAACAATAACTATACCTATATCAATGCTCAATAACAATAACTATAACAATGGCTATGACAATGTTCAATGATCGATGTCCTGTATAACTATAATTTTATGGTAATAACAATGGCGATATCGATATCAATGCTTGATGACAATGACAATATCAATGTCTGATATACAATATAATGTAACACCTCTTACCCGGCTTAGAAGTTAAACTGGTTTAGGAAGTGTTGTCGAACAAACATTCAATTATCCAAAAGATAGTTTAACACTACACAACTAAACTTGTCTTCGGGAAACAAGGTACTTTAAAACTTTTTGAAGGTTTATAATTTATATTTCAAACTTGATTACAAATACGAACAAGTATGCACACTTCAGGCAGTTCACTTTAACTGTCAACTCATAACATAGATCTTATTAAAACTTCAATACACAAGCTTAACATATTAGTTCTACAATCCCACAAGATTGATCCTTATTATCTGAAGGTCTTTAAACCTAGGGTTCGAATAAATTAACTTTGAAACTTATTATCTAGATGGCAAGGATATTCAACATGTTCTCATTTTCCTTAAAACATTATAGGATAACTTTCTTTCCCTATCTAAATTTCTTCTCACAATCTATCATAAGAATTTCACATTCTTAAAACCTAATCTTACTTACTAAGTCAGTTTCCACATATAAGCTTTCGTGACTAAACTTTTAATTCCAAACATTCCAGTCTAAGCACTCTACATCATACATAACTTACATCACAAGCAAGTGATTAACTATTCATTGATCTAACTCAAAATATCAGATACCCTTTTCAAACATTTAAAACCATTAGATTTCTAGAGGCATCCATAATCATTAGGAGTAACTATTTATTCGAAATATGAAGAAAGAAACCATCAAGAATAATTAATGGCCCATTACAAAACTATGAATACTTACTAAGCTTGTATACATATAAAATCAATTACGATATTCTAATGAACAATGCATTCTTATCAACTATGTGCCACCGTCTAGGAGTTCTAAGAATAACTTTCAAACCTACATTTGAACTCTTGTGATCACGTCCGGCTCAAAAAGTAACTAATAGCAAGTTATCCTTAAATATAATCGAAAGAAAGAAGTAAACGATTGCTTAGAGAGGTATCATAAATGATCTAAAGCATGTATTAAACGTTATATGTTCTATTACAATCCACCACTAAGGTCAAACAAGATTCAAGCAAGTAATGACTTGAACATGAGATAAAGTACTATAGTTATAGAATTTCCAACATAACGTTTCATATGTGTGTATTGTTTAACTCACAAGTTATCAAACATTACATACTCTAATCATGTTTCACTTAATACACAAGTTATCCAATTAACATATCATGTACGGGTATTACTTGCCGCACAAGTTACTATCTTCACATAACATCCGTGAATACAGATTACATGGCATGTAAGAAATCAACATATAGACCATGAATAAGATTACTTGGCATGTAAGCATGTGTACTTATATATAATCACGTAGACATTCGAATTAGGCTTTTACATGTTCACAAGGATGTTCACTCAAAGCATGCATATACACATAAATATACATATGCTTTCGATTTAGACATATGCATATTCTTAAGAATGTTTACTCAAACATGTACATACATATACATAGACATTCGATTTAGACACGTTCATTTACCTCAAACATCCTACATACTCAAACATAAATATGTATTCTTTAAAAACTGCCCAGCATACTTGTTAATTTACACAAAAAGCGCACCTACCAGTACATAAACATGCATACACAAATTAACAGTACAAAACAGTCCATGTATGATCATATTTAACCAAAACAATCCACTTAGTTTGTACACACAAATTAACATTGTATAATAGCCCTTATATGATCATTTTTAACCAAAACAGTCCACTTAATTTGTATACACAAATTAACATTGCAAAACAGTCTATGTATGATCATATTTAACCAAAACAGTCCACTTAGTTTGTACACAAAAATTAACATTGTAAAACATCCCTTATATGATCATTTTTTTAACCAAAACCGTCCACTTAATTTGTATAAACAAATTAACATTGCAAAACAGTCCATGTATGATCATATTTAACCAAAACAGTCCGCTTAGTTTGTATACACAATTAAACAATGCAAAACAGTCCATGTATGATCATATTTAACCAAAACAGTCCACTTAGTTTGTACACACAAATTAACATTATAAAGCAGTCCATATATGATCATTTTTATCCAAAACAGTCCACTTAATTTGTGTACACAAATTAACATTGCAAAACAGTCCATGTATGAAAATATTTAACCAAAACAGTCCACTTAGTTTGTACACGCAAATTAACATTGTAAAACAGTCCTTATATGATCATTTTTAACCAAAACACTACACTTAATTTGTATACACAAATTAACATTGCAAAACAGTCCATGTATGATCATATTTAACCAAAACAGTCCACTTAGTTTGTACACACAAATTAACATTGTAAAACAGCCCTTATATGATCATTTTTAACCAAAACACTCCACTTAATTTGTATACACAAATTAACATTGCAAAACAGTCCATGTATGATCATATTTAACCAAAACAGTCCACTTAGTTTGTACACACAAATTAACATTGTAAAACAGCCCTTATATGATCATTTTTAACCAAAACACTCCACTTAATTTGTATACACAAATTAACATTGCAAAACAGTCCATGTATGATCATATTTAACCAAAACAGTCCGCTTAGTTTGTATACACAATTAAACATTGCAAAACAGTCCATGTATGATCATATTTAACCAAAACAGTCCACTTAGTTTGTACACACAAATTAACATTGTAAAACAATCCTTATATGATCATTTTTATCCAAAACAGTCCACTTAATTTGTATACACAAATTAACATTGCAAAACAGTCCATGTATGAAAATATTTAACCAAAACAGTCAACTTAGTTTGTTCACACAAATTAACATTGTAAAACAGTCCTTATATGATCATTTTTAACCAAAACAGTCCACTTAAATTTTATACACAAATTAATATTGCAAAACATCCATGTATGATCATATTTAACCAAAACAGTCCACTTAGTTTGTACACACAAATTAACATTGTAAAACAGCCCTTATATGATCATTTTTAACCAAAACAGTCCACTTAATTTGTACACAGAAATTAACATTGCAAATCAGTCTATGTATGATCATTTTTAACCAAAACAGTCCACTTAATTTGTATACACAAATTAACATTGCAAAACAGTCCATGTATGATCATATTTAACCAAAACAGTCTACTTAGTTTGTATACACAATTTAACATTGAAAGACAGTCCATGTATGATCATATTTAACCAAAACAGTCCACTTAGCTTGTACACACAAATTAACATTGTAAAACAGTCCTTATATGATCATTTTTAACCAAAGCAATCCACTTATTTTTTATACACAAATTAACATTGCAAAATAGTCCATGTATGATCATATTTAACCAAAACAGTCCACTTAGTTTGTACACACAAATTAACATTGTAAAACATCCCTTATATGATCATTTTTAACCAAAACAGTGCACTTAATTGTATACACAAATTTACATTGCAAAACAGTCTATGTATGATCATATTTAACCAAAACAGTCCACTTAGTTTGTACACACAAATTAACATTGTAAAAAAGCCCTTATATGATCATTTTTAACCAAAACAGTCCACTTAATTTGTATACACAAATTAACATTGCAAAACAGTCCTTATATGATCATATTTAACCAAAACAGTCCTCTTAGTTTTTATACACAATTTAACATTGCAAAACAGTCCTTATAACATGTATGCCCAATTAAACATTTTAAATCAGTCGAACATATACATAATTGATCACTCAAATTGTCCAGCTTTCATATAACATATAAATATATTTTAATCATGCCCAACATACAGCAAATCGATCATATGTAGTGTTTAGATGACTCTTTACTTGATTTACAAACTTCCTTAATCAATATGTATAATCAAACATCAAGATTAAACAATCAATCAATTCATACTATAATATAAAGTTTCATTCGAAACATGTATTCACATTAGAGAAGTACTCAAATTTCATTCAAATCATATTACTTGTCAAGCAAGTATCACAATCTTCATTATTTTAACTTATAATCTTATGCCTTCTTATTAACATAGCCTTTTCTTATCGTTTAAGTTATCAAACATATATATATCATGGTCATCGATTTCTTATCATGTATGTTACATTCGAAAATCCCCAAAATATAATTTACTTGCTATACAAGTTACGATCATAATCATCATTTAACTTATAATTTTTCACAATTTCTTTAAATCATAGCCTTGAGAATCGAACTTCAGCCTAGGTACACGAATCCCCAACCAACTGTCGCCCATAATATGGTACTCGCAGTACCGGTCATTCCTACTGTCGCCAAGTGACCACAACACTTCCCTCCTACTGTTGCCAAATAAGGACCGTAGTCGAGGACCGTAGTGCACCCCAAAACTGAGCTCTATGGACTCTATGGCATGCCAACAATACCTAAAACTGACTCGAGACCAAGGTTTTCACATCCATCATCATTCTTAGAACAAAATGAGCATAGCTCCTTATCATAATATCATATCAAATCTCATTACCCCTTTTTAATTTGGGTATATATTCACCTCATGTGAAATTCTCATTATCGATGAGCATTGCTCTGTATTCTTATAAACATGCCACCAAGGCTTATTTCATAGTACATCACAAGTTCAACCACTTGTTTCATTCAAACAAGGGTGAATTAAATGAACATAGTTCATCGTTATTCATTTCAAAGGTAAGCATAGCTTCAATTTTCTTATACTTACAATAAGGCTTAAGTCTTATCATATCAACTTAACATGTGCACACTTATATGCATAAAATTCAACCATAACATGCTTTCAACCAATGTCATATCATATCATAGACTACTTTTAATGAAGTACTTAACTTACATCCAAGCTTTAGCCATACTAGTACCGTTTGGCTTTAAGAACAAGAAAAAATCAATTTAAATAAAACAAAGATGCTGGGATAGTTTCACTCTATCCCGAACTTTAAACTACACTAACCTCTTATCCCGAAGTTACGGGATACCCAAATCCTTAACCAAATTTGCTACTTATCCAATTCCTTCCAAGCGTCTTCTTGGTCCTCTCCTTAGCTATTCGAATGGATGCTTAATTTGACCAAGTTAGACCTTCCATCAATGGCCCCCATTTTTTCTTGCAAAGTTGTTCACTCTCACACTACATGAGTATTCGGTCATGGAGGAAAAGATGAAGAAGATGAAAATTTTGATTCAACTTTCCTAGCCAAGTGCCAAGTCCTTTCTTCCCACTAGCCACTTGCCTTGCTTAAGGCATGACAAGTGTATAAACCCCTTCATTATTCTTAATTTAACATGCAATCTAATAATATTTCATAGCTTTTGCCTTAGTCCTTGGTATTTGATCACTCAAGTTTCTTTCATTTCAAAATGGTCCTTAACTCATTTAATCACCAATACTAGAAATATTCCTTAAGCTAATTGGAACACATTTAGAGTTGTAACATACTTCTAGGTTATATTTTGGGATGTTACATACAAAGCTTACCGATGCTGACTAATGATGCCTCCTAAGAGGTTCAATGCAATAACCTTTGACAAAAGGGTTAGCAATACTAAATTCATTAACAATGAAATCGGGAAAGGCACCTAGCCTAATCTCGAGGCTCCGACTAAACTCACCTTGATACTTCGAAGCTCTTACGACTCTCGGATTACAATCCCTTTGTTCCTAGCTTTCGATGGTGATGGTGGATGATCTCTCTCCACTTCTTGAGCTAGGTAAACAATAGGAAATTGTTAGAATCAATAATACGATATCAAAATCCACATAATGATATCAAAAATCAAATTCTAAATTAAATACAGCTATTAGATATAAGATAAACATGGATGGGGCTTTGAATTTCCTATGTTAGCATGAATAGTCAAAGACCTAACTTGAGATTAAACTCAATTTATCCATGGATTCGATCACTAGTTTGGGGGATTTATCTTACCTAATCGATAGCCACACAACGGTACCGATAAATCGAGGGAAACTCAAACTTGGCAAAGCTCAACAATGAACATGTGTGCTTAGAGGAAGATGATGAAGACAAAGGAGAGGTGCTTGCTTTCTCTTCAATCGGGTAAGACTCTTTTTGGCTATCTAAGTTGTCTTTTAATAGCAATAGCTTTCCTTCAATTCAAGGAAAGTTGTATGAACATCCCATGTAAGGTTAATTAAAATTAAGGAGGGGCTAGTCGCAAGGTTAGTACTTAACTCTTGATAGCTTAAGCATTTACCCCTGAATTTTTTATTTCTACAATTTAGCCACTAGATAACTTTCAATGTATTCAATAAGGCCCTTAATCGATAAATTGACTCAACTAGAGTCCAATATCAATACAATTGACCACATAGTCAAAGTCAATACAATATTTTGGCCCTTCCAATGTAGGGTTTCTGAATGCCGAAACCTAATTTCGACTAGACCGGTTTTCGGGGTGTTACAACTCTCCCCCTTATGAAAAATTCATCCTCAAATTTTACCTGAGTTGAAGAGAAGAGGATATTGCTTCCTCATCGACTCTTCTGGTTCCTAGGTTGCTTCTTCAACAGAATGGCTTCTCCAGAGCACTTTAACCAATGGAACGAATTTGTTGTGATGCTAAGTCTTTTAACTTCTTTTGCAAGAATCTGAACCGGTTCCACTTCATAGGACAAGTCCAGTTGGATTTCTACAGATTCAAGCTCAATGATGTGCGAAGGGTCATAGCGATACTTTGGAAGCATCGATACATGAAATACATGATAAATCTTGCTCAGTTTTGAAGGCAACAATAATCGATAAGGCATAGGGCAAACCTTAATAACCTCGAAAGGTCCAATGAACCGGGGACTCAATGTCCCCTTTTTGCCGAATCTCAGAACTTTATTCCATGGTGAAACTTTGGGGAAGGCTTTCTCACCAATTTCATAATGTATATCCCTTCGCTTGAGATCAGCATAGGCCTTCTGTCTGTCAAATGGGGCTTTTAAATGATCATGGCTGATGGTAACCCGTTCTTCGGTTTCCCCAAGCAAGTCAGGGCCCAACACCTTGCCTTCACCATGTTTAGACCAGCATAATAGAGTTCTACAACGTCTACCAAACAACGCCTCAGACGGTGCCATTTTAATGGAAGCTTGGTAGTTGTTGTTGTAGGAAAAATTGATAAGAGGTAGGGATTTCTCCCATGAGCTTCCGAATTTAATGATCCATGCGCGTAACATGTCTTCCAAAATCTGAATTACCCTTTTTTGACTAGCCGTCAAACTGAGGGTTTAAAAGTAGTACTCAGGTTAACTCTGGTGCCTGGAGCTCCTTGAAATGATCTCTTGAATCAAGAAGTAAATCGTGGGTCCGATCAGAGATGATAGTCTGAGGTACTCCGTAGAGTCGGATAACTTTCTTGATGTATAGGTCAGCCAGCTTAGGAAGACCGTAGTCCATCCTAACCGTAGTCCATAGAGATAATGTCTCCAGATTTTCAATGTAAAGACAACTACATCCGATTCCAGGTCATGAGTGGGAAAATTCATCTCATGCGGCTTTAGTTGTCACTAAGTGTAGGCAATGACCTTACCTTCTTGTATCAATACACATCCTAACCTGAGATGCGATGCATCACTGTAGACGGTGTAGTATTTTCTAGACTCAAGTTGGGTTAGGACTGGTGCACGTGTAACGTCCTCTAACCCGGTCTAGAAGATAAACTGATACATGCATGAGCGGGGTTAAATTACTCATATTGGACAAGAAGCTGAATTTGTTCGATGCAAACAATAATGGCCAAAACAATGCACGCATAGGAGATAAAAAACGATGCATCTTGGACAAGAAACTGAATCTGCTTGTGAAGTCTGGAAAGTCAGCTAACTTGCGACGAATTTTTGGATGGGATCCGGGCATTTATTGGTCAACATGTCTTCTTAAAACTTGTCCGGCTGCAAATTAGCTTTCCAACGCATCTTGAAACACCTCAATCGGACATCTGGATCTCAAGATACGTCTATTTTAGTGAAAACAGAGCATGCAAAAATTCCTATACGGGATTTTTGGATAATTACGAATTTTCAAGATTTTATTTGATTATTTGTAATTTAAAGCAATATAGGATTCTGCAATATCTATTAGGATCAGATTTATTTGACTAGGATTTTATTTTTAGCATTTATTTATTATTAGAAGTTACTTATCTAATTAGGAGATTAGATTTTAGCATTTATTTATTGTATTTAATTCCTAATTTAGTAGGATTAAAACTTCTCCATGACCTATATAATGGAGGCTTCACCCACATTTTAATTCAGATTTCATTGATTAATAAAAAGTTCTCATTGGAGATTTTAGTATTCTTTGAGTTTGCAAGTGTTCGGTAAACTTGTCTAGAAGCCATCTTCAACATAAGATCATCTAGTTCTTGTGAGAGAGATCATCTTCACACTCTTGCTTGCCTAGGTAATTGCATCTAGGAGGGTGGGTTAGAGCCGCTTGAGGTTGCTTGCTTAGATAATTGCGTCTAAGAGGGTGCCGAGGACAAAACAACAACTATCAATTCATCACGCCATCTCCACATATTCAAGTTTCCTCCATTGACACCACCACCTTAAGCAAATCTGAATTTTTAGATTTGTTCTTTATTTTGGTTTATTAAATTACTCATATTGGACAAGAAGCTGAATTTGTTCGATGCAAACAATAATGGCCAAAACAATGCATGCATAAGAGGTCAAAAACGATGCATCTTGGACAAGAAACTGAATCTGTTTGTGAAGTCTGGAAAGTCAGCTAACTTGCGACGAATTTTTGGATGTGATCCAGGCATTTATGGGTCAACATGTCTTCTTAAAACTTGTCCGGCTGCAAATTAGCTTTCCAACGCATCTTGAAAACGCCTCAATCGGACATCTGGATCTCAAGATACGTTATTTTAGCGAAATAAGAGCTAGCAAAAATTCCTATACGGGATTTTTGGATAATTACGAATTTTCAAGATTTTATTTGATTATTTGTAATTTAAAGCAATATAGGATTCTGCAATATCTATTAGGATCAGATTTATTTGACTAGGATTTTATTTTTAGCATTTATTTATTATTAGAAGTTACTTATCTAATTAGGAGATTAGATTTTAGCATTTATTTATTGTATTTAATTCCTAAGTTTAGTAGGATTAAAACTTCTCCATGGCCTATATAAAGGAGGCTTCACCCACATTGTAATTCAGATTTCATTGATTAATAAAAAGTTCTCTTTGGAGATTTTAGTATTCTTTGAGTTTGCAAGTGTTCGGTAAACTTGTCTAGAAGCCATCTTCAACATAAGATCATCGAGTTCTTGTGAGGGAGATCATCTTCACACTCTTGCTTGCCTAGGTAATTGCATCTAGGAGGGTGGGTTAGAGCCGCTTGAGGTTGCTTGCTTAGATAATTGAGTCTAAGAGGGTGCCGAGGACAAAACAACAACTATCAATTCATCACGCCATCTCCACATATTCAAGCTTCCTCCATTGACGCCACCACCTTAAGCAAATATGAATTTTTAGATTTGTTCTTTATTTTGGTTTGTTAAATTACTCATATTGGATAAGAAGCTGAATTTTTTCGATGCAAACAATAATGGCCAAAACAATGCATGCATAGGAGGTCAAAAACGATGCATCTTGGACAAGAAACTGAATCTGTTTGTGAAGTCTGGAAAGTAAGCTAACTTCCGATGAATTTTTGGATGCGATCCAGGCATTTATGGGTCAACATGTCTTCTTAAAACTTGTCCGGCTGGAAATTAGCTTTCCACCGCATCTTGAAACGCCTCAATCGAACATCTGGATCTCAAGATACGTCTATTTTAGCGAAAACAGAGCATGCAAAAATACCTATACGGGATTTTTTGATAATTACGAATTTTCAAGATTTTATTTAATTATTTGTAATTTAAAGAAATATAGGATTCTGCAATATCTATTAGGATCAGATTTATTTGACTAGGATTTTATTTTTAGCATTTATTTATTGTATTTAATTCCTAAGTTTAGTAGGATTAAAACTTCTCCATGGCCTATATAAATGAGGCTTCACCCACATTGTAATTCAGATTTCATTGATTAATAAAAAGTTCTCTTTGGAGATTTTAGTATTCTTTGAGTTTGCAAGTGTTCGGTAAACTTGTCTAGAAGCCATCTTCACACTCTTGCTTGCCTAGGTAATTGCATCTAGGAGGGTGGGTGAGAGCCGCTTGAGGTTGCTTGCTTAGATAATTGCGTCTAAGAGGGTGCCGAGGACAAAACAACAACTATCAATTCATCACGCCATCTCCACATATTCAAGATTCCTCCATTGACGCCACCACCTTAAGCAAATCTAAATTTTTAGATTTGTTCTTTATTTTGGTTTGTTAAATTATTCATATTGGACAAGAAGCTGAATTTGTTCGATGCAAACAATAATGGCCAAAACAATGCATGCATAGGAGGTCAAAAACGATGCATCTTGGACAAGAAACTGAATCTGTTTGTAAAGTGTGGAAAGTCAGCTAACTTGCGGCGAATTTTTGGATGGGATCCAGACATTTATGGGTCAACATGTCTGTTTAAAACTTGTCCGGCTGCAAATTAGCTTTCCAACGCATCTTGAAACGCCTAAATCGGACATCTGGATCTCAATGATACATGCATGAGCGGGGTTAAATTACTCATATTGGACAAGAAGCTGAATTTGTTCGATGCAAACAATAATGGCCAAAACAATGCACGCATAGGAGGTCAAAAACGATGCATCTTGGAAAAGAAACTGAATCTGTTTGTGAAGTCTGGCAAGTCAGCTAACTTGCGACGAAGTTTTGGATGGGATCCATGCATTTATGGGTCAACATGTCTTCTTAAAACTTGTCCGACTACAAATTATCTTTCTAACGCATCTTGAAACGCCTCAATCGGACATCTGGATCTCAAGATACGTCTATTTTAGCGAAAACAGAGCATGTAAAAATTCCTATACAGGATTTTTGGATAATTATGAATTTTAAGATTTTATTTGATTATTTGTAATTTAAATCAATATAGGATTCTGCAATATCTATTAGGATCAGATTTATTTGACTAGGATTTTATTTTTACCATTTTTTTATTATTAGAAGTTATCTAATTAGGAGATTAGATTTTAGCATTTATTTATTGTATTTAATTCCTAAGTTTAGTAGGATTAAAACTTCTCCATGGCCTATATAAAGGAGGCTTCACCCACATTGTAATTCAGATTTCATTGATTAATAAAAAGTTATCTTTGGAGATTTTAGTATTCTTTGAGTTTGCATGTGTTCGGTAAACTTGTCTAGAAGCCATCTTCAACATAAGATCATCGAGTTCTTGTGAGGGAGATCATCTTCACACTCTTGTTTGCCTAGGTAATTGCATCTAGGAGGGTGGGTTAGAGCCGCTTGAGGTTGGTTGCTTAGATAATTGAGTCTAAGAGGGTGCCGATGACAAAACAAAATCAACAATTCGCAAGCCATCTTCATCTTCAACCTTCACACCATCTTCCATAATTCCATAAACAAAGGTGGAATTTCCAGATTTGTTTTACCTATCTTCTTCTTAATCTTTTTTCATCTTTTTATTTAGATTCTTATTTCTTATCATCTAATCCTTCACTTGTCTTTCTTTCTTTAATTTTCTAGCCTCGAATCTGAAATTTTCAAGAAAAGCCCTTCTATATTCTCTTGAATTTTCAGATCTGCCCATTCTTGATTGAGTCTAGAGCTCCTAGTTCTTGCTACAACTTGATTGAAGGCTTCCAAATCCAAGATTGCGCTACTCTATCATTTGGTATCAGATTTGGGACGATTCTTGACAAGAATTTTGGCGTTTTTGGGTGAAAAACTCAAAAATTAGGGAAAATTCGTCAAATTCAAACGAGCGAATTTTGAGCTGAAAATTTCCAGATCAAATATACACTTTTGGATGAGTCACCACATAAAATTTCAGAATGTTTTGACATCGGGAACACCTCGAACGAAGTAGATCAAGTTGCTGCAAAATTTTAGGGTTTTTGGGGTTTTTCTAATTTTCTTTCATTCTTAGCCATTAGTTTTCGTTTGTTTTATCTTTTATTGCTTCTTACACATCTTCTAACACCTTCTTGTTTCCTTGTGTTAGTAGGACTAAAAGTTGCATACTCTTCTTTCTCCTTGCAACTATAATTCTATTGGTGTCTAACCTTTTCTTTGGATTCTTAAAGCAATTAGGATGTTTTATTCTCTTTTCAACACTCGTTATCGTATACCAATAAATATTTTTCGGTCACGGTGTAAGATACAAGGTAAACTATGTTCTTTTAATTATTCATGGTGATAGTCGTGTAAACTTAGTGAGCAGCTTCATTGTTGATGCACTCGATCTACCATGCCAAGAACACCCTAAGCCGTATCATCTTCAAGGGTTTAATAGCGGACCAGATATGAAGGTAACCGAACGTTGTTTAATCTCTTTTACTCTTGGAAGCTATTGTGATGATGTATGGTGTGACGTGGTTCCTATGGAAGTCACCCACTTGCTATTAGGAAGACCTTGGAAAAATGATCGGGGCGCTATCCATCGAATCAATACAAATGGATACTCGGTTGTGCACCACAAGGCCAGAAGCTCTCGTTCGCTACAATAGAGCCAGAAAAAGTAGATGAAGAAACAGCAAAAGCAAAAAAACAGTGTGAGAGGATAAAACGAAAAAGATTGGAAGCGCAAAAGGCTGAATCAATTGACCACACAAAGGCAACCAACCATGAAGACATCCCAAAACCAGAAGGTACACATGATTCTCTTTGTACTTCTACTTATAGCATTTGTGCAAATGTTGATATTGGAGAAGAACCATCTCCCAAACAAAAGGATAGTGATAGTGAATACATTAGACAAGATGACAATGCTTATAATCCCTCGTGTGAAGTAGTAGGTCCACTTGCTATACTTTCATCACCTCCCCACGAAGAAAGTAAGTGTAATTCTAACCCTTCATTTGATTCTTGTCCTATCATTCCGTTAGAAACACTTTCTCCTATACAGAAATTGTACATTGATGATAAATTTTGTGAGAGGGATATGGGATGTGAGATACAAAAGACTGAGAGTAAAGAGGCCGAGAGTGAAAAAAGTCAAATTAATGGCCCAAATTTGGTGAGTGAAAATACATATGAGGTAAAAGTCACACAAAGCCCAAAAGAAAAAGACAAGAAAAAGAACGCGACGAGTGATTTTGTTTTGACTAGTCATTACAAATGTTCGAGTAGTGTTGTCTTATTTTTTCAGGATTTTGTTGAACCATTGAGAGGAGCTCAATTAGATCACTCCACGTACAACAAAGAAGCCTTTTCAATTGAAGTTGATGATTGTTCTCTCATTGCTGATTTAGATTCGAGGACGAATCCTTTTGAGGAGTAGGGGAATGATACATGCATGAGCGGGGTTAAATTACTCATATTGGACAAGAAGCTGAATTTTTTCGATGCAAACAATAATGGCCAAAACAATGCACGCATAGGAGGTCAAAAATGATGCATCTTGGACAAGAAATTGAATCTGTTTGTGAAGTCTGGAAAGTTAGCTAACTTGCGACGAATTTTTGGATGGGATCCAGGCATTTATGGGTCAATATGTCTTCTTAAAACTTGTCCGGCTGCAAATCAGCTTTCCAACACATCTTGAAACGCCTCAATCGGACATCTGGATCTCAAGATACGTCTATTTTAGTGAAAACAGAGCGTGCAAAAATTCCTATACGGGATTTTTGGATAATTATGCATTTTCAAGATTTTATTTGATTATTTGTAATTTAAATCAATATAGGATTCTGCAATATCTATTAGGATCAGATTTGTTTGACTAGGATTTTATTTTTAGCATTTATTTATTATTAGAAGTTACTTATCTAATTAGGAGATTAGATTTTAGTATTTATTTATTGTATTTAATTCCTAAGTTTAGTAGGATTAAAACTTCTCCATGGCCTATATAAAGGAGGCTTCACCCACATTGTAATTCAGATTTCATTGATTAATAAAAAGTTATCTTTGGAGATTTTAGTATTCTTTGAGTTTGCAAGTGTTCGGTAAACTTGTCTAGAAGCCATCTTCAACATAAGATCATCGAGTTCTTGTGAGGGAGATCATCTTCACACTCTTGCTTGCCTAGGTAATTGCATCTAGGAGGGTGGATTAGAGCCGCTTGAGGTTGCTTGCTTAGATAATTGAGTCTAAGAGGGTGCCGAGGAGAAAACAAAATCAACAATTCGCAAGCCATCTTCATCTTCAACCTTCACACCATCTTCCATAATTCCATAAACAAAGCTGGAATTTCTAGATTTGTTTTACCTATCTTCCTCTTAATCTTTTTTCATCTTTTTATTTAGATTCTTATTTCTTATCATCTAATCCTTCACTTGTCTTTCTTTCTTTAATTTTCCAGCCTCGAATCTGAAATTTTCAAGAAAATCCCTTCTATTTTCTCTTGAATTTTCAGATTTGCCCATACTTTCTTGATTGAGTCTAGAGCTCCTAGTTCTTGCTACAACTTGATTGAAGGCTTCCAAATCCAAGATTGCGCTACTCTATCATAAACCGAGTTAAGGAATGTTAAAGACAACAAACAAGCAGTCAAGATGACTGAACCCTGTTCCAAACAAGCATACAAAGAGAATTTAAGGGAAATTTTAATACTTTTAATAAACCTAATCTAAACAGATTAAGGTTTATTTTATAATTAAATACATGATCAGGCTTACAAGTAATTACTTCTATCTAACACATTTGACAAACAGGCAACTATGAATTAAGCACTAAGGTTTCCAGCTTACTTAGTTGTTGTAAAACCCCATCCTCGGGTTAGCTGTAACCCAGTTCGAGAGCGTTACTGAAGCGAGAACAAAGCAATAGATGGTTACTTTTCGAACAAGTAACCTCGATATACATGACTTGCAACGCAAGTAACCTAAACACAACCATTCAAAACATACAAGCAATCCACATTAAACAAAACCAACATACTTAGCAAGCTAATTTAGGTACTAATTTGTTTCATTTCATACTTATGTCCTAAGTTACCATTATCATATTACCATTCCATTCAATTCACATACATCATTCAAACAACAATCCCAAGTGTGGCATACTTCATAATAGGTTACTATTTGACATGATTCAACTTTCATTCTTATTACAACTTCATGAACCCTATTCGATTGATACAAGGTGGTCACTAAACACATTTCAACTAGCTTACTTGCATCTCAAGATACTACTTATTCAACCAATTAACATGTTCAATACAAGGCATCCAACTTAAATTTTTATTACATGTTCATACACCCTATTCGAATTATCTAGGTGTTCACTTAGTACATTTCATTTGTTTCTTTTTTAATCAAGTCATACTATTTCATGGCATACTTCGCTAATACAATTGTTAATGCATGCTTGAACATAGCTTTGCTCCAATCCAAGCATTGCCAAATCATACCATAGCAACAAGAACAAATGCATGATCATACAACATTGGTCTAGCATTCGAATTAAAAAAGGATTCAACATTCATTGGATTACTCATAATTTGCGCAGCATTATACTAACTTATATACATATCAACCAAGCTATATACATAGTTTAAGTCATCAATGTTGGTTACATGATAGGCCCAACAAAACATTACATTTACTAGTCTTAACAACACAACAAAATGCATGATCAAGACTACCTATTACAAGTTCTAGTTCCACCAAACTAGGAGTATACAAAGAGTATGAAATCATACTTTCAAGCTTGCATCAAGATGTTGCTTCGATCTCAAGATATCCTCTTGATAATGTCTTTAATCTGTTATGGGAAGAATGAAGAGTAGAGTGGTAAGTACAAGTTATGTACTTAGTGAGGTAACACTAATTCTAGCCAATTTCAAGTATACATATCCAAATTTACATGTATTTCAAAGAATCAAGATCATCTCTACATGACACATACCATTCGAATTCAAGGAGTAACATAGGCAATCTTCACATATCACACAATCAACATAGCAACATCCATCATATATACCCATATGCTATTCGAGTATCTTGCTTAGAAGACAAGCAACCAAATACACCAATCATCAAGTAGGCATTATTACACAAAGTCATCATCTATACATGATACATGCATGAGCGGGGTCAAATTACTAATATTGGACAAGAATTTGAATATGTTTGTAAAGTCTGGAAAGTCAGCCAACTTGCGACGAGTTTTTGGATGGGATCCAGGCATTTCTGAGTCAAGTTGTCTTCTAACAATTTGTCTGTCATTCAGTTACCTTTCCAACGCATCAATCGGACATCAGGAACTCAAGATACGTCCAATTTACTAAAGACTGTGCATGCAGAAAACTGGATACGGGATTATTACGGGATTTTGTAAAATTCAGCCCAAAAGCTTAAATATAAGGCTTTGGACGAATTAAACTTAGCCCAATGTATTTATTATCATTTAAATTGATGTTTTGAGGGTTTTATATACTTTAGGAACCAGCCACCCAGCCCTTATCAGCTTATAACTTGCCTTATCACCCTATTCCTTGCCACACAAGCACAAGGAGTTTAAAGGCTGTTATTTTTTATTATTTTTAATTAGATTAGGTTTTCCTTGTTTTAGTAGAAGTTATATTACTTTGTCTATCCCTTCACCTATAAAAGGATGAAGCCTCCATCATTGTAAAATATATTTTCTTTGATTTATGAAATATTTAGTAAGTTTGTTTTTGCAAGTGCTGATTACTTGCGCCTTCGAAGTCTTCTTCAACATAAGTTCGACGAGTTCTTGTGGGGGAGATCATCTTCACACTCTTGCTTGCCTAGATAATCGCGTCTAGGAGGGTGGGTTAGAGCCGCTTGAGGTTGCTTGCATAGATAATTGCGTCTAAGAGGGTGCCGAGGACAAAACAACAACAACAATTCACAAGCCATCTTCATCTTCAACCTTCACACCATCTTCCATAATTCCATAAACAAAGCTGGAATTTCCAGATTTGTTTTACCTATCTTCTTCTTAATCTTTTCTCATCTTTTTATTTACATTCTTATTTCTTATCATCTAATCCTTCATCTCGTCTTTCCTTCTTTAAATTTCCAGCCTTGAATCTGAAAAATTCAAGAAAATCCCTTCTCTTTTCTCTTGAATTTTCAGATCTGCCCAAACTTCCTTGATTGAGTCTAGAGCTCCTAGTTCTTGCAACAACTTGATTGAAGGCTTCTCAATCCAAGATTGCGCTACTCTATCATTTGGTATCAGATTTGGGACGATTCTTGACAAGAATTTTGGCGTTTTTGGGTGAAAAACTCGAAAAATAGTGAAAATTCGTCAAATTCAAACTAGCGAATTTTGAGCTGAAAATTTCCAGATCATATCTACACCTTTAGAGGAGTCACCACATAGAATTTCAGAATTTTTTGACATCGGGAACACCTCGAACGAAGTAGATCAAGTTGCTGCAAAGTTCTAGGGTTTTCGGGGGTTTTCTAATTTTCTTTCATTCTTAGCCATTAGTTTTCGTTTGTTTTAGCTTTTATTGCTTCTTACACATCTTCTAACACCTTCTTGTTCCTTTTGTTAGTAGGACTAAAAGTTGCATACTCTTCTTTCTCTTTGCAACTATAATTCTATTGGCGTCTAACATTTTCTTTGGATTCTTAAAGCAATTAGGATGTTTTATTCTCTTTTCAACACTCGTTATCGTATACCAATAAATATTTTTCGGTCACGATGTAAGATACAAGGTAATCTATGTTCTTTAATTATTGATGGTGACAGTCGTGTAAACTTAGTGAGCAGCTTCATTGTTGATGCACTCGATCTACCATGCCAAGAACACCCTAAGCCGTATCATCTTCAAGGGTTTAATAGCGGACCGAATATGAAGATAACTGAACTTTGTTTAATCTCTTTTACTCTTGGAAGCTATTGTGATGATGTATGGTGTCGCGTGGTTCCTATGGAAGTCACCCCCACTTGCTATTAGGAAGACCTTGGAAAAATGATTGTGGCGCTGTCCATCGAATCAATACAAATGGATACTCGGTTGTGCACCAAGGCCAAAAGCTCTCATTTGCTACAATAGAGCCATAAAAAGTAGATGAAGAAATAGCAAAAGCAAAAAAACAGTGTGAGAGGATAAAACGAAAAAGATTGGAAGCACAAAAGGCTAAATTAATTGACCACACAAAGGCAACCAACCATGAAGACATCCCAAAACCAGAAGGTACACATGATTCTCATCGTACTTCTACTTCTAGCATTTGTGCAAATGTTGATATTGGAGAAGAACCATCTCCCAAACAAAAGGATATTGATAGTGAACACATTAGACAAGATGACAATGCTTCTAATCCATCATGTGAAGTAGTAGGTCCACTTGCTATACTCTCATCACCTCCCCACGAAGAAAGTAAGTGTAATTCTAACCCTTCATTTGATTATTGTCCTATCATTTCGTTAGAAACACTTTCTCCTCTACAGAAATTGTACATTGATGATAAATTTTGTGAGAGGGATATGGGATGTGAGATACAAAAGACTGAGAGTAAAGAGGCCGAGAGTGAAAAAAGTCAAATTAATGGCCCAAATTTGGTGAGTGAAAATACATGAGGTAAAAGTCACACAAAGCCCAAAAGAAAAAGACAAGAAAAAGAATGTGACGAGTGATTTCGTTTTCACTAATCCTTACAAATGTTCGAGTAGTGCTGTCTTATTTTTTCAGGATTTTGCTGAACCATTGAGAGGAGCTCAATTAGATCACTCCACATACAACAAAGAAGCCTTTTTAATTGAAGTTGATGATTGTTCTCTCATTGCCGATTTAGATTCGAGGATGAATCCTTTTGAGGAGTGGGGGAATGATACATGCATGAGCGGGGTCAAATTACCAATATTGGACAAGAAGCTGAATTTGTTCGATGCAAACAATAAAAGCCAAAACAATGCACGCATAGGAGGTCAAAAACGATGCATCTTGGACTAGAAATTGAATCTGTTTGTAAAGTCTGGAAAGTCAGCCAACTTGCGACGAGTTTTTGGATGGGATCCAGGCATTTCTGAGTCAAGTTGTCTTCTAACAAATTGTCCATCATTCAGTTACCTTTCCAACGCATCCATAAACGCATCAATCGGACATCAGGAACTCAAGATACGTCCAATTTACTGAAGACTGCGCATGCAGAAAACTGGATACGGGATTTTGTAAAATTCAGCCCAAAAGCTTAAATATAAGGCTTTGGACGAATTAAACTTAGCCCAATGTATTTATTATCATTTAAATTGATGTTTAGAGGGTTTTATATACTTTAGGAACCAGCCACCCAGCCCTTATCAGCTTATAACTTGCCTTATCACCCTATTCCTTGCCACACAAGCACAAGGAGTTTAAAGGCTGTTATTTTTTATTATTTTTAATTAGATTAGGTTTTCCTTGTTTTAGTAGAAGTTAAATTACTTTGTCTATCCCTTCACCTATAAAAGGATGAAGCCTCCATCATTGTAAAATATATTTTCTTTGATTTATGAAATATTTAGTAAGTTTGTTTTTGCAAGTGCTGATTACTTGCGCCTTCGAAGTCTTCTTCAACATAAGTTCGACGAGTTCTTGTGAGGGAGATCATCTTCACACTCTTGCTTGCCTAGATAATCGTGTCTAGGAGGGTGGGTTAGAGCCGCTTGAGGTTGCTTTCATAGATAATTGAGTCTAAGAGGGTGCCGAGGACAAAACAACAACAACAATTCACAAGCCATCTTCATCTTCAACCTTCACACCATCTTCCATAATTCCATAAACAAAGCTGGAATTTCCAGATTTGTTTTACCTATCTTCTTCTTAATCTTTTCTCATCTTTTTATTTACATTCTTATTTCTTATCATCTAATCCTTCATCTCGTCTTTCTTTCTTTAAATTTCCAGCCTTGAATCTGAAAAATTCAAGAAAATCCCTTCTCTTTTCTCTTGAATTTTCAGATCTGCCCAAACTTCCTTGATTGAGTCTAGAGCTCCTAGTTCTTGCAACAACTTGATTGAAGGCTTCTCAATCCAAGATTGCGCTACTCTATCATTTGGTATCAGATTTGGGGAGATTCTTGACAAGAATTTTGGCGTTTTTGTGTGAAAAACTCGAAAAATAGTGAAAATTCGTCAAATTCAAACTAGCGAATTTTGAGCTGAAAATTTCCAGATCATATCTACACCTTTGGAGGAGTCACCACATAGAATTTCAGAGTTTTTTGACTTCGGGAACACCTCGAACGAAGTAGATCAAGTTGCTGCAAAGTTCTAGGGTTTTCGGGGGTTTTCTAATTTTCTTTCATTCTTAGCCATTAGTTTTCGTTTGTTTTAGCTTTTATTGCTTCTTACACATCTTCTAACACCTTCTTGTTCCTTTTGTTAGTAGGACTAAAAGTTGCATACTCTTCTTTCTCTTTGCAACTATAATTCTATTGGCGTCTAACATTTTCTTTGGATTCTTAAAGCAATTAGGATGTTTTATTCTCTTTTCAACACTCGTTATCGTATACCAATAAATATTTTTCGGTCACGATGTAAGATACAAGGTAATCTATGTTCTTTAATTATTGATGGTGACAGTCGTGTAAACTTAGTGAGCAGCTTCATTGTTGATGCACTCGATCTACCATGCCAAGAACACCCTAAGCCGTATCATCTTCAAGGGTTTAATAGCGGACCGAATATGAAGATAACTGAACTTTGTTTAATCTCTTTTACTCTTGGAAGCTATTGTGATGATGTATGGTGTGGCGTGGTTCCTATGGAAGTCACCCCCACTTGCTATTAGGAAGACCTTGGAAAAATGATCGTGGCGCTGTCCATCGAATCAATACAAATGGATACTCTGTTGTGCACCAAGGCCAAAAGCTCTCATTTGCTACAATAGAGCCATAAAAAGTAGATGAAGAAATAGCAAAAGCAAAAAAACAGTGTGAGAGGATAAAACGAAAAAGATTGGAAGCACAAAAGGCTAAATTAATTGACCACACAAAGGCAACCAACCATGAAGACATCCCAAAACCAGAAGGTACACATGATTCTCATCGTACTTCTACTTCTAGCATTTGTGCAAATGTTGATATTGGAGAAGAACCATCTCCCAAACAAAAGAATAGTGATAGTGAACACATTAGACAAGATGACAATGCTTCTAATCCATCATGTGAAGTAGTAGGTCCACTTGCTATACTCTCATCACCTCCCCACGAAGAAAGTAAGTGTAATTCTAACCCTTCATTTGATTATTGTCCTATCATTTCGTTAGAAACACTTTCTCCTCTACAGAAATTGTACATTGATGATAAATTTTGTGAGAGGGATATGGGATGTGAGATACAAAAGACTGAGAGTAAAGAGGCCGAGAGTGAAAAAAGTCAAATTAATGGCCCAAATTTGGTGAGTGAAAATACATATGAGGTAAAAGTCACACAAAGCCCAAAAGAAAAAGACAAGAAAAAGAATGTGACGAGTGATTTCGTTTTCACTAATCCTTACAAATGTTCGAGTAGTGCTGTCTTATTTTTTCAGGATTTTGCTGAACCATTGAGAGGAGCTCAATTAGATCACTCCACATACAACAAAGAAGCCTTTTTAATTGAAGTTGATGATTGTTCTCTCATTGCCGATTTAGATTCGAGGATGAATCCTTTTGAGGAGTGGGGGAATGATACATGCATGAGCGGGGTCAAATTACCAATATTGGACAAGAAGCTGAATTTGTTCGATGCAAACAATAAAAGCCAAAACAATGCACGCATAGGAGGTCAAAAACGATGCATCTTGGACAAGAAAGTGAATCTGTTTGTAAAGTCTGGAAAGTCAGCCAACTTGCGACGAGTTTTTGGATGGGATACAGGCATTTCTGAGTCAAGTTGTCTTCTAACAGATTGTTCATTATTCAGTTACCTTTCCAACGCATCTTGAAACGCATCAATCGGACATCAGGAACTCAAGATACGTCCAATTTACTGAAGACTGCGCATGCAGAAAACTGGATACGGGATTTTGTAAAATTCAGCCCAAAAGCTTAAATATAAGGCTTTGGACGAATTAAACTTAGCCCAATGTATTTATTATCATTTAAATTGATGTTTTTAGGGTTTTATATACTTTAAGAACCAGCCACCCAGCCCTTATCAGCTTATAACTTGCCTTATCACCCTATTCCTTGCCACACAAGCACAAGGAGTTTAAAGGCTGTTATTTTTTATTATTTTTAATTAGATTAGGTTTTCCTTGTTTTAGTAGAAGTTAAATTACTTTGTCTATCCCTTCACCTATAAAAGGATGAAGCCTCCATCATTGTAAAATATATTTTCTTTGATTTATGAAATATTTAGTAAGTTTGTTTTTGCAAGTGCTGATTACTTGCGCCTTCGAAGTCTTCTTCAACATAAGTTCGACGAGTTCTTGTGAGGGAGATCATCTTCACACTCTTGCTTGCCTAGATAATCGCGTCTAGGAGGGTGGGTTAGAGCCGCTTGAGGTTGCTTGCATAGATAATTGCGTCTAAGAGGGTGCCGAGGACAAAACAACAACAACAATTCACAAGCCATCTTCATCTTCAACCTTCACACCATCTTCCATAATTCCATAAACAAAGCTGGAATTTCCAGATTTGTTTTACCTATCTTCTTCTTAATCTTTTCTCATCTTTTTATTTACATTCTTATTTCTTATCATCTAATCCTTCATCTCGTTTTTCTTTCTTTAAATTTCCAGCCTTGAATCTGAAAAATTCAAGAAAATCCCTTCTCTTTTCTCTTGAATTTTCAGATATACCCAAACTTCCTTGATTGAGTCTAGAGCTCCTAGTTCTTGCAACAACTTGATTGAAGGCTTCTCAATCCAAGATTGCGCTACTCTATCATTTGGTATCAGATTTGGGACGATTCTTGACAAGAATTTTGGCGTTTTTGGGTGAAAAACTCGAAAAATAGTGAAAATTCGTCAAATTCAAACTAGCGAATTTTCAGCTGAAAATTTCCAGATCATATCTACACCTTTGGAGGAGTCACCACATAAAATTTCAGAATTTTTTGACATCGGGAACACCTCGAACGAAGTAGATCAAGTTGCTGCAAAGTTCTAGGGTTTTCGGGGTTTTTCTAATTTTCTTTCATTCTTAGCCATTAGTTTTCGTTTGTTTTAGCTTTTATTGCTTCTTACACATCTTCTAACACCTTCTTGTTTCCTTTTGTTAGTAGGACTAAAAGTTGCATACTCTTCTTTCTCTTTGCAACTATAATTCTATTGGCGTCTAACATTTTCTTTGGATTCTTAAAGCAATTAGGATGTTTTATTCTCTTTTCAACACTCGTTATCGTATACCAATAAATATTTTTCGGTCACGATGTAAGATACAAGGTAATCTATTTTCTTTAATTATTGATGGTGACAGTCGTGTAAACTTAGTGAGCAGCTTCATTGTTGATGCACTCGATCTACCATGCCAAGAACACCCTAAGCCGTATCATCTTCAAGGGTTTAATAGCGGACCGAATATGAAGATAACTGAACATTGTTTAATCTCTTTTACTCTTGGAAGCTATTGTGATGATGTATGGTGTGGCGTGGTTCCTATGGAAGTCACCCCCACTTGCTATTAGGAAGACCTTGGAAAAATGATCGTGGCGCTGTCCATCGAATCAATACAAATGGATACTCGGTTGTGCACCAAGGCCAAAAGCTCTCATTTGCTACAATAGAGCCAGAAAAAGTAGATGAAGAAATAGCAAAAGCAAAAAAAACAGTGTGAGAGGATAAAACGAAAAAGATTGGAAGCACAAAAGGCTAAATTAATTGACCACACAAAGGCAACCAACCATGAAGACATCCCAAAACCAGAAGGTACACATGATTCTCATCGTACTTCTACTTCTAGCATTTGTGCAAATGTTGATATTGGAGAAGAACCATCTCCCAAACAAAAGGATAGTGATAATGAACACATTAGACAAGATGACAATGCTTCTAATCCATCATGTGAAGTAGTAGGTCCACTTGCTATACTCTCATCACCTCCCCACGAAGAAAGTAAGTGTAATTCTAACCCTTCATTTGATTATTGTCCTATCATTTCGTTAGAAACACTTTCTCCTCTACAGAAATTGTACATTGATGATAAATTTTGTGAGAGGGATATGGGATGTGAGATACAAAAGACTGAGAGTAAAGAGGTCGAGAGTGAAAAAAGTCAAATTAATGGCCCAAATTTGGTGAGTGAAAATACATATGAGGTAAAAGTCACACAAAGCCCAAAAGAAAAAGACAAGAAAAAGAATGTGACGAGTGATTTCGTTTTCACTAATCCTTACAAATGTTCGAGTAGTGCTGTCTTATTTTTTCAGGATTTTGCTAAACCATTGAGAGGAGCTCAATTAGATCACTCCACATACAACAAAGAAGCCTTTTTAATTGAAGTTGATGATTGTTCTCTCATTGTCGATTTAGATTCGAGGATGAATCCTTTTGAGGAGTGGGGGAATGATACATGCATGAGCGGGGTCAAATTGCCAATATTGGACAAGAAGCTGAATTTTTTCGATGCAAACAATAAAAGCCAAAACAATGCATGCATAGGAGGTCAAAAACGATGCATCTTGGACAAGAAATTGAATCTGTTTGTAAAGTCTGAAAAGTCATCCAACTTGCGATGAGTTTTTGGATGGGATCCAGGCATTTCTGAGTCAAGTTGTCTTCTAACAAATTGTCCTTCATTCAGTTACCTTTCCAACGCATCTTGAAACACATCAATCGGACATCAGGAACTCAAGATACGTCCAATTTACTGAAGACTGCGCATGCAGAAAACTGGATACGGGATTATTACGGGATTTTGTAAAATTCAGCCCAAAAGCTTAAATATAAGGCTTTGGACTAATTAAACTTAGCCCAATGTATTTATTATCATTTAAATTGATGTTTTTAGGGTTTTATATACTTTAGGAACCAGCCACCCAGCCCTTATCAGCTTATAACTTGCCTTATCACCCTATTCCTTGCCACACAAGCACAAGGAGTTTAAAGGCTGTTATTTTTATTATTTTTAATTAGATTAGGTTTTCCTTGTTTTAGTAGAAGTTAAATTACTTTGTCTATCCCTTCACCTATAAAAGGATGAAGCCTCCATCATTGTAAAATATATTTTCTTTGATTTATGAAATATTTAGTAAGTTTGTTTTTGCAAGTGCTGATTACTTGCGCCTTCGAAGTCTTCTTCAACATAAGTTCGATGAGTTCTTGTGAGGGAGATCATCTTCACACTCTTGCTTGCCTAGATAATCGCGTCTAGGAGGGTGGGTTAGAGCCGCTTGAGGTTGCTTGCATAGATAATTGCGTCTAAGAGGGTGCCGAGGACAAAACAACAACAACAATTCACAAGCCATCTTCATCTTCAACCTTCACACCATCTTCCATAATTCCATAAACAAAGTTGGAATTTCCAGATTTGTTTTACCTATCTTCTTCTTAATCTTCTTCTTATCTTTTTATTTATATTCTTATTTCTTATCATCTAATCCTTCATCTTGTCTTTCTTTCTTTAAATTTCCAGCCTTGAATCTGAAAAATTCAAGAAAATCCCTTCTCTTTTCTCTTGAATTTTCAGATCTGCCCAAACTTCCTTGATTGAGTCTAGAGCTCCTAGTTCTTGCAACAACTTGATTGAAGGCTTCCAAATCCAAGATTGCGCTACTCTATCAATACATTTCTTTCATGAGAAGTAACTAGTTATAACAACCATTCATGTGTAATCTTTCATGGCAAGGATGTTCATTCAATAATCTTACTAAACAAGCAATGTTCACATCACACCACCAAAGCAAACAATGTTCATTTCAAGTTATTAAGTCATCTTATAACACCCTTGGTATTTAGTTCAATAGATAATCAAATCTTCAACAATATGCACCAAAGTGCCAATATGCACCGTAGTGCCAATATGGACTAAATATTCTAAGGCATGCCCTCCTATCTATCCAAACTAGCTAACAAGGTTGTTGATTATCCATTTCATTCAAGCTTTATACAATTCATTATCCAATACAAGATTATGCCATTCAAAGGTCAAGCCCTTAGGCTTATGGAGTCTTAACTCCCAAGGCAAATCTATCCATGCCATTCGAATGGCATGAATACAAAGTGGTTCCATTGTTATTTCATTTCATCCAGCCATGAACATCAATCTCAAACACATGCATATGTATGCATATATGCGCACTTTATTCTCCAAGCAAACATGCCATTTCTTACCTTTGGCATAAGCAATGCAACATGGCAAGCATTTCATTTCATTTGCTTAACACTCAAGTAAATAAATAGATCATGGCATCAAACAAGTTGTCATACATGTCATTTTTCCCTTAATTAGACAAATATGTATTAGGTCAAGTTACATGGCAATGACATTGAATTAAAATAATAACAAGGATGGTTAGGACCTAGTCCCAACCCTAAGGATAGTTACACTCACAATACTCCTAGCAAATCAATTGTCTTGTATCCAAATCCCTTTGCCTCTAGCTTTGGGATGTCCACTCTTATCTTCCTCTTCCACAACTTGCTGCCCTTGGTCTAGCAAGCATAACACATACAATTCATCAAAACAAGCACATAATGTCACACATATATAGTAGCAATGATACCACATTGTACCTAACATTTAGCTACTGTTTTATGCTTTCTTTTAAGCATTTCTTACTAGTTTATCTCCATATTGTTATTACCTCATTTTAAGACATAACTGGGCAGGTTACAATGTCCCAAAACTGTTTTGGAAACAGTTTGCATCTAGGTGTAAAAACAGTCCCAAACTGCCCAGGACACTGCTGTTTGGCAGTTTGCACTCTGCCCATTTAAATGGTCATATCTCTTAATCCGTATGTCAGAATTTTGATTACTATACACCGTTGGAAAGATAATTTTTTTCTTTAAGACTATATAATTATTGAATTTTAGTTTTTATCCAATTAATACAGTTTATTGTTCAAAGACAGGGCATTTACACTGCCTGGACAGTTTGCACTGTCCAGCTATTTCTATTTACAGTTTCCAGCATAGGACCCAGTTTTTAGTTCTGTTTTCACCTAATGAAAGTAGACATACTAAGGATCATGTCACTAAAATTTCAGCCCTGAATTTGATCTATACAAATTTTGGTGAATTTTCAAAGTTACTTCCCAGAACAGAGAAATTCTGTGCAGATTGTACCTATTCACATTTTAATTCCTTAAATTCATTTTAACCAATGTTTTGGTCCTATAATTCATTTCATATGACATCCTAAACATGCTTAGTAAATGTTAATTCATTATTCAAAGCAGCCAAAATAGAGTAAGTTGGTTACAATGCTTAATTTTGCATGTTTACACAATAGGTTCTTACTAAAACAGATTCTATGTTATAAGGCTATGTTCAAACTTTTATCTTTCATTTCCAGCATTGGTTACTAATAATTCAGCTTGTTTAACACCTTAATTACATCATCTAATCATGATCATGTCCAATTCATTAATTCCATAGCTCAATTACAAGTTCTAACAATTCAATTCTTACAACATCATCTCATTTCAATTTTCCAGCAACCTAGCTTTGTTACACCATTCCTTACACGTAATTTCCAGCATAATACCTAGTGTTCATTCTTCAAATTTGCATAATTCTACAACCATTCAATCATCTAACAACATATTCAATAGTTAATTTCATCTATAATCATCAAAACAGTCCAATTCAACAAGTATAGTTGCCTATTCGATTTAACAAGAGTAGAATCATATTTACTTTGCTTCTAGCTTTAATTTCCTTACAAAATTATATACATGCAAGCTTAATTTCCCTTCATCAAAGGCTGATCTCTCAAACTCCCTCTCTCCATAATTTCTTCTTCAATTTCGGCTAACTGAGATAATGGATGAAGATGACATCCATCTTAATGGATTTAGGAATTTACCATCTTAGCCTTAATTAGTTATTAGTCATAGAATTAATCAAGGGCATTAGGGGAATCATAGAATTTAGCATGCATTCCCCATATTTTCCATGTTATCCGATTAAGTCCTTCTAAATTGGTCTCTTATTTCATTTAGTCTTTCAATTAGATCCTTGACTAATCAATTTAGCTTAAATTCTAGGTTCAATTAAGCTATTAACTTATGCAATTGATTTCAATACTTCTAGGCTAGGATTTGGGGTGTTACAGTTGTTACTATACTCGTTATCCCTAAGTCCTTATGAAGGCAATCTGATTTCAATCTCTTGATTCAAAAACCAACTATACAAACAAGAACCATTTAGGTAATTCACAAATACTAAGGACATTCAAATTCTTAAAGGCCATTGATAATAATTCTCATATTTCTAATTGAACAATAAAACCATGAGGTTTTACCGAACATACTAGATGACATCATTTAAATAATTGGCATGGTACAAACTTCTATCAATATAAATTGAAACCATTTAACTCCAATCTAATTTCACTAGTTCAACCTCCTAGTGCAAACCATCTTAGGAGAGCTAATCGGTTAGTGATAATTAATCTAATCACTAGTCTAATTGCCTAAGTGATAAACTCACTTTTTATTTACTTCTTTAGTGTACTTAAACTCGAGATGATTTATAATTCTAACCACAAGCAGCCAAGAGATCAATCAAGACATGTGAACTATTCCAGGCATGAACCCAAAACCTATAATCATGTTAGACAAATCAAACAATAGTGAGAAATCAAGGGATAATTATAAAGGCCCTTAATATTACAACTTAATGCTCCTTAGATCTTCATAAAAATTATGGATACAAACTTTCAAGAGAAACTATATGCTTATGCAAAACTAACTAGGTGCCACCATCCTAGGAGTAAACTAGAGGTTGATCCGAACCGAATGAGATTTCTTGCATTCGTGAATAGCTCGTAAGCAACCTGAAGTCTTATCATTCCTGCAAGGAGTTAAAGAGAATACATTGTAAGCCTATGCTTAATGAGGTAGTGAAAATTTAATTCAAATAAGGTTCCCTTAACCCAAAATTATCTTTCTATAATAGCACTAGGACATCCGGCATGTATCACTTTAACATGTAATATCTCAATTCAGTTAACAAGTAACAATCTTAATTTTTATTAGAAGATACTACCAGCAACCAACTTACATTCGTTACTAAATACTTGTGATAAATTTGAATTTTTTTAACTTTATTCAGAAATTAAATTACTTATTCTTCAAGGCACTACTTTTCATAACAGTGAACCAAGATATCCTATTAAACCCAACTTTAGGATATGTTTCCTTTCAAGTGAATTCTCAAATCATATATCTCTTATTCTATTTTTTCCCCATAGGGGACGACCTCCAAGTTATTACAATTCTTGACAAGTAACAAGATTCTTACAATACGATTATAAACTTTCTTGGATTTAAGTTCTTCAGGGATTGTTATTACCAGAATTACTCCATACTAAATTTTTAGCATGTTAATTAGATCTTTAAGGATTAGACTGTCCATATTTACCATTCTATGAGTATATCCAATGAACTTGCTATGAGCAAGAACAATTCACCTTGCAAAGCTAATCTGATCCTTGAATTACATACTTCTAAACTTCAGATCAAAAGATAATTATCTAACATTACTTTCATGACAGGCAAGCATTTGATTTAATAAGTTTCATAACCTTTCTTTAATTCCAAGTAATCAACCGAGCAAGAATGAATTATGACATGTCTTAAACTACAAGTAAATATTCGATCTAGCATGTAGCATACATGACTTTCAATACAGGGAGCTATTCGAACCAAAAATATATATATATCACAACATTCTCAATTAATATCTAATTGAGTAACCATCCATGATAGTTAAAGCTTCTACTATTTCAATCATAGCCAATTAAGCGTCTAGTTAGTTTATAACTTTTATACTTCTTTTAATCCAGCCTTGAGACTCAAGCAACAACCTAGATACCTGAATCCTCTAAATTCAATATCAAACAGGTGGTACACCACATACCGAAACAGGGGTACATCAAGTATCAATACAAGGGTATATAAATCATACCAAAATAGGGGTACACAAGTAGTACCAAATAGACCATTTGATCTTTAACAACAAGTGGACCGTAGTCCATACTAGCGAGCTCGACGGACTCTATGGTTTGCCAACTGTACCTACGACTGACTCGAGACCAAGGCTTTCTCGTTTACTTATCTTATTAAAAACATTTAACACATGGCTTATCATCATCATCACATCACATTACATGTTACATTCCAACACAAACAGGATTCACTTTATGTGAATTTTCCATTCAAAGTGAGCATTGCTCATATTCTTATTAACAAGGCCACCAAGGCTTAATTGCTAGCTATTCATTCAAAGAATAAAGGCATGCTACATATGCTCATTATCTTATAAAATCCATTCATCTCTTCCTTTCATCTTATTCGAATGGATATAATTCATAGCAATCAATTCTTTTCGAGCAATTGTATTGTTTGGTCTAACATGTGCCATATAGATAATTTCCTAAAAACAATCACATGAAGCTATCAAAAGGAGGAAGGAATGTCTTAGTATTCAAGTTTATTAAATTTAGTCTCAAACCCTTATCTTTCAATAGCAAGTTTCTTTCAATTTATAGACGAGTTTATAATCTTTAAATATTAGCAATACTATCGAATCATTCACTTAGTTGCTAGGTACTTTTCACAAAAGAACATACCTTTGATCTCCAACTCATTCGCACCTTATTACATAATTTATCCAGCCAATAAGTATTTAAAGCAATTAGGAATACTCTGAATGGATTTCTCCTATCCCGAGGCTCTAGACTACTCTCACCTCTTATCCTGAAGTTACGGGATACCTAAATCCTCGATTATCTTCCTATTAACCAAGCTCTTCCTAGCTTCCTCTTGGTCTAAACATAGCAACAAATCATATCTACATATTAGCATCAATTTAATCCTTAAGTAAGCATCATCAAGGCAACTTATAACTATTCACACACACACACACACACACACACACACACACATATATATATATATACACACAAGATTGTCCAAAATCACACATATTCATGTATGATTTCAAAACAATTTCCATTCTTTCATGTTTCTCAATGATATTTCCTAATATCCTAAGTGGTTGCTGCTGCCGGGCAGACTGCACCTTACTCATTTAAAATTTCATATCTTCCATTGCGTATATCAGAATTTCAAACCGTTTACACCGTTAGAAAGCTGACTCAACTACCTTTCTAACCATATAAGCCTTGCATTTTTACTCCTTTTATGAATTAATACAGATTTTTGTCCAAAGATACACCCAATTCTGCCACCAGGCAGACTGC
The DNA here is from genome assembly GCA_019671005.1 of Hibiscus mutabilis. Classification (NCBI taxonomy): domain Eukaryota; kingdom Viridiplantae; phylum Streptophyta; class Magnoliopsida; order Malvales; family Malvaceae; genus Hibiscus; species Hibiscus mutabilis. Next base: position 49,420,416 of record CM033718.1, read on the forward strand.
ACTGTCCTTGAACAATTATCTCTATAGACTGTTATATAGCTCGAAATTCAGTTTCGTTTGTTTTAAAAGAAACTAGACATGACAAGCTTTTTAACCATATAAATTACAGGTTCCAAGTCCACCAGTACAATTTATAGCAATTTATCAAAGTCACAGGTAATGCAGATTTTAAAATTGTTTACGCAAGGCATATATGATTAGTTACATTCAGCCTTAACTAGCCACAATAGTCCCTACTATTTGTACTCATGTATTATGCAGTCATTTAACCATCGATTTAATCCCTAATTATCCTCTAGTTAAAAAAAATAGTCCCTAAAGTAACATGAAAACAGTTCCATTCCATAAATACATTCATGTGTCTCTTTAAAAAAAACACAATCCACTAGCAATATTCTCATTGTTATTAATTACTATTCTAAGCATGCTTAGCAATCTGTGGACAACCATTTTGTCCCAAATTCACCTTTACAAAATTCATGTAATTGTATCAAAACAAGACATCCCCCTAGACTGTTTGAAATCTGAATCAAAACAGTTTCGTTTAAGTTTAATATCAACAAGACAGCTTATTGAATACCTAACTCAATTTATCAAGGTCATACATTTCATTTAAACAATCCTACGACCAATCTTGTGCCTCAATTTCATTTATGGATTCAGCATAAAACAGGGCAGATTCGACCCTTGAGCTTAAAGGGAGTCATGGATCAATTCTTCTAAATATAACCATCTATACACTAATCGGTTCAACAATCCATTCACATAAGATCTTTCATTCATTAATTCAACCAAAAATTCTATAAATTACTCCCATGCATAACATGGAGATCAAAGATCCTTAACATGTAGCTATATAAACAAACTCACAATGGAGAACAAGAGCCTTTTACCATTGTATCCAAAATTTATGGTTAAGCCGAGATCTTAGCACACCCAAATGAGCTCAAGAATTTAACTCTTTCTCTTACTAACTATCTTAGTTCGGTGTTTAGGAGAAGGAAGAAGAAGATGATATTGGTTTACTAAAACAAGAGCATTTGGTTTAAGCTCCTTTAGACACATGTACAAACCACCATCAAGAATTTATTTGCCATGCATCATCTAAATTTTGTTTTTCTTTCTTTTTAGTGCATACATAAACGTCCTTCCATATTACCGGTTAAACAATTTAGTCCTTAGGTTAATTGAGTTTATTCTAATCTAAGTTTACTAATTAGACCAAAACGTTGGGTGTTACAGCATGGGTTAACACTTGCTTCAACTGATCGAAGCTTCTTTCTTGTTCCTCGGTCCAAACAAACGGGACTTCTTTCCTCAGTAACTTAGTCAATGGAGCTGCTATCATAGAGAATCCTTTAACAAATCTCCTATAATAACCATTAAGACCAAGGAAGCTTCTCACTTCACCAATGTTCCTTGGTGAATGCCACTCAACAATGGCTTGAATTTTCTTCGGATGCACCTGGATACCCGAAGCCGATACAATGTGCCCAAGAAAGGCAACTTCTGTGAGCCAAAATTCACATTTAGAATAGATTTTTAGAATAGATCAAGATATAGTCAATACATACCACTACAAATTTACCAAGATAGGGCCTAAAAACTTGATTCATCAAATCCATAAAAGTTGTCGGTGCATTGGTTAGCGTAAAGGGCATCACCAAGAATTTGTAGTGTCCATCTCTTGTTCAGAAAGCCATCTTGGGTACATCACGTTCTTTGACTCATTTGATAATACCCGGACCTTAAATCGATCTTGGAAAACCTAGAGGCATCCTTAACATGATCGAATAGGTTGTCAATTCTTGGCAATAGATACTTATTCTTGATTGTTACCTTGTTCAACTATCGGTAGTCCATACACAATCTCATGAAACCATCATTCTTCTTAACAAAGAGAACCAGGGCTCCCCAAGGTGAGGACCTCGGTCGAATAAAGCCTTTATTCAATAGGTCTTGAATTTGAGCCTTTAGCACCTTGAGCTCAATGGTGCCACACGGTAGGGTGCAATGGAAACTAGGACAGCCCCAGGTTGCACTTCGATGCCAAATTCAACCTCACAGATTAGAGGTAAACCTGGAAGTTTATCAGGGAATTTGCACATTGTGTCAACATTCGACAATCGAGGTTCATTCTTGGCTTCCAATGTCAAAGCATTTAGGGAAGTATTTCCCGAGCTCATCAATATATTACTCTCCTTGCCAAGGCCTCAAAGGTACAGCTTCCTCTTACTACAATCTATCCATGCTTGATGTTCACTGAGCCAATCTAATCCCAATATAACATCAAATTCGTGGATCGGTAATGCCAATAGATTGGCCGGAAAAGGAATCCCTTGAATCAATAAGGGACAGTTCTCACACACAATGCTTTTGGTGACACAATCACCCAATGGATTGGTTACGGAGATTCTCGACACTATAGGTTTAGATGATAATCTATACTTCTTGACTAACATAGTACTTAGAAAGGAGTGGGTAGAACCAAGATCAATCAATGCATACAAAGGATGTGCCCAAGAAAGGCAACTTCTGTGAGCCAAAATTCACATTTAGAATAGATCAAGATATCTTCAATACACACCACTACAAATTTATCAAGATAGGGCCTAAAAACTTGATTCATCAAATCCATAAAAGTTTTCGGTGCATTGGTTAGCCTAAAGGGCATCACCAAGAATTTGTAGTGTCCATCTCTTGTTCGGAAAGTCGTCTTGGGTACATCACGTTCTTTGACTCTCATTTGATAATACCCGGACCTTAAATCGATCTTGGAAAACCTAGAGGCATCCTTAACATGATCGAATAGGTTGTCAGTTCTTGGCAATAGATACTTATTCTTGATTGTTACCTTGTTCAACTGTCGGTAGTCAATACACAATCTCATGAAACCATCATTCTTCTTAACAAAGAGAACCGAGGCTCCCCAAGGTGAGGACCTCGGTCGAATAAAGCCTTTAGCACCTTGAGCTCGATGGCTGCCACACGGTAGGGTGCAATGGAAACTAGGACAGCCCCAGGTTGCACTTCGATGCAAAATTCAACTCACGAGTTAGAGGTAAACCTGGAAGTTCATCGGGAATTTGCACATTGTGTCAACATTCGATAATCGAGGATCATTCTTGGCTTCCAATGTCAAAGCATTTAGGGAAGTATTTCCCGAGCTCATCAATATAGTACTATCCTTGCCAAGGCCTCAAAGGTACAGCTTCCTCTTACTACAATCTATCCACGCTTGATGTTCACTGAGCCAATCTAATCCCAATATAACATCAAATTCGTGGATCGGTAATGCCAATAGATTGGCCGGAAAAGGAATCCCTTGAATCAATAAGGGACAGTTATCACACACAATGCTTTTGGTGACACAATCACCCAAAGGATTGGTTACAGAGATTCTCGACACTATAGGTTTATATGATAATCTATACTACTTGACTAACATAGTACTTAGAAAGGAGTGGGTAGAACAAAGATCAATCAATGCATACAATGGATGTGCCCAAGAAAGGCAACTTCTGTGAGCCAAAATTCACATTTAGAATAGATTTTTAGAATAGATCAAGATATCGTCAATACATACCACTACAAATTTATCAAGATAGGGCCTAAAAACTTGATTCATCAAATCCATAAAAGTTTTCGGTGCATTGGTTAGCCTAAAGGGCATCACCAAGAATTTGTAGTGTCCATCTCTTGTTCGAAAAGTCGTCTTGGGTACATCACGTTCTTTGACTCTCATTTGATAATACCCGGACCTTAAATCGATCTTGGAAAACCTAGAGGCATCCTTAACATGATCGAATAGGTTGTCAATTCTTGGCAATAGATACTTATTCTTGATTGTTACCTTGTTCAACTGTCGATAGTCAATACACAATCTCATGAAACCGTCATTCTTCTTAACAAGAGAACCGGGCTCCCCAAGGTGAGGACCTCGGTCGAATAAAGCCTTTAGCACCTTGAGCTCGATGGCTGCCACATGGTAGGGTGCAATGGAAACTAGGACAGCCCGTGTTGCACTTCGATGCAAAATTCAACTCACGAGTTAGAGGTAAACCTGGAAGTTCATCGGGAATTTGCACATTGTGTCAACATTCGATAATCGAGGATCATTCTTGGCTTCCAATGTCAAAGCATTTAGGGAAGTATTTCCCGAGCTCATCAATATAGTACTATCCTTGCCAAGGCCTCAAAGGTACAGCTTCCTCTTACTACAATCTATCCACGCTTGATGTTCACTGAGCCAATCTAATCCCAATATAACATCAAATTCGTGGATCGGTAATGCCAATAGATTGGCCGGAAAAGGAATCCCTTGAATCAATAAGGGACAGTTATCACACACAATGCTTTTGGTGACACAATCACCCAAAGGATTGGTTACGAGATTCTCGACACTATAGGTTTATATGATAATCTATACTACTTGACTAACATAGTACTTAGAAAGGAGTGGGTAGAACAAAGATCAATCAATGCATACAATGGATGTGCCCAAGAAAGGCAACTTCGTGAGCCAAAATTCACATTTATAATAGATTTTTAGAATATCTTCATATCGTCATACATACCACTACAAATTTATCAAGATAGGGCCTAAAAACTTGATTCATCAAATCCATAAAAGTTTTCGGTGCATTGGTTAGCCTAAAGGGCATCACCAAGAATTTGTAGTGTCCATCTCTTGTTCGAAAAGTCGTCTTGGGTACATCACGTTCTTTGACTCTCATTTGATAATACCCGGACCTTAAATCGATCTTGGAAAACCTAGAGGCATCCTTAACATGATCGAATAGGTTGTCAATTCTTGGCAATAGATACTTATTCTTGATTGTTACCTTGTTCAACTGTCGATAGTCAATACACAATCTCATGAAACCGTCATTCTTCTTAACAAGAGAACCGGGGCTCCTCAAGGTGAGGACCTCGGTCGAATAAAGCCTTTAGCACCTTGAGCTCGATGGCTGCCACATGGTAGGGTGCAATGGAAACTAGGACAGCCCCAGGTTGCACTTCGATGCAAAATTCAACCTCACGAGTTAGAGGTAAACCTGGATGTTCATCAGGGAATTTGCACATTGTGTCAACATTCGATAATCGAGGTTCATTCTTGGCTTCCAATGTCAAAGCATTTAGGGAAGTATTTCCCGAGCTCATCAATATAGTACTCTCCTTGCCAAGGCCTCAAAGGTACAGCTTCCTCTTACTACAATCTATCCACGCTTGATGTTCACTGAGCCAATCTAATCCCAATATAACATCAAATTCGTGGATCGGTAATGCCAATAGATTGGCCGGAAAAGGAATCCCTTGAATCAATAAGGGACAGTTCTCACACACAATGCTTTTGGTGACACAATCAGCCAATGGATTGGTTACGGAGATTCTCGACACTATAGGTTTAGATGATAATCTATACTTCTTGACTAACATAGTACTTAGAAAGGAGTGGGTAGAACCAAGATCAATCAATGCATACAAAGGATGTGCCCAAGAAAGGCAACTTCTGTGAGCCAAAATTCACATTTATAATAGATCAAGATATCTTCAATACATACCACTACAAATTTATCAAGATAAGGCCTAAAAACTTGATTCATCAAATCCATAAAAGTTGTCGGTGCATTGGTTAGCCTAAAGGGCATCACTAAGAATTTGTAGTGTCCATCTCTTGTTCGGAAAGTCATCTTGGGTACATCACGTTCTTTGACTCTCATTTGATAATACCCGGACCTTAAATCGATCTTGGAAAACCTAGAGGCATCCTTAACATGATCGAATAGGTTGTCAATTCTTGGCAATAGATACTTATTCTTGATTGTTACCTTGTTCAACTGTCGGTAGTCAATACACAATCTCATGAAACCATCATTCTTCTTAACAAAGAGAACCGAGGATCCCCAATGTGAGGACCTCGGTCGAATAAAGCCTTTAGCACCTTGAGCTCGATGGCTGCCACACGGTAGGCTACAATGGAAACTAGGACAGCCCCAGGTTGCACTTCGATGCAAAATTCAACTCACGAGTTAGAGGTAAACCTGGAAGTTCATCAGGGAATTTGCACATTGTGTCAACATTCGATAATCGAGGTTCATTCTTGGCTTCCAATGTCAAAGCATTTAGGGAAGTATTTCCCGAGCTCATCAATATAGTACTCTCCTTGCCAAGGCCTCAAAGGTACAGCTTCCTCTTACTACAATCTATCCACGCTTGATGTTCACTGAGCCAATCTAATCCCAATATAACATCAAATTCGTGGATCGGTAATGCCAATAGATTGGCCGGAAAAGGAATCCCTTGAATTAATAAGGGACAGTTCTCACACACAATGCTTTTGGTGACACAATCACCCAAAGGATTGGTTACAGAGATTCTCGACACTATAGGTTTAGATGATAATCTATACTTCTTGACTAACATAGTACTTAGAAATGAGTGGGTAGAACCAAGATCAATTAATGCATACAAAGGATGTGCCCAAGAAAGACAACTTCTGTGAGCCAAAATTCACATTTAGAATAGATTTTTAGAATAGATCAAGATATCGTCAATACATACCACTACAAATTTCTTAAGATAGGGCCTAAAAACTTGATTCATCAAATCCATAAAAGTTGTCGGTGCATTGGTTAGCCTAAAGGGCATCACCAAGAATTTGTAGTGTCCATCTCTTGTTCGAAAACTCGTCTTGGGTACATCTCGTTCTTTGAATCTCATTTGATAATACCCGGACCTTAAATCGATCTTGGAAAACCTAGAGGCATCCTTAACATGATCGAATAGGTTGTCAATTCTTGGCAATAGATACTTATTCTTGATTGTTACCTTGTTCAACTGTCGGTAGTCAATACACAATCTCATGAAACCATCATTCTTCTTAACAAGAGAATCAGGGCTCCTCAAGGTGAGGACCTCGGTCGAATAAAGCCTTTAGCACCTTGAGCTCGATGGATGCCACACGGTAGGGTGCAATGGAAACTAGGACAGCCCCAGGTTGCACTTCGATGCAAAATTCAACCTCACGAGTTAGAGGTAAACCTGGAAGTTTATCAGGGAATTTGCACATTGTGTCAACATTCGATAATCGAGGTTCATTCTTGGCTTCCAATGTCAAAGCATTTAGGGAAGTATTTCCCGAGCTCATCAATATAGTACTCTCCTTGCCAAGGCCTCAAAGGTACAACTTCCTCTTACTACAATCTATCCACGCTTGATGTTCACTGAGCCAATCTAATCCCAATATAACATCAAATTCGTGGATCGGTAATGCCAATAGATTGGCCGGAAAAGGAATCCCTTGAATCAATAAGGGACAGTTCTCACACACAATGCTTTCGGTGACACAATCATCCAAAGTATTGGTTACAGAGATTCTCGAAACTATAGGTTTAGATGATAATCTATACTTCTTGACTAACATAGTACTTAGAAAGGAGTGGGTAGAACCAAGATCAATCAATGCATACAAAGGATGTGAATACAATACAATAGTACCTACAATGACATCTGGTTCACCCTCCTCTTCCCTACTTCTCGCATGGCACATCTGGGTAGGAGCCTTCAATTTCGAGAGCCGTAGGAGCTTCAGAATTAATGTTAGTGTAGTCAGAGTCTCGAGAGTTGGCTAGGTGCCATTTCGAATCATTGATTATTTCTTATTGTATCGCTAACCTTGGTATTAAAAGAATTTTGCATAAAACATTATCGGAAGGCCATAATGGTAAGTATGGGTAAGTATTGCATTGTATACATGTCCGAAGCATTGTTGTTATTGCCATTGAAATCATTGAATAATTGTTACATGGACTTATTGAGTATTGGATATTGAATACTGCTTTTTGCTATTGAAACATTGATATATGCCTATTGTTATCGAGTTACCGCATTGAAACATTGTTATCGAAGCATTGCTATTGATTTATTGGTATGAATCATTGCTATTGATACATTGATATTGAATCATTGATTATCGAACCTTGGGATCGAAAGTATTAGATACAATTGGCATGCTATAGAATTCATGAGATCATTGGTACGAGTGTAGGCTACGACCTTTATTGTGGTGCAGCGGAGGGTTATTGATGTGTATTGGTCAAATTGGTGCGACAGAGGGAATATGACTAGACCAGTATTGATATTGGTGCAGAGGTGGAATTCATGTATCCATATACCGTAAAATTAATCCAAGGAAACCATTGAGCATTGTTATTGGTCATTGATGTGAATTATTGCTATTGATTATTGTTGCCATGTTGATCATAGATGCCATGTTACTTGTTGAGTATGATATATATGTTATTTAAGCATGTTAAATTGCATACCATGCTCATTCATCGTTATGGCTACCTCACTTAGACTATGTAAGTCTAATGCATTCATCTTCCACATTTCAGGTTAAGAAAGTATATCGGATCGAAGTCGGAGCTAGCTAGAAGTTCGGCAAGTCACCACAAGCTTAAAGTAATGTGTTTTGTCCTTATGAACTCCTAGAACAGTGGCAACGTAGTCAAACTAGTTGATTATGGTCATTTTGATATGTTTGTATTGCCTACGTTGTATACCTTAGAGGGTCTAAATGGTAAGTTAGTGTTGGCTTAAATTGACCTAATATGCATATCTGGCCTTAAAAGATGAGATCATAGTAAATGGATTCATATTGACATGAGATCTGACATGTTAGTAGATTAGATGGATATAAACTTGCTGGTAAAATTTCATTGAATTTGAACATCGTTCAACACACTAATTCGAATAAAAACCAAATAAAATCTGTTATTATAGGACAGGTGTATCGATACGGATCAAGTTGTATCGATACGGCCTTGCATATTTGGACTTGGTAAAACAGACCATATCGATGCCAAAAGGGGGTGTATCGATAAGGACTTGGAAAATAAGGTTTGGGAATTAAATGGTATCTATACGGCCTTAGGCTGTACCGAAATGGGTCAACCTTGGTCAATACGTATCGATGCAGGCTTAGATGTATCAATACGGGCTTGTTACCTTTGAATTTGGAATTGAGAAATATGGCTTAGCGTACCAATACGGTTTTAATTGTATCGGTATGGTGTTAGTTAATTCTGTTAAAAGGCATTGAACATAGTTTTAAATAGTTATAGAATGGTCACTAAATATTGTATGTTTCAATTGGATAAGTAAATATTATCAGAATGCCATGAGAATTTATGAGAATCCTGTTATTGCGTTGAATTTCATTGTGGTATTGTTAATTATAGAAAAGGACCCCTAAATTATCAGATTTATAATTTAGTCCCTAAAACTTGTAAAAGTTATAATTGGGCCTAATTAATGAATTGTTGTTCCATATGGGATAAATTGAGCCAATAGCCACATTTGTTAATGTTGGAAAGGTATAATAATGATCAAGTGTGTTGGGTTGCTGAAATTTTATCGCACCGATCACCGTATCATTCATTGGTAGCATTGTCCAACCCGGTTTTCTACCAGGCCGGGTGGGAGATGTTACATAAACACCTTAAAATCTAACTAATCACAATCTAGAAAATTAAGCTTTATAAATCTTATAAAAGAGTTTCAAGCTTAATCTAAACTCCCAAAAGCACTTTCAAACCTTTATAAAGCTTTTAATCTCATTTCCACTCACTGACAACACAAAGCCCCACTTACCGGGGTGAAATCAAGCGTCTGAAACTTCGTCAATTCCAGTAGGACCAATCTCCCCTATTTTAACCACATAATGACAGAGGATTAATGCATCATTATGCACCCATAATCCTAGAAACATCCACACTTAACTTAGCCTCCCTAAACCATCAAATGCCTTCTAAAAATAATCGAAAACATCACCAAACACAACCTAAACAAATCCCAGCCACAACCTATCGATTTGAACATCTTAAAAACATCAATTAACATATAAAAAGCCTATATCTACACCTTATACCACCAGCAACCTTTTAACACCATAAACACCTCAAAATCTAACTAATCACAACCGAGAAAATTAGCAATTCAATTAGTTTCGGGATTCCTATTACAAATCCATCTTTATAAAATTTAATGACATTATTAACATAATCCAAATCAATCTAGATCATCACAAATCAAATTTATAACAATGATCTTCCAATTTCTAATTAAAACTCACTTTAACCCTTTTAATCTTGATTTAAACATCAACACATAACAAAAATCGATTGTAAAGGATCAAGAACTTGAGAATTTTAGTAAACAACCTTTTATTAGAGGAGAGAAATGAAAATTACCTCTAACCGTTGGCTTCTCCCTCAATTGGCATGTTGCGAGTGAAATCTCTAAGAAAACAAGTAAGGTTTGAAGTAGAAATCAATTGAGGAATCAAAATGAAATAAAAAGAGTTGATTCCCGATCATTTTGAATTAAGAAAAGTAGTTTGGCTGATGTGAAAATTGAGAGAAAAGTTAAGAGCAAAAGTAGTTACGTGAGAAAAGTGAATTAGCTATTAAAACTAAACTAATTAAATCTATTTTTTATTTAATAACCATTTTAAAATAGCCAAAATTAAGGGAAAAGTCTGATTAAAAGCATTGATAGATTAGCTCATTAAAGATTCTAAGTTTTGAAAACTTTACATTCTAGTCACCAAACCAAAATGTTACTAATCTGAATTTATTTCATCTAATTGAGTTTACCAAAACCCTCAATATATTAATTAGATTTTTTCCAACATCTTTCCATATTTTATTACACATTAAAACATTTATTATGAATTAATTCCCAAAACTAACTCGAACTGACTAATCCGGTTCACCCAAACTGTCTATTCTATCTAGCTAACTTCTATGCCCAAAATCGGGGCATTACATTTTGTGCTTTGCCCGGATAGTCTGGTGAGATCACGAGTATGATTGGGCCATGTATGATGACTTGCATGATGAGAGCATGTGTTTAGGGGACTAATGGTAGCGCCACGTGTTTATTTATCGCTCCTTATTGCTCCTGCTAGCTTGCTTGTTTATGATTATGATTATCATGAAGTATAATAGAGTAGATGTGTACCACTGAGTTTCATAAGCTCAGCGCTCGAAATTGTTGTTTCCGTGCGTAGGTTGGTAGATTGATATGGAGCTCGAGAAGCATAATTGGTTGGGATTCCAGCAAGCGATGATTGCCAGAGTACGATACTTGTATTCAGTGGGATGTGTATTCATAGGACCTTACATGGTCGAGTTTGTAACTCTAATTTTGGAATTGTGTTAATCAAGTCGAATATCCAAATCTTTTAAATTAAATTGGAGCTCCTTTGTAATGATTTAATCATTCATCTATATTTTCAACTATTGAATTTAAATGTTTTTTGAAAATATTTTATTTGGGCTAAAACAAGTTGAAAAATTTTATGGTAACGGTTTGGGCTTAGGGCCCAAATGTGATATTCGAGTTTAGGGTGTTTGATTGGATGCAAGTGCTGCTATGTGAGTTGCTACATATTGCTCTATTTGTTGGGACTGTGAAATAAACAAATCATTAAGCAAAAACTAAAAAAATGAAGTTACTAATGAAATTAAAAGGAAATAAACTCAAAACTTTGTCTTTTGAAGGACAAGTTCTAATGTTGTGTCAAGCACCCCACGTGATCTACATATTTGCTTGCTTCCTTGTTTATACATATTAGTTCCCTTGCTTGTTTCTCCTTCCTCTCTTTTTCTCTTTTTTGGGTCTTCTAGAAAGCTTTATTTTTAAAGAAGGATCAGTAGGACCCATTATGGTGTCCTTCTAAAAAGCGTCACTAGGAATTTGATACATGCATGAGCGGGGTCAAATTACTAATATTGGACAAGAAGCTGAATTTGTTCGATGCAAACAATAAAAGCCAAAATAGTGCACGCATAGGAGGTCAAAAACGATGCATCTTGGACAAGAAATTGAATATGTTTGTAAAGTCTGGAAAGTCAGCCAACTTGCAACGAGTTTTTGGATGGGATCCAGGCATTTCTGAGTCAAGTTGTCTCCTAACAAATTGTCCGTCATTCAGTTGCCTTTCCAACGCATCTTGAAATGCGTCAATCGGACATCGGGAACTCAAGATACGTCCAATTTACTGAAGATTGCGCATGCAGAAAACTGGATACGGGATTATTACGGGATTTTGTAAAATTCAGCCCAAAAGCTAACATATAAGGCTTTGGACGAATTAGACTTAGCCCAATATATTTATTATCATTTAAATTGATGTTTTTAGGGTTTTATATACTTTAGGAACCAGTCACCCAGCCCTTATCAGTTTATCACTTGCCTTATCACCCTATTCCTTGCCACACAAGCACAAGGAGTTTAAAGGCTGTTATTTTATTATTATTTTTAATTAGACTAGGTTTTCCTTGTTTTAGTAGAAGTTAAATTACTTTGTCTATCCTTCACCTATAAAAGGATGAAGCCTCCATCATTGTAAGACAGATTTTCTTTGATTTATGAAATATTTAGTGAGTTTGTTTTTGCAAGTGCTGATTACTTGTGCCTTCGAAGTCTTCTTCAACATAAGTTCGACGAGTTCTTGTGAGGGAGATCATCTTCACACTCTTGCTTGCCTAGATAATCGTGTCTAGGAGGGTGGGTTAGAGCCGCTTGAGGTTGCTTGCTTAGATAATTGAGTCTAAGAGGGTGCCGAGGACAAAACAACATCAACAATTCGCAAGCCATCTTCATCTTCAACCTTCACACCATCTTCCATAATTCCATAAACAAAACTGAAATTTTCAGATTTGTTTTACCTATCTGCTTATCTTAGTCTTTTTCAATCTTTTGTTTTTATTCTTATTAATCATCATCTTATCTTCCCTCTTATCTTCGTTTCTTGAATTTCCAGCATTAAATCTGAAATTTTCAAGAAACCCCCAACTATTTTCTCTTAAATTTTCAGATTTACGCCTAACTTCCTTGTTCGAATCTAAAGACCAAGGTTTGCTTCCAAGCCATCAAATTGAAGGTTACCACGTGCCAAAGCATACTCTATCATTTGGTATCAGATTTGGGACGATTCTTGACAAGAATTTTGGCATTTTTGGGTGAAAAACTCGAAAATTGGGGAAAATTCGTCAAATTCAAACGAGCGAATTTTGAGCTGAAAATTTCCAGATCAGATCTAAACCTTTGGAGGAGTCACCACATAAAATTTCAGAATTGTTTGACATCGGGAACACCTCGAACGAAGTAGATCAAGTTGCTGCAAAATTCTAGGGTTTTCGAGGGTTTTCTAATTTTCTTTCATTCTTAACCATTAGTTTTCGTTTGTTTTAGCTTCTATTGCTTCTTACACATCTTCTAACACCTTCTTGTTTCCTTGTGTTAGTAGGACTAAAAGTTGCATACTTTTCTTTCTCCTTGCAACTATAATTCTATTGGTGTCTAACCTTTTCTTTGGATTCTTAAAGCAATTAGGATGTTTTATTCTCTTTTCAACACTCGTTATCGTATACCAATAAATATTTTTCGGTCACGATGTAAGATACAAGGTAATCTATGTTCTTTAATTATTGATGGTGACAGTCGTGTAAACTTAGTGAGTAGCTTCATTGTTGTGCACTCGATCTACCATGCCAAGAACACCCTAAGCCGTATCATCTTCAAGGGTTTAATAGCGGACCGGATATGAAGGTAACCGAACGTTGTTTAATCTCTTTTACTCTTGGAAGCTATTGTGATGATGTATGGTGTGACGTGGTCCCTATGGAAGTCACCCACTTGCTATTAGGAAGACCATGGAAAAATGATCGTGGCGCTGTCCATCGAATCAATACAAATGGATACTCGGTTGTGCACCATGGCCAGAAGCTCCCGTTTGCTACAATAGAGCCAGAAAAAGTAGATGAAGAAATAGCGAAAGCAAAAAAATAGTGTGAGAGGATAAAACGAAAAAGATTGGAAGCACAAAAGGTTGAATCAATTGACCACACAAAGGCAACCAACCATGAAGACATCCCAAAACCAGAAGGTACACATGATTCTCTTATACTTCTACTTCTAGCATTTGTGCAAATGTTGATATTGGAGAAGAACCATCTCTCAAACAAAAGGATAGTGATAGTGAACACATTAGACAAGATGACAATGCTTCTAATCCCTCATGTGAAGTAGTAGGTCCACTTGCTATACTCTCATCACCTCCCCACGAAGAAAGTAAGTGTAATTCTAACCCTTCATTTGATTCTTGTCCTATCATTCCGTTAGAAACACTTTCTCCTCTACAGAAATTGTACATTGATGATAAATTTTGTGAGAGGGATATGGGATGTGAGATACAAAAGACTGAGAGTAAAGAGGCCGAGAGTGAAAAAAGTCAAATTAATGGCCCAAATTTGGTGAGTGAAAATACATATGAGGTAAAAGTCACACAAAGCCCAAAAGAAAAAGACAAGAAAAAGAATGCGATGAGTGATTTCGTTTTGACTAATCCTTACAAATGTTCGAGTAGTGCTGTCTTATTTTTTCAGGATTTTGTTGAACCATTGAGAGGAGCTCAATTAGATCACTCCACATACAACAAAGAAGCCTTTTCAATTGAAGTTGATGATTGTTCTCTCATTGCCAATTTAGTTTCAAGGACGAATCCTTTTGACGAGTGGGGGAATGATACATGCATGAGTGGGGGCAAATTACTAATATTGGACAAGAAGCTGAATTTGTTCGATGCAAACAATAAAAGCCAAAACAGTGCACGCATAGGAGGTCAAAAACGATGCATCTTGGACAAGAAATTGAATCTGTTTGTAAAGTCTGGAAATTCAGCCAACTTGCGACGAGTTTTTGGATGGGATCCAGGCATTTCTGAGTCAAGTTGTCTCCTAACAAATTGTCCGTCATTCAGTTACCTTTCCAACGCATCTTGAAACGCGTCAATCGGACATCGGGAACTAAAGATACGTCCAATTTACTGAAGATTGCGCATGCAGAAAACTGGATACGGGATTATTACGGGATTTTGTAAAATTCAGCCCAAAAGCTAACATATAAGGCTTTGGACGAATTAAACTTAGCCCAATATATTTATTATCATTTAAATTGATGTTTTTAGGGTTTTATATACTTTAGGAACCAGCCACCCAGCCCTTATCAGCTTATCACTTGCCTTATCACCCTATTCCTTGCCACACAATAAGAATTGTGCTTAAAATGCTTATAACCATTGAAAATTGAATCTTTCTTAGCTTGTAAGAAAGCATTCGAACAATGCCTTGTAATACAAGAAACAATTCAAATAGTGACTTACACTGCAAGAAATCTATTGAAAGCCATTATAATGACTTTGTTAATGCTTTCGTATCTAATACAGCTATCAATGCTCATTTCCGACTATCCAAGAGCTAAAAATTTCTGTCTAAACTTCAAGTTCGATCCGATTTCATCTCGAGAATTAAAGAACTTCAATAAGTTGATCTAGATCTTCAGAAGATCATATCTAAGCTTGCTTCTTTTTAGCTCTAATTTCTTATCATAAAGTCAAATGGGCTTATCTTTCTTTCAAAGATAGAGTTTGTGTTCCTAACAATGAGGAATTAAGACAAGAAATGTTAAAAAAGCACACCAAAGTTCCTTTTCAATCCACCCTGGACCGGTTAAAATGTATAAGGACCTAAAGCCACTATACTTGATACATGCATGAGCGGGATCAAATTACTAATATTGGACAAGAAGCTGAATTTGTTCGATGTAAAAAATAAAAGCCAAAACAGTGCACGCATAGGAGGTCAAAAACGATGCATCTTGGACAAGAAATTGAATCTGTTTGTAAAGTCTGGAAAGTCAGCCAACTTGCAACGAGTTTTTGGATGGGATCCGGGCATTTCTGAGTCAAGTTGTCTTCTAACAAATTGTCCGTCATTCAGTTACATTTCCAACGCATCTTCAAACGCGTCAATCGGACATCAAGAACTCAAGATACGTCAAATTTACTGAAGACTGCCAATGCAGAAAACTGGATACGGGATTATTACGGGATTTTGTAAAATTCAGCCCAAAAGCTAACATATAAGGCTTTGGACGAATTAAACTTAGCCCAATATATTTATTATCATTTAAATTGATGTTTTTAGGGTTTTATATACTTTAGGAACCAGCCACCCAGCCCTTATCAGCTTATCACTTGCCTTATCACCCTATTCCTTGCCACACAAGCACAAGGAGTTTAAAGGCTATTATTTTTTATTTTTAATTGTATTAGGTTTTCCTTGTTTTAGTAGAAGTTAAATTACTTTGTCTATCCTTCACCTATATAAAAGGATGAAGCCTCCATCATTGTAAGATAGATTTTCTTTGATTTATGAAATATTTAGTGAGTTTGTTTTTGCAAGTGCTGATTACTTGTGCCTTCGAAGTCTTCTTCAACATAAGTTCGACGAGTTCTTGTGAGGGAGATCATCTTCACACTCTTGCTTACCTAGATAATCGCATCTAGGAGGGTGGGTTAGAGCCGCTTGAGGTTGCTTGCTTAGATAATTGAGTCTAAGAGGGTGCCGAGGACAAAACAACATCAACAATTCGCAAGCCATCTTCTTCTTCAACCTTCACACCATCTTCCATAATTCAATAAACAAAACTGGAATTTTCAGATTTGTTTTACCTATCTTCTTCTTAATCTTTTCTCATCTTTTTATTTATATTCTTATTTCTTATCATCTAATCCTTCATCTTTATCTTTCTTTCTTTAAATTTCCAGCCTTGAATCTGAAAAAATCAAGAAAATCCCTTCTCTTTTCTCTTGAATTTTCAGATCTGCCCAAACTTCCTTGATTGAGTCTAGAGCTCCTAGTTCTTGCAACAACTTGATTGAAGACTTCCAAATCCAAGATTGCACTACTCTATCATTTGGTATCAGATTTGGGACGATTCTTGGCAAGATTTTTGGCGTTTTTGGGAAAAAAACTCGAAAAATAGGGAAAATTCGTAAAACCAAACGAGTGAATTTTGAGCTGAAACTTTCCAGATTAGATCTACACCATTGGTGGAGTCACCATACAAAATTTCAGAATTTTTGGAGTTCGGGAACACCCCGAACGAAGTTGATAAAGTTTCAGCCAAATTAGGGTTTCCCCCTACTTTAACCTTATTTTCATTATTTTTCTTCAATTTTCATTATTTTCAGTTTATTTACCTCGTAAAAAAAAGAGAAAATAAATAAAATAAATAAAAAAAAGAAAGAAAAGTGAAGAAAAGTGAGAAAGCTCATACCTAGCCACCAACCACCATCAAGAATCATCAAGATCACCATCATCAACCACCACAAGCATCACATTGAAGTGGATTCAACATTTGATTTCTCCCTTCAAGTTGTTTCTGGGTTTTGGGGTTATCATATTTCTCTACTAATTTTTTCCTACTCTTAGTTTCTTAAGTTCCTTTTTTTTTGCTTTTTCTTTCTTCTATTACAAAGGGTTTAACACCTCTTTTTTTAGTGTGAGTAGGACTAAAAGTTGCATTACAATCCTTCTTTCTTGCAACTATATTCAATTGGTGTCAAGTTTCATTGGACTCCTAATACAATTAGGACTCATTGTTAGGATTAAATTCCGATTGTAACAAATGTTGACTTATGGCAGGAAGGTCTTTAAAGAGCACGAGATCGGTTTACTTGCCTCGCTAAATATTTATTCCTTGGAGTGTTTAGTGAGATTTCTAGTTTTCTTTTTTGCTTTTTACCTTTTAAATTTGAGTGTTTCAGGATGTCGAAATGAAAAACCATGAAGAACCACATGAAGTGACTCTTCAAGAAGTTTCGAATACTCTCAATAAACTTGAACGGGCTGTAACCTCATTGGCAACCAAGCTTGAGCATACCCGTCTGATACAGTCGTAACCACAATCTCTCAAACAAATTGGGAGATTAGAAACCACTGCTATTGCAAGCGATATCTCTCAAACAAAGGATAGGCGTCCAAAATCTTGTTCCCATTCAGAATAGACGCCAAAACCCCTACATAGGCACAATCCTCATAAGAAAGCCGCGAATTCTAACAAACACATTAGCCAAACCAAAATTCCACTATACCACCTTTTCAAGGAAGTATGACCCCGATGCTTAATTGTGACTGGGAAATTTGAGTTGATCTTCTATTCGAGCATTATCAATGTCCCAAAGAGGATCAAGTTCCCAAATTAATGACTCTCGATTTCACTGAATGAATCCATTTGCATCCCATTTGGTCCAAAATCACACGTCTCAATGGAAAAGCCAAGATAACCTCATGGGGAGAACTTAAAAAATCATGCAAATGAACGATTCGTTCCCCCATTATATCAACGGAGATCAAACAAAAGTTACAAATGATCCGACAATACAACAAAGAACTGTTGATGAGTATCTCAAAGAGATGGAATCATTGATGCAAAGAGCCGCATACAAGAGGATGAAGAGGATACAATGACTAGGTTTGTTATCGGACTGAATGACAACATTCTTAAGGTACTTGAACTCAAAACCTACTACACCCTTCAAGAGGCATTCCAATTCAGCCATGACAATCAAAAGCGCATCAAAGATCGACAACGATATCTGTTTGAAAGAATTATCACTATGACAGAGGTACCACTCAACCTTTATCTCATTCTAATTTTTCTAAACCTTTGCTCATTCAAGTAGACCAAAGCAGAAAATTGAAACATCCAAGTCACATGGATAAAACCAAGACAAAAATCCTCATGTTGACGGAAAACACACAAACACTCAAACAAGAGGATAATGTTAATGAACACATTAGACAAGATGACAATGCTTCTAATCCCTCATGTGAAGTAGTAGGTCCACTTGGTATACTCTCATCACCTCCCCACAAAGAAAGTAAGTGTAATTCTAACCCTTCATTTGATTCTTGTCCTATCATTCCGTTAGAAACACTTCTCTCTCTACAGAAATTGTACATTGATGATAAATTTTGTGAGAGGGATATGGGATGTGAAACACAAAAGAAATCTGAGAAAGTAAAGAGGCCGAGAGTGAAAAAGTCAAATTAACATTTTGGTGAATTTGGTGAGTGAAAATACATATGAGGTAAAAGTCACACAAAGCCCAAAAGAAAAAGAAAGAAAAAAGAACTTCAATAAGTTGATTTTGTTTTGACTAATCATTACAAATGTTGCGAGTAGTGCTGTCTTATTTTTTTCAGGATTTTGTTGAACCATTGAGAGGAGCTCAATTAGATCAATCCACATACAACAAAGAAGCCTTTTCAATTGAAGTTGATGATTGTTCTCTCATTGCAATTTAGATTCGAGGGTTAAATCCTTTTGAGGAGTGGGGAATGATACATGCATGAGCGGGGTCAAATTACTAATATTGGACAAGAAGCTGAATTTGTTCGATGCAAACAATAAAAGCCAAAACAGTGCACGCATAGGAGGTCAAAAACGATGCATCTTGGACAAGAAATTGAATCTGTTTGTAAAGTCTGGAAAGTCAGCCAACTTGCAACGAGTTTTTGGATGGGATCCGGGCATTTCTGAGTCAAGTTGTCTTCTAACAAATTGTCCGTCATTCAGTTACCTTTCCAACGCATCTTGAAACGCGTCAATCGGACATCAGGAACTCAAGATACGTCCAATTTACTGAAGACTGCGAATGCAGAAAACTGGATACGGGATTATTACGGGATTTTGTAAAATTCAGCCCAAAAGCTAACATATAAGGCTTTGGACGAATTAAACTTAGCCCAATATATTTATTATCATTTAAATTGATGTTTTTAGGGTTTTATATACTTTAGGAACCAGCCACCCAGCCCTTATCAGCTTATCACTTGCCTTATCACCCTATTCCTTGCCACACAAGCACAAGGAGTTTAAAGGCTATTATTTTTTTATTTTTAATTGGATTAGGTTTTCCTTGTTTTAGTAGAAGTTAAATTACTTTGTCTATCCTTCACCTATAAAAGGATGAAGCCTCCATCATTGTAAGATAGATTTTCTTTGATTTATGAAATATTTAGTGAGTTTGTTTTTGCAAGTGCTGATTACTTGTGCCTTCGAAGTCTTCTTCAACATAAGTTCGACGAGTTCTTGTGAGGGAGATCATCTTCACACTCTTGCTTGCCTAGATAATCGCATCTAGGAGGGTGGGTTAGAGCCGCTTGAGGTTGCTTGCTTAGATAATTGAGTCTAAGAGGGTGCCGAGGACAAAACAACATCAACAATTCGCAAGCCATCTTCTTCTTCAACCTTCACACCATCTTCCATAATTCAATAAACAAAACTGGAATTTTCAGATTTGTTTTACCTATCTTCTTCTTAATCTTTTCTCATCTTTTTATTTATATTCTTATTTCTTATCATCTAATCCTTCATCTCGTCTTTCTTTCTTTAAATTTCCAGCCTTGAATCTGAAAAAATCAAGAAAATCCCTTCTCTTTTCTCTTGAATTTTCAGATCTGCCCAAACTTCCTTGATTGAGTCTAGAGCTCCTAGTTCTTGCAACAACTTGATTGAAGACTTCCAAATCCAAGATTGCGCTACTCTATCATTTGGTATCAGATTTGGGACGATTCTTGGCAAGATTTTTGGCGTTTTTGGGAAAAAAACTCGAAAAATAGGGAAAATTCGTAAAACCAAACGAGTGAATTTTGAGCTGAAACTTTCCAGATTAGATCTACACCATTGGTGGAGTCACCATACAAAATTTCAGAATTTTTGGAGTTCGGGAACACCCCGAACGAAGTTGATAAAGTTTCAGCCAAATTAGGGTTTCCCCCTACTTTAACCTTATTTTCATTATTTTTCTTCAATTTTCATTATTTTCAGTTTATTTACCTCGTAAAAAAAAGAGAAAATAAATAAAATAAATAAAAAAAAGAAAGAAAAGTGAAGAAAAGTGAGAAAGCTCATACCTAGCCACCAACCACCATCAAGAATCATCAAGATCACCATCATCAACCACCACAAGCATCACATTGAAGTGGATTCAACATTTGATTTCTCCCTTCAAGTTGTTTCTGGGTTTTGGGGTTATCATATTTCTCTACTAATTTTTTCCTACTCTTAGTTTCTTAAGTTCCTTTGTTTTGCTTTTTCTTTCTTCTATTACGCAATTTAACACCTCTTTTCTGGTGTGAGTAGGACTAAAAGTTGCATTACAATCCTTCTTTCTTGCAACTATATTCAATTGGTGTCAAGCCTTTCATTGGACTCCTAATACAATTAGGACTCATTGTTAGGATTAAATTCCGATTGTAACTTGTTGACTTGTGGCAGGAAGGTCTTTAAAGAGCACGAGATCGGTTTACTTGCCTCGCTAAATATTTATTCCTTGGAGTGTTTAGTGAGATTTCTAGTTTTCTTTTGCTTTTTACCTTTTAAATTTGAGTGTTTCAGGATGTCAGAAATGAGTAACGACGAAGAACCACATGAAGTGACTCTTCAAGAAGTTTCGAATACTCTCAATAAACTTGAACGGGCTGTAACCTCATTGGCAACCAAGCTTGAGCATACCGATACAGTCGTAACCACAATCTCTCAAACCATTGGGAGATTAGAAACCACTGCTATTGCAAGCGATACAGAAGAGCCTAGGCGTCCAAAATCTTGTTCCCATTCAGAATAGACGCCAAAACCCCCTACATAGGCACAATCCTCGCACAGAGCCGCGACGAGCAACAAACACATTAGCCAAACCAAAGATCACTATACCACCTTTTCAAGGAAGTATGACCCTGATGCTTATTGTGACTGGGAAATTTGAGTTGATCTTCTATTCGAGCATTATCAATGTCCCAAAGAGGATCAAGTTCCACTGTTGACTCTCGAATTCACTGAATATGCATCCATTTGGTCCGCAATCGACGTCTCAATGGAAAAGCCAAGATAACCTCATGGGGAGAACTTAAAAAAATCATGCAAGAACGATTCGTTCCCCCATTATATCAACGGGAGATCAAACAAAAGTTACAAATGATCCGACAAGGCTACAGAACTGTTGATGAGTATCTCAAAGAGATGGAATCATTGATGCAAAGAGCCGGCATACAAGAGGATGAAGAGGATACAGTGACTAGGTTTGTTATCGGACTGAATGACAACATTCTTAAGGTACTTGAACTCAAAACCTACTACACCCTTCAAGAGGCATTCCAATTCGCCATGACAATCGAAAAGCGCATCAAAGATCGACAACGATATCGACAGAAGAATTATCACTATGACAGAGGTACCACTCAACCTTTATCTCATTCTAATTTTTCTAAACCTTTGCTCGACTCAAGTAGACCAAAGCAGAAAATTGAAACATCCAAGTCACTGGATAAAACCAAGACAAAAATCCTCATGTTGACGGAAAACACACAAACACTCAAACAAGAGGATAATGTTAATGAACACATTAGACAAGATGACAATGCTTCTAATCCCTCATGTGAAGTAGTAGGTCCACTTGGTATACTCTCATCACCTCCCCACAAAGAAAGTAAGTGTAATTCTAACCCTTCATTTGATTCTTGTCCTATCATTACGTTAGAAACACTTTCTCCTCTACAGAAATTGTACATTGATGATAAATTTTGTGAGAGGGATATGGGATGTGAGAAACAAAAGACTGAGAGTAAAGAGGCCGAGAGTGAAAAAAGTCAAATTAACGGCCCAAATTTGGTGAGTGAAAATACATATGAGGTAAAAGTCACACAAAGCCCAAAAGAAAAAGAACGCGACGAGAGATTTTGTTTTGACTAATCCTTACAAATGTTCGAGTAGTGCTGTCTTATTTTTTCAGGATTTTGTTGAACCATTGAGAGGAGCTCAATTAGATCAATCCACATACAACAAAGAAGCCTTTTCAATTGAAGTTGATGATTGTTCTCTCATTGCCGATTTAGATTCGAGGACGAATCCTTTTGAGGAGTGGGGGAATGATACATGCATGAGCGGGGTCAAATTACTAATATTGGACAAGAAGCTGAATTTGTTCGATGCAAACAATAAAAGCCAAAATAGTGCACGAATAGGAGGTCAAAAACGATGCATCTTGGACAAGAAATTGAATCTGTTTGTAAAGTCTGGAAAGTCAGCCAACTTGCAACGAGTTTTTGGATGGGATCCGGGCATTTCTGAGTCAAGTTGTCTTCTAACAAGTTGTCCATCATTCAGTTACCTTTCCAACGCATCTTGAAACGCGTCAATCGGACATCAAGAACTCAAGATACGACCAATTTACTGAAGACTGCGAATGCAGAAAACTGGATACGGGATTATTACGGGATTTTGTAAAATTCAGCCCAAAAGCTAACATATAAGGCTTTGGACGAATTAAACTTAGCCCAATATATTTATTATCATTTAAATTGATGTTTTTAGGGTTTTATATACTTTAGGAACCAGCCACCCAGCCCTTATCAGCTTATCACTTGCCTTATCACCCTATTCCTTGCCACACAAGCACAAAGAGTTTAAAGGCTGCTATTTTTTTATTTTTAATTGGATTAGGTTTTCCTTGTTTTAGTAGAAGTTAAATTACTTTGTCTATCCTTCACCTATAAAAGGATGAAGCCTCTATCATTGTAAGATAGATTTTCTTTGATTTATGAAATATTTAGTGAGTTTGTTTTTGCAAGTGCTGATTACTTGTGCCTTCGAAGTCTTCTTCAACATAAGTTCAACGAGTTCTTGTGAGGGAGATCATCTTCACACTCTTACTTGCCTAGATAATCGCGTCTATGAGGGTGGGTTAGAGCCGCTTGAGGTTTCTTGCTTAGATAATTGAGTCTAAGAGGGTGCCGAGGACAAAACAACATCAACAATTCACAAGCCATCTTCATCTTCAACCTTCACACCATCTTCCATAATTCCATAAACAAAGCTGGAATTTTCAGATTTGTTTTACCTATCCTCTTCTTAATCTTTTCTCAAATTTTTATTTATATTCTTATTTCTTATCATCTAATCCTTCATCTCGTCTTTCTTTCTTTAAATTTCCAGCCTTGAATCTGAAAAATTCAAGAAAATCCCTTTCTTTTCTCTTGAATTTTCAGATCTGCCCAAACTTCCTTGATTGAGTCTAGAGCTCCTAGTTCTTGGAACAACTTAATTGAAGACTTCCAAATCCAAGATTGCGCTACTCTATCAATATTGGTGGTCTGGCATGAAATCTGCAATCACAGACTTCGTATCGAAGTGCCTGACATGTCAAAGAGTCAAAACCGAGCATCAAGTCCCTACTGGATTGCTTCAACCCATTGAACTTCCCCAACGAAAGTGGGAATAAATTACTATGGGCTTTGTCACCGGTCTTCCTTCTACTCCAAGAAAGAACGATGATGTATGGGTGATTGTTGATAGATTCACTAACTCTACTCACTTCATCCCTGTTCGTATAAACATGAGCTTGGAAACCCTTGTCGAGCTGTACATTCGTGAAGTGATTTGGTTACATGGTGTACCTACAACAATTATCTCCGATCGTGACCCTCAATTTGCTTCTTGATTTTGGAATTCTCTGCAGAAAGCTCTAGGAGATAAAATACATCTTAGTACGGCCTTTCATCCTCAATCGGATGGCCAATCTGAGAGAGTCATTCAAGTATTAGAAGATATGCTACGGGCTTGTGTTATTGACTTCGGGAAGAACTAGGAGAAATCCCTACCCCTTGTAGAGTTTGCCTACAACAATAGCTATCAATCTTCTATTCAAATGGCACCATTTGAAGCTCTATATGGTAAGAGATGTAGAACTCCCTTATGCTGGTCGTAATTAGGAGAAAACAAAGTATTGGGACCTCAATTGCTTTGGGAAACCAAAGAAGAAATCAAGATCATTCACGATAGATTGAAGGCAGCTTTCGATAGATAGAAAGTGTATGCTAATTAGAAAAGAAGAGATATCCAATATTCTATTGGAGACAAAGTCTTCCTAAAGGTCTCACCTTGGAAGAAAGTGCTCAGATTTGGAAGAAAAGGGAAGCTCAGTCCCCGATACATAGGACCATTCGAAGTTATTGAAAGAATTGGTCCAGTAGCCTATCGATTAGCTCTTCCTAGAGAATTAGATAGAATACACAATGTCTTCCATGTTTCAATGCTTAGAATGTATCGATATGATCCTTCACACATTCTTGAGCCAGAACAATTTGAATTGAATCTCGATTTGTCCTACGAAGAATAAACTATTCAGATTCTTGACTGGGAAGTAAGAAAGCTTCGGAACAAGATTGTTCCTCTTGTTAAGATCTTATGGAGGAATCATAAAGTGGAAGAAGCTACTTGGGAATCTGAAGAGGTCATGAGGAAGCAGTATCCTCACCTATTCGATTTAGGTAAATTTAGGACGAATTTAATTTAATGGGGGGGGAGAATTGTAACACCCCAAATTCTAGCCTAGAATTATTAGAACCAAATTGAATAAGTGAATAGCTTAATTGAATTTATAATTAAGCTAAATTGATTAGTTAAGGGCCTAATTAAAAGACTGTATAAATTAAGTGACCAAATTATAAGGATCAATTTGAATTCAAGGAGAAAGATAAGGCTTGCATGCTAAATATCATGAATCTCTTATTTGCCCTTGACTAATTGCGTGATTAGTAACTAATTAAGGGACAATTTAGACAATACACAATTCCAATAACAAGGAATTGTTGTTGTCATCTTCTCCATTATTCCTATGTTGGCCAAAAATAAGAGAGAAGAAATAGAGAGAAAGAAAGCTAGGGAAAACACCATTGGAGAAGGAATTAAGCTTGCATGTGTAGTGATTTTTCATTGAAATTAAGCAAGAAGCAAAGTAAGTATGATTCTTCTTGTGTTTAATTGAATAGGCAACTATATTGTTGAAATTGGACTATTTTGTTGATTATAGATGAAATTAGACTTTGAATGTGTTGTTAGATGATAGAATGGTTGTTGAATTATGCAAAATTGAAGAATGAAACTAGGTACAAGGCTGAAAATTATGTGTTTATGCTAGTGTAACAAACCTAGGTTGCTGGAAAATTGAATGATATGAACTTAAAATTGAGCTATAGAAATAATGAATTGATGATGATCATGAATAGGTAATGTTTAGAAGGTGTTAAACAAATTGAATTGTTAGCAAACGATGCTGGAAATGGAAGATAAGAGCATGAACATAGTTGTGTAACATAGAAACTGTTTTATGGAATTGAAATTGAGTAAACATGCAAGATTAGGCTTTGTAACCAACTTGCCCCGTTTTGACAGCCTTGTATAAATGGATTAAAATTGACTCAACATGTTTAGGATATCATATGAATTGAATTATAAGGCCAAGACATTGGTTAAAATGAATTAAAGGTATTAAAATGTAATTAGAATGCAATCTGCCCTGAATTTCTCTGTTCTGGCTAGTCACTTTGAAAATTCACCAAAATTGTATAGTTTGAATTCAGGGATTAGAATTTAATGAAATGATCCTTAGAATGTCTATTTTCATTAGGTGAAAACAAATCTGAAAACTGGGTCCTATGCTAAAAACTATAAATAGGAATTGTTGGACAGTGCAAACTGTCCAGGCAGTGTAAATGCCCTGTCTTTGAGCAATAAACTGTATTAATTGGTAAGAACTAAAATGCAAGTCTTACATGGTATTATAGGAAATTTTGTTAGCTTTCCAACGGTGTATAGAAATCAAAATTCCGATGTACGGATTAAACGATATGACCATTTAAAGGGACAGTGTGCAAACTGCCAGGCAGCAGTGTCCTGGGCAATTTGGGACTGTTTTTGCACCTAGTAAAAAACTGTTTCCAAAGCAGTTTTGGGACATTGTAATCTGTCCAATTATGTATAAAAATGAAGTAATACCAATGTGGAGATAAATTGGTAAGAAATGCTTAAAAGGAAGCATAAGAACAATAGCTAAATGTTAGGTAAAATGTAATAACATTGCTACTATGATTGTATGTGTTATATTGTGCTTGTTTTGATGGAATGTGTATGTGTTATGCTTGCTAGACCAAGGGTAGCAGGTTGGGGAAGAAGAGGATATGAGTGAACATCCCAAAGCTAGACGCAAAGGGATTTGGTTCCAAGATAGTTGAATTGCTAGGAGTATTGTAAGTGTAACTATCCTTAGGGTTGGGACTTAGGTCCTAACCAACCTTGTTATTGCTTAAATGAATTGTCAATGCCATGTAACATGACTTAAAGTATATTTGGCTAATTAAGGGAAGAATGAAATGTATGACAACATGATTGATGCCATGATCTTTGTGTTTACTTGGGTGTTAAGCAAATATGATCAAATGCTAGTCATGTGCATTGCTTATGCCTAAGGTATGAAATGGCATGCTTGCTTGGAGAATAAGGTACGCACAATGCATACATATGCTTGTGCTTGTGAATGTTATACATGGATGATTGAATCGAATGGTATGGATATTTATGTATTGGGAGTTAAGACTCCATAAGTCTAAGGGCTTGGCCTTTGAATGGCATAATGTTATATTGAATCAAGAAATGTATAAAGCTTAAATGAAATGGATAATCAACAACCTTGGTAGCTAGTTTGATAGATAGGAGGGCATGCCTTAGAATCTTGAGCTCATATTGGCACTACGGTGCATATTGGCACTACGATGCATATTGGTACGACGATACATATTGGCACGACGGTGCATATTGGCACTACGGTGCATATTGGCACTTCAGTGCATATTGGCACTACGGTGCATATTGGCACTTCGGTGCATATTGGCACTTCAGTGCATATTAATAAGATTTGATTATCTAGTAAGCTACTTACCAAGGAAATGTTGAAATATGACTTAATGAACATTGCTTGTATTATAAGAAACTTGAATAAACTTTCTTGTTTTGAATGATGACCCATGAATGGTTGCAAAACTTGTTTCTTGTCATGGAAGAAATGTATGGATGATGGCTTTATGTATAAATGCCTACTTGATAATTTGATGATTGGTTGCTTGTCCTTTCAGCATGTTATTCGAATGGACTATGAAAACCATGATGGAATGTTGTTAAGTTGATTGTATGACATGTAAAAGATGCCTAAGTTACCCTATGTAATTCGAATAGCATACGTATAGTATTGATGGTCTTGATTCCTTGAAACATGAAAACTTGGATGTGTATACTTTGAAATTGACTAGACTTAGTGTTACCTCATTAAGTACACATCTTGTACTTACCGCTCTACTCTTCATTCTTCCCATAACAGGTTAAAGAATACTTCAAGAGGATATCTTGGGTTTGAAGCTACACTTGAGGCAAGCTTAAAAGTATGAATTCATACTCTTTGTATACTCCTAGTTTGGTGGCACTAGATTTTGTAATAGTTAGCCTAGATCATGCATTTGGGTATGTGCTTAAGACTAGTATGTGTTTTGTTTTGATGGGCCTAACATGTAATCAATTTGGATGATTCAAACTATGTATTTGACTTGGTTGATATGTATATATTTAAGATGGTAGATGTTGCACAATTTGTGATGAAAATTCAATGTTGTGAATCTTGTTTCATTTGAATGCTAGACTAGAATGATATGATCATGTATTGTTCCTATGACCATTGACATGATTCGGCAATGACTAGATTAAGGCTAAGGTATGTTTAAGCACTCATTATCAATGTATAAGCCAAGTATGACATGAAATGGAATGTATTGTTGTGAAAGAAACAATTGAAATATGATTAGGGATCATCATAGGGTTCGAATAGAATGAATGAAAATTAATAAGATGTAAATCGTATGCTTTGTAATGATCATGTTAAATGATTGAATAAGTAGTTTCTTAGGATGTAAGTAAGCTAGTTTAAGCATGTAATGTGATGACTTGATTGTAAAGAAACAAATGAAATATGATTAGGATTCCATGTTGTTCGAATGAATGTGTACCAAGATGTATGTTAGATGCTTTGTGTTGAACATGTTAAATAGTTGATGAAGTAGTTTCTTGAAATGTAAGTAAGTTAGTTAAGATATGCTTAGTGATCACCTAGAGTAATCGAACATGGCATTGGAATGAAAGAGAGAATGAAAGTTGAAATATGTTGAATAGTAGCTTTAAGTGAAGTATGCCACACTTGTGTTTGTTGTTTCAATGATGTATGTGTTTTGAATGGAATGGTAACATGATAATAGAAACTTAGGTTATAAGTATGAAATGGAACAAAATGGTACCTAAAATAGTATGCAATGTATGTTGATTGTGTAAAATGTGATTGCTTGTATGAAATGTTTGTATTGTAAGGTTCGGTTTAGGTTACTTACACAACAAGGCAAGTATCTCGAGGTTACTTGTTCGACAAGTAACCTATCAATTGCTTTGTTTTGTTCTGGTAACGCTTCTGAACCAGGTTACGGCTAACCCGAGGATGGGGTGTTACACAACATTGGAGACAAGGTCTTCCTTAAAGTATCTCTTTGGAAGAAAGTCTTCAGATTTGGAAGAAAAGGAAAGCTCAGCTGATATGATCTCGACTATGAGTTTTGAATCATATATGTGAATGCCCGATCGTGATTCTAGTAAGAACTCTGCAGTGCTTTGAATGTATTCTGAAATTACTCAAACAATAATGTAAGTAGAAATAGATAAATAAGAAATAGAAATAATGGGATGAAAGATATGTAGAAGGGGTGTAGGAAGAGTGATAGTTGTGATTATGGAAGGAAAAAAAAATAAAAGATGAAAATGTAGGTGAAGATGATGGGGTGTTGGCGTTAAGATGAAGAAATTCAAAGGATGGATTGTGACCCCCTAACTATAAAGAGTTAGGAACCAGCAATATAATAAAGTGGAAATGAAGTGGTAGGATATGGAACGTGACCCACTAGCTATAGATGAGCTAGGAACCAACGCTATAACAAAAGGGAATGGATGAAGACTACAAGACTAACTTGAAGCCGATAAAGTTCCACAAGAGAACAAGAATGAAAGCAATCTTTCAAAGATGTTTTATATATTCAAAGTGTGTCTTACAATGATCCTAAAGATGCCTATTTATAGTAGAAGTAGGCAGAATATGAAAAGGTGTTACAAGAAAGATGAATGCTCATCTTAATGCACTTGAATACACATGAATGCTTTGTCCTTTCTTCTCATCTTTAAAGCTGATTAGTTTAGACAAATTGAGGTTGAATTTAGTCATATTTTCGTCCAAATTAAGAAGGACTCTTGGGCTGCCTTGTTTTGCTATCATATGAAGAGAAAGGGGATGAATGTGGACAAGGATGAATGTAGACATCCTTGCTGTCCAGTTTAAGTGCAACTCTTCATCTTCCAAGCTGATTAATATGACTTGAATGTCATAAAAGGTGAGTTTCATCCAGCCTTCATTTCATGTCTCCTCAATGAATTTTGAAACCCCACTTGAATGGTGATAACATCAACCTTGAATGCCTTGAATTTGCTGAATTAAGATGGCCATCAATTGCTTGTCTCTTGGTAGAAGATGAAAGAACTCTTCCTTGGCTCAAATTCATTCAAATCATCCATGCATAAAATTCCCGTAATAAAAATTTCAGCCTGCACTGTCTTGAGTAAATCATTCGTATCTCAAGCTCCCGATATCGGATTGAGGTGATTCAAAAGGCATTGGAAAGCTAAGAGATGGAGGAATAACGTCCAATTGATTTCTGGATCCAAACACGTCTGTATCGCATCCAGAATTGGAAGACATTCTGCTGATATTCTTGCATCTGGTAAAACCGTTCATCTTCCCTCATGCACCTAGACACAAAGGTAAACTTTATTCAATCTTTAATTGAAAACATGCATGTAAACAATTAAGAGTTAGTTTAATAAATGAGCTAGTTTGATGAATGAACTAGTTTAATTAATGAACTAACTTTATTCAATGAACTAATAATCTTGAATGAACTAGTTTAATCAATGAACTACTTAGTTAAATGAAGTGTATAACTAAATGAACTACATGTTTAAATGCAACGCATGCTTTAATGAACAACATGTTTATTGAATGCAATGAATGTTATGCAAACTTTAAATACTCATGCAAATTCATGCATAAGCAAAGTAAAGTGTTCCTCCCTTATTATTTCTTCTTTCTCACGTCCCAAGCTTGATGTAAACATATTTTCCATGGCTGCTTGGAACTCCTTGACCCTTGCTCGAGTAATGGGGCCACCTGGTACTTCTCTGGGTCTTTGCCATTGACGTTCATATCAGTCCCTCCCTCTTTAAGGCGATTTGTCCCCAAATCGTCATCTACTTCATAAGGAGATAGGTCAGCAACATTGAAGGTTGCACTAACATTAAACTCACCTGGAAGATCTAATTGATAGGCATTGTCATTGATCTTCTTGACTATTTGGAATGGTCCATCTCCCGAGGCATTAATTTGGACTTTCGTTGAGCCGGAACCTTTCTTTCCTCATGTGCAGCCACACCCAATCCCCTGGCTCAAAGGAAATTCGCTTACGACCCTTATTTGCTTGCTGCTCATATTGCTTGGTTCGTTTTTCAATGTTCTCTCGCACTTGTTGATGAAGCTTCTTAACAAATTCAGCTTTATTAAGTCCATCTTTATTCACAATTTGATCAGCGGGTAATGGTAACAAGTCTATCGGTGTTAATGGATTGAATCCATACACCACTTCAAAAAAGCGTCGCCTGTGTAGTACTATGGATCGAACGGTTGTATGCAAACTCCACATGTGGTAAACTCTCCTCCCATGTTTTCAAATTCTTCCTAATGATGGATCAAGTAACATAGAAAGTACTCGGTTCACCACTTCAGTTTGGCCATCCGTTTGAGGGTGGCAAGTGGTGGAGAATAGTAACTTAGTACCAATCTTACTCCATAGGGCTCTCCAAAAGTGACTTAAGAACTTCACATCCCGATCAGACACAATAGTTCTTGGTATGCCATGTAACCTTAAGATTTCCCTGAAAAACAAAGTAGCAATATGTGAGGCATCATTAGTTTTGTTACAGGGAATGAAATGAGCCATTTTGGAGAATCTATCCACAACTACAAAGATGGAATCTTTGTTATTCTTGGTACGTGGAAGCCCTAGCACAAAATCCATTGAAATATCCATCCATGGTGCTTCCGGTATGGGTAGTGGTGTGTAAAGTCCATGTGGCATGACTTTAGATTTGGCCTTCCTGCAAGTGATGCATCGCTCACACAACCTCTCCACATCTCGTTTCATTTTAGGCCAATATAGGTGCTCTTGAAGTATAGCCAAAGTCTTTGCTATCCCAAAATGTCCCATTAATCCTCCTCCATGAGCTTCCTTAGTTAGCAATTCACGCATGGAACCTTGAGGGATGCATAGTCTTCCTTCCTTAAATAGGAAACCATCATGCTTATAGTATTTTTCAATTGACCTTTTCTCACAAGCTTTGTAAATCTCTCCAAAATCAGAGTCGAGACATATAAGTCTTTAATAAAAACAAAACCCAATAACTTAGATTCCAAAGTGTTTAAAAGAATATACCTCCGTGACAATGCATCGGCAACTATATTCTCCTTACCTTTCTTGTACTTGATAACATATGGGAAAGTTTCAAGAAACTCCACCCATTTGGCATGCCTTTTGTTGAGTTTATGCTGCCCCGGATATGTTTCAATGCCTCATGATCAGTGAATGATGAACTCCTTAGGCCAAAGGTAATGTTGCCATGTTTCCATTGCCCTCACAAGAGCATACATCTCCTTGTCATAGGTAGGGTAATTAAGCGTAGCTCCACTTAATTTTTCACTGAAAATAGGCTATAGGACGTCCACCTTGAGACAAAACTGCTCCAATTCCTACACCTGATGCATCACATTCAATTTCAAAAGTTAGATTAAAATCAGGTAGAGCAAGTAAAGGGGCATGTATTAAACAATCTTTAATGCTATTAAAGGACTTCTCTTGATCTTCCCCCAAAAGAATTTAGAATTCTTCTTAATAACACTTGTTAGTGGGGCGGCTATGGTGCTGAAGTTGGGGACGAATCTTGATAAAAACTTGCAAGTCCATGGAAGCTCCTAACTTGAGAAATGCTTGCTGGTCGTGGCCACTCTTCAATGGCTTTAACCTTCTCTTTGTCCACCTCCAAGCCTTCAGAACTCACAACGAAACCTAGGAAAACAACCCACAAGACAAAATGTACATTTTTGTAAGTTAGCAAACAATTTTTCCTTCCTCAAAACTAGCAAAACTGACCTTAAATGTTGAACATGTTCTTCCATGGTTTTACTATAGATTAGAATGTCATCAAAGTAAACCACACAAAACTTACCCAAGAATGGCCTAAGAACATGATTCATTAACCTCATAAACGTGCTTGGAGCATTAGTTAAGCCAAAAGGCATAACCAACCACTCATAAAGGCCTTGCTTAGTTTTGAATGCTGTTTTCCACTCATCACCTTCCCGCATTCGTATTTGGTGGTAACCACTTTTAAGATCAATCTTGGAAAAGAGGTTAGAACCACTAAGCTCATCTAACATGTCATCTAAGCGAGGAATAGGGTGACGATACTTTACCGTAATTTTGTTTACCGCTCGGCAGTCCACACACATGCGCCAAGTTCCATCCTTCTTTGGCACAAGTAGAACCGCACGGCACACATGGGCTAAGGCTTTCCCTCACGTAGCCTTTTGACATCAACTCAGATACTTGCCTTTGCAACTCCTTAGTTTCTTCGGGGTTGCTTCGCACGCGCTGGTCGGTTTGGAATGACGGCTCGGGAACAAAGTCTATTTGATGTTCTATGCCACGAATAGGTGGCAGTCCACTTGGTATTTCCTCCGAAATAGGTCATCAAACTCCTGCAATAAAGACACAACAAAAGCAGGCAAATTTTGATCAAGGTAGTTAGTATTCAAGAAATTTTCCTTGTACATGAGCACAAGTGCTTCCTTTGCTGTCATTAAACTCTTTTTCAACTCTCTCTTTTAGAAAGAATGCTGATTTTCCTTCCCTCATTTTGATCACACTCCTTTGCTTTTACCTCCATTTTGGTCTCTCTCTCTTTGGCTTTTTCAATTTTTCCTCTCAATAAAATTTGGTCTTCATGTATTTGTTTTGGAGAAAGTGGGGCTAAAGTGATCTTCTTTGTTTCATGGGTGAACGTATACCGGTTGGTATACCC
This sequence comes from Hibiscus mutabilis, assembly GCA_019671005.1. Classification (NCBI taxonomy): domain Eukaryota; kingdom Viridiplantae; phylum Streptophyta; class Magnoliopsida; order Malvales; family Malvaceae; genus Hibiscus; species Hibiscus mutabilis. Next base: position 49,454,439 of record CM033718.1, read on the forward strand.
GTCATGGATCACTCGCCTATCAAATTGCCAAGGCCTTCCAAGTAATAAATGGCTTGCGTGCATTGGAACGACATCGCATAATACCTCGTCTTTGTACTTCCCAATAGAGAAAACAATTCGAACTTGTTTGGTCACCTTGAGTTCTCCTCCATCGTTGAGCCATTGTAGCTTATAAGGTTGTGGATGCTTTGTTGTTGCCAAGCCAAGTGTATTTACCATTAAGGTACTAGCAACATTAGTGCAACTACCACCATCAATAATAACAAAGCATACCTTTCCTCCAACATGGCAACGAGTATGGAAGATATTTTCTCGTTGTTCATTTCCTCCAACGGATTGTACGTTTAGGCTTCTTTTGACAACAAGAACCTCTCCTTCCACGCCATACTCTAATTCTTCTTCTTCGATGGCAACATCTTCATTCTCATCCTCTTCTTGTTCCGATTCAACTTCTCCATCATCTCGAAGAAGCATGGTGTTGCGGTTCGGACATTGGCTTGCAATGTGTCCACGCCCCAAACACTTAAAACATTGTATGTCACGGGAACGATTTGGAGTAGCGGTAGTCTTACCCTTGCTGGTTTTGGCAATGGGCTTACTTCCTTTCGGTGGTCCTCCTTTTTCGTGGGACGGTATTGGAGGAGTCTTCTTGTATGAACTTTGCCCCCATTTTGATGTTGAACTCCCATAAGATCGTGTGGCACCCTTTCTTTTGAGCTGTTTTTCCACTTTCATGGCCATATGCACCATGTCTTCCATCTCCACATAATGTTGCAACTCGACCACGTTCGCAATGTCCGGATTTAGTCCCGCTAGGAATCTTGCCATTGTGGCTTCTCGATCCTCGTCGATGTTGGCTCGAATCATGGACACCTCCATCTCTTTGTAGTAATCTTCAACACTTGGTTACCTTGTGAAAGATTTTGAAGACGGTTGAATAACTCTCGATGGTAGTGGGTTGGAATGAATCGCCTTCGCATCACCGCTTTCATTTCATCCCATGTAGTGATAGGATGTTCTCCATTGCGTCTCCTACTTGATGTCAATTGATCCCACCATATTAGTGCATAATCCGTAAACTCGGTGGCAGCGAGTTTTACCTTTTTAAGCTCGAATAGTTATGGCACTCAAAAATGTGCTCAACCTTCTTTTCCCATGCAAGATAGGTTTCAGGATCCGTTCTTCCTTGAAAAGGAGGAATGGTAATCTTGATGTTGCTGAGATTATCGTCTACTCGTGGTCGAGCTCTCTGGCCTTGTTGTACCATGCTATGTTGGGATACTTGATCTTGCACATCATCTACTTCAACTTCTTGAGATACTCCTCATTACCCCGATTAGCTTGTGAAATTTCAAGCTGGTCTATTCGTTCAATTAGGGGCTCCAATTGCTCTTGGATCATTTTGGCCATTGCTTGAAGCATAGCCTGATTTTGCAAATTGGGAACTCCTTCACCACTATGACCAGATCTTTGTGACATGTTAGATAAAGAAACAAAAGAAATTAAACCTTACTAACACAAAATCTCACCTTTCCACTCCAAAGAAAATGCACTCACACTCGTGTTTCACTCTCGGTTAGGCTTTTCCCCTTAATGCACACTCATGCCTTTTACCACTGTGCTTTATTTTCAAGTCCTTTTGGGAACTTCCTCAAGGCTTACAAGTGTCTCGTGGACTTGGCTGAAACAATTCTAGCTTGGTAGGAGAATGATGAATAATAAAAGGATAATGGCTTCAAAAAGAAAGAATTACTAAGAATAGGTAAAGGAATTTGTAATTCAGCAATAAGAAATGATGTATTGTAATTTTTTTTAAACAAGAATAGACTGCTCCCTCCCTCTTTAAGATTTTTTTTTTGATTTTTTTTTACTAACCTGGGAGAGAGAAAAATAATACGCTTACTGAATCGTCTAGGCTCTGATACCAAATGATATGATCTCGACTATGAGTTTTGAATCATATATGTGAATGCCCGATCGTGATTCTAGTAAGAACTCTGCAGTGCTTTGAATGTATTCTGAAATAGATAAATAAGAAATAGAAATAATGGGATGAAAGATATGTAGAAGGGGTGTAGGAAGAGTGATAGTTGTGATTATGGAAGGAAAAAAAATAAAAGATGAAAATGTAGGTGAAGATGATGGGGTGTTGGCGTTAAGATGAAGAAATTCAAAGGATGGATTGTGACCCCCTAACTATAAAGAGTTAGGAACCAGCAATATAATAAAGTGGAAATGAAGTGGTAGGATATGGAACGTGACCCACTAGCTATAGATGAGCTAGGAACCAACGCTATAACAAAAGGGAAATGGATGAAGACTACAAGACTAACTTGAAGCCGATAAAGTTCCACAAGAGAACAAGAATGAAAGCAATCTTTCAAAGATGTTTTATATATTCAAAGTGTGTCTTACAATGATCCTAAAGATGCCTATTTATAGTAGAAGTAGGCAGAATATGAAAAGGTGTTACAAGAAAGATGAATGCTCATCTTAAAGCACTTGAATACACATGAATGCTTTGTCCTTTCTTCTCATCTTCAAAGCTGATTAGTTTAGACAAATTGAGGTTGAATTTAGTCATATTTTCGTCCAAATTAAGAAGGACTCTTGGGCTGCCTTGTTTTGCTATCATATGAAGAGAAAGGGGATGAATGTGGACAAGGATGAATGTAGACATCCTTGCTGTCCAGTTTGAGTGCAACTCTTCATCTTCCAAGCTGATTAATATGACTTGAATGTCATAAAATGGTGAGTTTCATCCAGCCTTCATTTCATGTCTCCTCAATGAATTTTGAAACCCCCACTTGAATGGTGATAACATCAACCTTGAATGCCTTGAATTTGCTGAATTAAGATGGCCATCAATTGCTTGTCTCTTGGTAGAAGATGAAAGAACTCTTCCTTGGCTCAAATTCATTCAAATCATCCATGCATAAAATTCCCGTAATAAAAATTTCAGCCTGCACTGTCTTCAGTAAATCATTCGTATCTCAAGCTCCCGATATCGGATTGAGGTGATTCAAAAGGCATTGGAAAGCTAAGAGATGGAGGAATAACGTCCAATTGATTTCTGGATCCAAACACGTCTGTATCGCATCCAGAATTGGAAGACATTCTGCTGATATTCTTGCATCTGGTAAAACCGTTCATCTTCCCTCATGCACCTAGACACAAAGGTAAACTTTATTCAATCTTTAATTGAAAACATGCATGTAAACAATTAAGAGTTAGTTTAATAAATGAGCTAGTTTGATGAATGAACTAGTTTAATTAATGAACTAACTTTATTCAATGAACTAATAATCTTGAATGAACTAGTTTAATCAATGAACTACTTAGTTAAATGAAGTGTATAACTAAATGAACTACATGTTTAAATGCAACGCATGCTTTAATGAACAACATGTTTATTGAATGCAATGAATGTTATGCAAACTTTAAATACTCATGCAAATTCATGCATAAGCAAAGTAAAGTGTTCCTCCCTTATTATTTCTTCTTTCTCACGTCCCAAGCTTGATGTAAACATATTTTCCATGGCTGCTTGGAACTCCTTGACCCTTGCTCGAGTAATGGGGCCACCTGGGTACTTCTCTGGGTCTTTGCCATTGACGTTCATATCATCAGCCCTCGGTTTATCGAACATTTCGAAATCATTGAGAGAATCGGTCTAGTGTCTTATCGATTGGCACTTCCTAGTGAATTCGATAAGATCCACAATGTCTTCCATGTTTCCATGCTCCGAAGATATAGATCTGATCCATCTCATGTTCTTGAACCCGAAGAGGTGGAATTGAATCCCAATCTATCATACGAAGAAGAGCCTGTTCAGATACTTGACAAGGAAGTTAGAAGACTTCGAAAGAAGAATGTTCCTCTTGTCAAAGTCTTGTGGAGAAACCACAAGGTTGAAGAGGCAACTTGGGAATATGAAGAGGTCATGAAGAAGCAATATCCTTACCTATTCGATTCAGGTAAATTCGAGGATGAGTTTATTTTAAGGGGAGGAGAATTGTAACACCCTAAAATTATCCTAGTAATGTTACCACAATTTAAACTATAGGCTAATTGAGTATTTGTGGTGACAAATTTAAAGAAAATTGAACATTGGCCATCCTTCTAAATCAAATAAGTGAAATTGAACTAAAATGGACATAACTTGAGCTCCCGATGTTGGATTGATGCGTTTCAAGATGCGTTGGTAAGCTAAGAGACATACGAATATGTTTGAAGAAGACATGTAGACTCAGAAGTGCCCAGATCCCATCCGAAAATTTGATGCAAGTCGGCTGAAATTCTAGACTTATAAAACAGCTTCAACTCTTTGGCTACAATGCATCATTTTAGCCCCTCATACATGTATCAGAAGAGAACATGTGCCATCTAATGGTGACTCACGACAAATGGAGGGATTATGACCAAACATATTGTCATCTTCCTCCCTAATTCATCACCTTGGCCGATTGGTAGAGAGAGAAAGGGGGAGAGAAAAGCTTCATTGATCACCTTCAAATTCAAGCTTTTTGATTGAGCCTTGATCAAATGTAGCTTGGAGAAGGTATAATGCTTGATTCCAACTTGTTATAGATTGTTTGAACCTTGAGATTATGATGTCTTTGTTGTATGAATTGAATTGGATGATTGTTGAGTGTGTTAGGAGCATGCTAGATTCAATTTGAACTTGAAATTGTGATTTCTAGTAACCAAATTGATAAAGGAAATATAGATGGTTGCTGGAAATTTGAGAAATGTGTTCATGGTTGAAAACAATCTTGATTAGGGACTGTTTTGATAGAGAAAATGTTTAGACATGTCAATTGGATATAGAACCCTATTTTGATCATGAATCTAGATGAAATGAAGATTGAATTGAATAGATATATTGCTGGAAAATGACTACACCTAATTGTACTAGTTAAATTAAGCAATGGACTGCCTAATTGGTACATTGAATGTGCAATGTTGATCAAATAGATCAAATTGAGTTCAACATGATAATGCTCTGTTTTTAAGCTCATGGCTAGGTGAATTAGAATGACCTAGACATGTAAGAACATGAAAATGAATTGAATTGCCTTGTTAGAACCTTGCTTAGGTGAGTTAAGAAGCTAGAAACTCAACCTAGTGTAATTTGCCCAGAATGCTCTATTTATGGGCAGTAACTTTGAAAAATCACTATAAATTGTATAAAATGAATTTAAGGCAGAAATTCATATGGACAACACCTTGATATGTCTAAATTCATTAGGAGAAAACATAACTAAATTATGGGTTGTATACTAAAATGTAGAGAAGAAACACTAGGGACAGTGTAAACTGTCCAGTATAGCAAAATGCCTTGTCTTTAAGTTAAAAACTGTATTAATTGGAAAAGAACTAAAATGCAAGCATTATATGGTCATAAATACAATTACATTATCTTTCCAACGATGTAAACCAATTGAAATTCTGACGTATGGAATGAAAGTTATGCATGATTAAGTGACTAGAGTGCAAGCTGCCTGGCAGCAACAGGATAGGTAATTGGACTTTGTTTTGTGGCAATTTGTAAACTATCTTGTAAACAGTTTTAGGCTATTAATTCTACCTTGTCTTACATTAACTAGAGTATAGATAAGTGTAGTTAAGTGTAATGGAAAATGTATATGAGCATGCTGCCAGATTTGTGTATGTTATATGCTTGTAACATTGCCTTGATTGAATGATCATATGAACTTGTCTTTATTTGTTTGTACTTGTAATGTGATAGAACCAGGAGTAAACTTGGTGGAAGAGGATAGAGTGGATCATCCTAAAGCCAAGAACAGGGAAGTGTGGATCCAAGACTAGCTAAGCTTGGAGTATTGTGAGTGTAGTTATCTCTAGGGTTAGGACTAGGTCCTAACCAAATGCATACTTGTTACATTCTTGAAATGTTAAATGAATCTAATCATGGACTTGACTTAATAATGGAAGAATGATTAAAGTAATGCATGAAACTTGATCTCAACTTTGTATACATGTTTGATTCGATTGATAAGCATGTTGATTGGTAACATTTGTACTTGTATGCATTATGCATACTTGTTACATTCTTGAAATGTTAAATGAATCTAATCATGGACTTGACTTAATAAGGGAAGAATGATTAAAGTAATGCATGAAACTTGATCTCAACTTTGTATACATGTTTGATTCGATTGGTAATATTTGTACTTGTATGCATTATGTGGCATGTGATCAGTGCTTAAAGAACTTGTTTGAGATAACATCTCATCTTGATGAAATGAAACATGAAAACTACATGATATGTGAGCTATGGCTCAATTGGCCTAAGGGCCTAATATGAAATGAACTTGCTTGACATGATCTTGATCTTGAAACACTTGAATAAATGGTAAATCGAACAACCTTGGTAGCTAGTTGGACTAGGTAGAAGGGCATGCCTTAGAGTCTAGAGCTCATTGTGTAAGGGTGGACTACGGTCCAGGACTAAGGCCCCTATTTGGCGACAGACGGAGGTTACGTATGTGGTCTTTGGCGACAGTAGGAGGGTTGACCAACACTACGGTGCATCTTGTGGCGACAGTTGGTTGAAGACTCGATTACCTATACAAAATAAGTACCAAGGGGTTGTTTAATTGATAACAATTGTAATAACAATCCTAAAACACATGTGACTTATCTTGAAAGCCATGAATTGTATGTTGCTTGTCATGTAAGCATGACTTCCTTGATTACTTATTTTGAAAGCATGTTGTGCTTGATTCATGATATGAAAACATGAAGTATGAATTCTTGTTTCTTGTTCCTTGATAGCCGAATGTATGATATCCTTAGCTAGGATTGTCTTGATGCTTGAAAGCCTTAGCTTGGACTATCTTAATGCTAGAAATCCTTAGCTAGGTCTATACTTGATTAAATGACACATGAAACTTGCCATAACAAATGGTTAGATTTAGTACTACCTCACTAAGTACATTTTTGTACTTATCACTCTCGTTTTCATTCTTTCCAACTACAGGATAAAGGATACGAGTGTTGCTTGATCTTGAAGCCTATTACCTTGAGCTAGAAGCAACTATTGCGTGTAATAAGTGCTCCACAATTGTGCAAGTGTACACGTCGCAAGTTATAGATAAAAGATATCGTCTCCACAGGGATTGGTGCCACTTCAAGAATCTAATCTCTTCTACTGTAAAAGTAAAAACACAAGTAGGTGATTGTAAAAGTTTTAACTAACAACTAAACCAGAGAGCAATAAAGTAAAAGAGCAAGTAAATAAAATAAAGATGTAAACAAATGAGAGAGAGTAGGCCAGGTTATCTTGAGTTAAGGTGTGATAGTCGGAAGGATCGTCTCGGTAGATGAGTGCAATGGCAACTCAGTTGTCGTGGCAACTAACACAGTTGGGTTGCCTGGGCAACTAGTATAACTGTTGCTTAGACAACTGCTCGGGCAAACTGGGCGGCAACCTTTAAGGTTCGGCAGAGCGCTCTTCAATGGTTCCTCCTTATCCCTAAGTCGAAACTCTAGCTAATTGTGCAAGCCTTGATAATACATCCTTGATTGAATCAAGGGTGAATAACAACCAATCTTGCGCTCCTCTTAGCTGTTGATATCCTAAACTTATTCCTAAGCCGGATTAGTCTTCATCATCGATAGATTGAATAAAAACCATACTCATTCGTTTCTTGAATCTAACTCTCCCGATATTAGATAAATATATAGATTTACGAGATCCTCTCCCAATTCACTCGCAAACAAGAATAAAAACCAAGAATGAGTAAACCTTGAATTGAAAGTGCAAACTCTATTACCTAAACAAAATCCAACCGTTTCTCACAACCAAAAAACACAATAACCCTAGCCAAATAGATTTAGTTCATGGCTAGGTTCAAAAGAAACATAAAACAAGGTTATGTTAGCATAGACTATTCGAACAAGAAAGAAAAAGATGAAGATGTCGAGTAGCTGCTTGTTGAATTCTTCCTTCTCTTCGAACCTCTCCTCTCAATCGCACCCCTAAGGTTGACGGCTTGTGGTCCTTTAAATAGGAGATGGCTAGGTCAAAGTCTTTCTTGGGGAGGAAGTCAAGTTGGAATTAAATACTTTTAAAGAATATAATTCTTTATTATATTTAATTTCCTACTAGATATTCTTCTATCTTCTTGGGATTTAATCTTTCTTTGACCTTCAGTCATCAATTTCGGCTGTCACATCATCTTATCCATTCTTGTCGATAATTACCCTGACAACTAGCTCGGCATATCCTTCTTGCGCTGCCCAGGCAACTGGTTCAGCATATCCTTCTTGTATTGCCCCGGCAACTAGTTCTGTACACACAAAAACAACTACCGGTAGCACACTTTTTCCACAAAAATTAAGCAAAATATGAAATCAAGCTTGACCACCAAAGAAACAATACAAACATGCATGAATGGCTAATAATGCAACTAATATGAGCCGAAGTCTAGCAATAATATGAGTAAAAAGGGTGAATAAAACAGTACTTTTGGACACATAACACGCCCTTAAACTCGAACTATTGCTTGTCCTCAAGCAATGCAAACTAATAATTACCCGCCAAGACTTCAATTTTCACAAACTTAGCTTCGAACTTGATTTCAATCCTTAGAACCGTGGCACAAAGTATAATTGACTTTTCATTTTTCGGACAACTTAGGAGTTACTCAGAATCTAACTATAATGCTTGCGAGTGTGTGCAGAGTTGTGTGCAAGTTGATTTTTCGGATTCAATGTGAACAAGAGGTTTTGAAATTACTTCCTTGGGTTCTTTTAACATGTTTCAACTAGAGCCGGTTTCGGGCACCTCTAGTGATTTGTTTTTAATTTTCTTAAGTTTTTCTTTTATTCGATTAGAGCCGGTTTCGGGCACCTCTAGCGATCAATTTTTAGCACATACTAGAGCCAGTTTTGGGCACCTCTAATGATACATGTATGCGGGGCTTAAATGATGCATTGTAGACAAAGAGTTGAAGATGTTTTTATAAGTCTGGAATTTCAGCCGAATTGCATCGAATTTTCGGATGGGATCCGGGAACTTCTGAGTCTACATGTCTTCTTCAAACATATTCATCTGTCTCTTAGCTTTCCAACGCATCTTGAAACGCATCAATCCAACATCGGGAGCTCAAGTTATGTCCATTTTAGTGAAGATTGTGCGAGCAGAAATCTCTATACGATTTTATCACGGGAAATATTATTTATTACGAATTTTCAATAATTTTGTTGATTATTTGTACTTAAATTTAATCTAAGATTATTTATGAAGATATTTAGATGATTTAGGATTAGATTTGTTATTTTTTATTAGTTTTTTAGTTTAGATAAAATATGTTTATTTATTTTATTATTATGTTTACTTTTCCTAATTTAAGTTGAACTCTTCATTTGTAGCCTATTTAAAGGCATATTTGCTTCATTAATAAGAAGAACATCATGAAGTTTTGAGTTACAAAAAACCTTTGGCCATGGGCCATTTTATTTTCAAGGTAGATGGACTTGCCTTGTTATTTTTCGTATTAGAAGTCTTCTTCAACATAAGTTCGTCAAGTTCTTGTAATGGAGATCATCTTCACACTCTTGTTTGCCTAGGTAATTGCATCTAGGAGGGTGTGTTAGAGCCGCTTGAGGTTGCTTGCTTATATAATCGCGTCTAAGAGGGTGCCGAGGACAATATATCCTACAACATCTATCTCGTCATCATCCATTCATCGGAGAGATTCGTGCCGTTTGCAGGTGTTTGCCTATTCAATTGCGATTAGGAGGGTGCCAAGGACAAATCTATCCAACACCTCCACCGTCAAATTCATCCTATCTCGTTTTTACATCAAGATCATGATTTATTATCGGTTTGCTGAACGTGGAGTTTGGGGTTTTCTCGGATCATATTAGTGAGTTTGCTAGATTAATTGTGATCTAGAGGGTTCCTAGATTTTGAGGTAATTCTTGGATCCTGGCTTCCGTATCAATTGGTATCAAAGCCTTGGTTTAGGTATTTAAAACAATTATCTTTTACTGTTGTTTTAGTAGTTGAGAAAAATATATATATATTTCTCTATATAGATCCTAGTTTTAATATTTCATTCTTGGAGACATCTCAAGAGACTTGAGGGTTGTGATCAACAACTCTTAAGATTCGGGAAGAATCGTTTTCAATAGGGGGGGAATGATACATGTATGTGGGGCTAAAATGATGCATTGTAGCCAAAGAGTTGAAGCTGTTTTATAAGTCTGGAATTTCAGCCGACTTGCATCGAATTTTCGGATGGGATACGGGAACTTCTGAGTCTACATGTCTTCTTCAAACATATTCATCCGTCTCTTAGATTCCCAACGCATCTTGAAACGCATCAATCAGACATCGGGAGCTCAAGTTATGTCCATTTTAGTGAAGACTGTGCGAGCAGAAATCTATATACGATTTTATCACGGGAAATATTATTTATTACGAATTTTCAATAATTTTATTGATTATTTGTACTTAAATTTAATCTAGGATTATTTATGAAGATATTTAGATGATTTAGGATTAGATTTGTTATTTTTTTATTAGTTTTTTAGGATAGATAAAATATGTTTATTTATTTTATTATTATGTTTACTTTTCCTAATTTAAGTTGAACTCTTCATTTGTAGCCTATTTAAAGGCATATTTGCTTCATTAATAAGAAGAACATCATGAAGTTTTGAGTTACAAAAAACCTTTGGCCATGGGCCATTTTATTTTCAAGGTAGATGGACTTGCCTTGTTATTTTTCGTATTAGAAGTCTTCTTCAACATAAGTTCGTCAAGTTCTTGTAATGGAGATCGTCTTCACACTCTTGTTTGCCTAGGTAATTGCATCTAGGAGGGTGTGTTAGAGCCGCTTGAGGTTGCTTGCTTAGATAATCGCGTCTAAGAGGGTGCCGAGGACAATATATCCTACAACATCTATCTCGTCATCATCCATTCATCGGAGAGATTCGTGCCGTTTGCAGGTGTTTGCCTATTCAATTGCGATTAGGAGGGTGCCAAGGAAAAATCTATCCAACACCTCCACCGTCAAATTCATCCTATCTCATTTTTACATTAAGATCATGATTTATTATCGGTTTGCTGAACGTGGAGTTTGGAGTTTTCTCATATCATATTAGTGAGTTTTCTAGATTAATTGTGATCTAGAGGATTCCTAGATTTTGAGGTAATTCTTGGATCCTGGCTTCTGTATCAATTGGTATCAAAGCCTTGGTTTAGGTATTTAAAACAATTATCTTTTAATGTTGTTTTAGTAGTTGAGAAATATATATATATATATTTCTCTATATAGATCCTAGTTTTAATAATTCATTCTTGGAGACATCTCAAGAGACTTGAAGGTTGTGATCAACAACTCTTAAGATTCGGGATGAATCGTTTTCAATAGGGGGAGAATGATACATGTATGCGGGGCTAAAATGATGCATTGTAGCCAAAGAGTTGAAGCTGTTTTATATAAGTCTGGAATTTCAGCCGACTTGCATCGAATTTTCGGATGGGATACGGGAACTTCTGAGTCTACATGTCTTCTTCAAACATATTCATTCGTCTCTTAGCTTCCCAACGCATCAATCAGACATCGGGAGCTCAAGTTATGTCCATTTTAGTGAAGTGTGTGCGAGCAGAAATCTCTATACGATTTTATCACGGGAAATATTATTTATTACGAATTTTCAATAATTTTATTGATTATTTGTACTTAAATTTAATCTAGGATTATTTATGAAGATATTTAGATGATTTAGGATTAGATTTGTTATTTTTTTATTAGTTTTTTAGGTTAGATAAAATATGTTTATTTATTTTATTATTATGTTTACTTTTCCTAATTTAAGTTGAACTCTTCATTTGTAGCCTATTTAAAGGCATATTTGCTTCATTAATAAGAAGAACATCATGAAGTTTTGAGTTACAAAAAACCTTTGGCCATGAGCCATTTTATTTTCAAGGTAGATAAATTTGCCTTGTTATTTTTCGTATTAGAAGTCTTCTTTAACATAAGTTCGTCAAGTTCTTGTAATGGAGATCATCTTCACACTCTTGCTTGCCTAGGTAATTGCATCTAGGAGGGTGGGTTAGAGCCGCTTGAGGTTGCTTGATATGATCTCGACTATGAGTTTTGAATCATATATATGAATGCCCGATCGTGATTCTAGTAAGAACTCTGCAGTGCTTTGAATGTATTCTGAAATTACTCAAACAACAATGTAAGTAGAAATAGATAAATAAGAAATAGAAATAATGGGATGAAAGATATGTAGAAGGGGTGTAGGAAGAGTGATAGTTGTGATTATGGAAGAAAAAAAAATAAAAGATGAAAATGTAGGTGAAGATGATGGGGTGTTGGCGTTAAGATGAAGAAATTCAAAGGATGGATTGTGACCCCCTAACTATAAAGAGTTAGGAACCAGCAATATAATAAAGTGGAAATGAAGTGGTAGGATATGGAACGTGACCCACTAGCTATAGATGAGCTAGGAACCAACGCTATAACAAAAGGGAAATGGATGAAGACTACAAGACTAACTTGAAGCCGATAAAGTTCCACAAGAGAACAAGAATGAAAGCAATCTTTCAAAGATGTTTTATATATTCAAAAGTGTGTCTTACAATGATCCTAAAGATGCCTATTTATAGTAGAAGTAGGCAGAATATGAAAAGGTGTTACAAGAAAGATGAATGCTCATCTTAATGCACTTGAATACACATGAATGCTTTGTCCTTTCTTCTCATCTTCAAAGCTGATTAGTTTAGACAAATTGAGGTTGAATTTAGTCATATTTTCGTCCAAATTAAGAAAGACTCTTGGGCTGCCTTGTTTTGCTATCATATGAAGAGAAAGGGGATGAATGTGGACAAGGATGAATGTAGACATCCTTGCTGTCCAGCTTAAGTGCAACTCTTCATCTTCCAAGCTGATTAATATGACTTGAATGTCATAAAAGGTGAGTTTCATCCAGCCTTCATTTCATGTCTCCTCAATGAATTTTGAAACCCCCACTTGAATGGTGATAACATCAACCTTGAATGCCTTGAATTTGCTGAATTAAGATGGCCATCAATTGCTTGTCTCTTGGTAGAAGATGAAAGAACTCTTCCTTGGCTCAAATTCATTCAAATCATCCATGCATAAAATTCCCGTAATAAAAATTTTAGCCTGCACTGTCTTGAGAAATCATTCGTATCTCAAGCTCCCGATATCGGATTGAGGTGATTCAAAAGGCATTGGAAAGCTAAGAGATGGAGGAATAACGTCCAATTGATTTCTGGATCCAAACACGTCTGTATCGCATCCAGAATTGGAAGACATTCTGCTGATATTCTTGCATCTGGTAAAACCGTTCATCTTCCCTCATGCACCTAGACACAAAGGTAAACTTTATTCAATCTTTAATTGAAAACATGCATGTAAACAATTAAGAGTTAGTTTAATAAATGAGCTAGTTTGATGAATGAACTAGTTTAATTAATGAACTAACTTTATTCAATGAACTAATAATCTTGAATGAACTAGTTTAATCAATGAACTACTTAGTTAAATGAAGTGTATAACTAAATGAACTACATGTTTAAATGCAACGCATGCTTTAATGAACAACATGTTTATTGAATGCAATGAATGTTATGCAAACTTTAAATACTCATGCAAATTCATGCATAAGCAAAGTAAAGTGTTCCTCCCTTATTATTTCTTCTTTCTCACGTCCCAAGCTTGATGTAAACATATTTTCCATGGCTGCTTGGAACTCCTTGGCCCTTGCTCGAGTAATGGGGCCACCTGGGTACTTCTCTGGGTCTTTGCCATTGACGTTCATATCAGTCCCTCCCTCTTTAAGGCGATTTGTCCCCAAATCGTCATCTACATCATAAGGAGATAGGTCAGCAACATTGAAGGTTGCAATAACATTAAACTCACCTGGAAGATCTAATTGATAGGCATTGTCATTGATCTTCTTGACTATTTGGAATGGTCCATCTCCCGAGGCATTAATTTGGACTTTCGTTGAGCCGGAACCTTTCTTTCCTCATGTGCAGCCACACCCAATCCCCTGCTCAAAGGAAATTCGCTTACGACCCTTATTTGCTTGCTGCTCATATTGCTTGGTTCGTTTTCAATGTTCTCCCCGCACTTGTTGATGAAGCTTCTTAACAAATTCAGCTTTATTAAGTCCATCTTTATTCACAATTTGATCAGCGGGTAATGGTAACAAGTCTATCGGTGTTAATGGATTGAATCCATACACCACTTCAAAAGGCGTGCGCCTGTAGTACTATGGATTGAACGGTTGTATGCAAACTCCACATGTGGTAAACTCTCCTCCCATGTTTTCAAATTCTTCCTAATGATGGATCAAGTAACATAGAAAGTACTCGGTTCACCACTTCAGTTTGGCCATCCGTTTGAGGGTGGCAAGTGGTGGAGAATAGTAACTTAGTACCAATCTTACTCCATAGGGCTCTCCAAAAGTGACTTAAGAACTTCACATCCCGATCAGACACAATAGTTCTTGGTATGCCATGTAACCTTAAGATTTCCTGAAAAACAAAGTAGCAATATGTGAGGCATCATTAGTTTTGTTACAGGAATGAAATGAGCCATTTTGGAGAATCTATCCACAACTACAAAGATGGAATCTTTGTTATTCTTGGTACGTGGAAGCCCTAGCACAAAATCCATTGAAATATCCATCCATGGTGCTTCCGGTATGGGTAGTGGTGTGTAAAGTCCATGTGGCATGACTTTAGATTTGGCCTTCCTGCAAGTGATGCATCGCTCACACAACCTCTCCACATCTCGTTTCATTTTAGGCCAATATAGGTGCTCTTGAAGTATAGCCAAAGTCTTTGCTATCCCAAAATGTCCCATTAATCCTCCTCCATGAGCTTCCTTAGTTAGCAATTCACGCATGGAACCTTGAGGGATGCATAGTCTTCCTTCCTTAAATAGGAAACCATCATGCTTATAGTATTTTTCAATTGACCCTTTCTCACAAGCTTTGTAAATCTCTCCAAAATCAGAGTCGAGACACATATAAGTCTTTAATAAAAACAAACCCAATAACTTAGATTCCAAAGTGTTTAAAAGAATATACCTCCGTGACAATGCATCGGCTACTATATTCTCCTTACCTTTCTTGTACTTGATAACATATGGGAAAGTTTCAAGAAACTCCACCCATTTGGCATGCCTTTTGTTGAGTTTATGCTGCCCCGGATATGTTTCAATGCCTCATGATCAGTGTGAATGATGAACTCCTTAGGCCAAAGGTAATGTTGCCATGTTTCCATTGCCCTCACAAGAGCATACATCTCCTTGTCATAGGTAGGGTAATTAAGCGTAGCTCCACTTAATTTTTCACTGAAATAGGCTATAGGACGTCCACCTTGAGACAAAACTGCTCCAATTCCTACACCTGATACATCACATTCAATTTCAAAAGTTAGATTAAAATCAGGTAGAGCAAGTAAAGGGGCATGTATTAAACAATCTTTAATGCTATTAAAGGACTTCTCTTGATCTTCCCCCCAAAAGAATTTAGAATTCTTCTTAATAACACTTGTTAGTGGGGCGGCTATGGTGCTGAAGTTGGGGACGAATCTTGATAAAAACTTGCAAGTCCATGGAAGCTCCTAACTTGAGAAATGCTTGCTGGTCGTGGCCACTCTTCAATGGCTTTAACCTTCTCTTTGTCCACCTCCAAGCCTTCAGAACTCACAACGAAACCCAATAATGGCCTAAGAACATGATTCATTAACCTCATAAACGTGCTTGGAGCATTAGTTAAGCCAAAAGGCATAACCAACCACTCATAAAGGCCTTGCTTAGTTTTGAATGTTGTTTTCCACTCATCACCTTCCCGCATTCGTATTTGGTGGTAACCACTTTTAAGATCAATCTTGGAAAAGAGGTTAGAACCACTAAGCTCATCTAACATGTCATCTAAGCGAGGAATAGGGTGACGATACTTTACCGTAATTTTGTTTACCGCTCGGCAGTCCACACACATGCGCCAAGTTCCATCCTTCTTTGGCACAAGTAGAACCGCACGACACACATGGGCTAAGGCTTTCCCTCACGTAGCCTTTTGACATCAACTCAGATACTTGCCTTTGCAACTCCTTAGTTTCTTCGGGTTGCTTGATGCGCTGGTCGGTTTGGAATGACGGCTCCGGGAACAAAGTCTATTTGATGTTCTATGCCACGAATAGGTGGCAGCCCACTTGGTATTTCCTCCGAAATAGGTCATCAAACTCCTGCAATAAAGACACAACAAAAGCAGGCAAATTTTGATCAAGGTAGTTAGTATTCAAGAAATTTTCCTTGTACATGAGCACAAGTGCTTCCTTTGCTGTCATTAAACTCTTTTTCAACTCTCTCTTTTAGAAAGAATGCTGATTTTCCTTCCCTCATTTTGATCACACTCCTTTGCTTTTACCTCCATTTTGGTCTCTCTCTCTTTGGCTTTTTCAATTTTTCCTCTCAATAAAATTTGGTCTTCATGTATTTGTTTTGGAGAAAGTGGGGCTAAAGTGATCTTCTTTGTTTCATGGGTGAACGTATACCGGTTGGTATACCCGTCATGGATCACTCGCCTATCAAATTGCCAAGGCCTTCCAAGTAATAAATGGCTTATGTGCATTGGAACGACATCGCATAATACCTCGTCTTTGTACTTCCCAATAGAGAAAACAATTCGAACTTGTTTGGTCACCTTGAGTTCTCCTCCATCGTTGAGCCATTGTAGCTTATAAGGTTGTGGATGCTTTGTTGTTGCCAAGCCAAGTGTATCTACCATTAAGGTACTAGCAACATTAGTGCAACTACCACCATCAATAATAACAAAGCATACCTTTCCTCCAACATGGCAACGAGTATGGAAGATATTTTCTCGTTGTTCATTTCCTCCAACGGATTGTATGCGTTTAGGCTTCTTTTGACAACAAGAACCTCTCCTTCCACGCCATACTCTAATTCTTCTTCTTGATGGCAACATCTTCATTCTCATCCTCTTCTTGTTCCGATTCAACTTCTCCATCATCTCGAAGAAGCATGGTGTTGCGGTTCGGACATTGGCTTGCAATGTGTCCACGCCCCAAACACTTAAAACATTGTATGTCACGGGAACGATTTGGAGTAGCGGTAGTCTTACCCTTGCTGGTTTCGCAATGGGCTTACTTCCTTTCGGTGGTCCTCCTTTTTCGTGGGACGGTAATGGAGGAGTCTTCTTGTATGAACTTTGCCCCCATTTTGATGTTGAACTCCCATAAGATCGTGTGGCACCCTTTCTTTTGAGCTGTTTTTCCACTTTCATGGCCATATGCACCATGTCTTCCATCTCCGCATAATGTTGCAACTCGACCACGTTCGCAATGTCCGGATTTAGTCCCGCTAGGAATCTTGCCATTGTGGCTTCTCGATCCTCGTCGATGTTGGCTCGAATCATGGACACCTCCATCTCTTTGTAGTAATCTTCAACACTTCGGTTACCTTGTGAAAGATTTTGAAGACGGTTGAATAACTCTCGATGGTAGTGGGTTGGAATGAATCGCCTTCGCATCACCGCTTTCATTTCATCCCATGTAGTGATAGGATGTTCTCCATTGCGTCTCCTACTTGATGTCAATTGATCCCACCATATTAGTGCATAATCCGTAAACTCAATGGCAGCGAGTTTTACCTTTTAAGCTCTGAATAGTTATGGAACTCAAAAATGTGCTCAACCTTCTTTTCCCATGCAAGATAGGTTTCAGGATCCGTTCTTCCTTGAAAAGGAGGAATGGTAATCTTGATGTTGCTGAGATTATCGTCTACTCGTGGTCGAGCTCTCGGCCTTGTTGTACCATGCTATGTTGGGATACTTGATCTTGCACATCATCTACTTCAACTTCTTCAGATACTCCTCATTACCCTGATTAGCTTGTGAAATTTCAAGCTGGTCTATTCGTTCAATTAGGGGCTCCAATTGCTCTTGGATCATTTTGGCCATTGCTTGAAGCATAGCCTGATTTTGCAAATTGGGAACTCCTTCACCACTATGACCAGATCTTTGTGACATGTTAGATAAAGAAACAAAAGAAATTAAACCTTACTAACACAAAATCTCACCTTTCCACTCCAAAGAAAAATGCACTCACACTCGTGTTTCACTCGGGTTAGGCTTTTCCCCTTAGTGCACACTCATGCCTTTTACCACTCGTGCTTTATTTTCAAGTCCTTTTGGGAACTTCCTCAAGGCTTACAAGTGTCTCGTGGACTTCGGCTGAAACAATTCTAGCTTGGTAGGAGAATGATGAATAATAAAAGGATAATGGCTTCAAAAAGAAAGAATTACTAAGAATAGG
Organism: Hibiscus mutabilis; assembly: GCA_019671005.1. Lineage (NCBI taxonomy): Eukaryota > Viridiplantae > Streptophyta > Magnoliopsida > Malvales > Malvaceae > Hibiscus > Hibiscus mutabilis. The sequence continues at coordinate 49,472,806 of CM033718.1, forward strand.
TAAAGGAATTTGTAATTCAGCAATAAGAAATGATGTATTGTAATTTTTTTTAAACAAGAATAGACTGCTTCCTCCCTCTTAAGATTTTTTTGATTTTTTTGATTTTTTTACTAACCCGGAGAGAGAAAAATAATACGCTTACTGAATCGTCTAGGCTCTGATACCAAATGATATGATCTCGACTATGAGTTTTGAATCATATATATGAATGCCCGATCGTGATTCTAGTAAGAACTCTGCGCAGTGCTTTGAATGTATTCTCAAATTACTCAAACAACAATGTAAGTAGAAATAGATAAATAAGAAATAGAAATAATGGGATGAAAGATATGTAGAAGGGGTGTAGGAAGAGTGATAGTTGTGATTATGGAAGAAAAAAATAAAAGATGAAAATGTAGGTGAAGATGATGGGGTGTTGGCGTTAAGATGAAGAAATTCAAAGGATGGATTGTGACCCCTAACTATAAAGAGTTAGGAACCAGCAATATAATAAAGTGGAAATGAAGTGGTAGGATATGGAACGTGACCCACTAGCTATAGATGAGCTAGGAACCAACGCTATAACAAAAGGGAAATGGATGAAGACTACAAGACTAACTTGAAGCCGATAAAGTTCCACAAGAGAACAAGAATGAAAGCAATCTTTCAAAGATGTTTTATATATTCAAAAGTGTGTCTTACAATGATCCTAAAGATGCCTATTTATAGTAGAAGTAGGCAGAATATGAAAAGGTGTTACAAGAAAGATGAATGCTCATCTTAATGCACTTGAATACACATGAATGCTTTGTCCTTTCTTCTCATCTTCAAAGCTGATTAGTTTAGACAAATTGAGGTTGAATTTAGTCATATTTTCGTCCAAATTAAGAAAGACTCTTGGGCTGCCTTGTTTTGCTATCATATGAAGAGAAAGGGGATGAATGTGGACAAGGATGAATGTAGACATCCTTGCTGTCCAGCTTAAGTGCAACTCTTCATCTTCCAAGCTGATTAATATGACTTGAATGTCATAAAAAGGTGAGTTTCATCCAGCCTTCATTTCATGTCTCCTCAATGAATTTTGAAACCCCACTTGAATGGTGATAACATCAACCTTGAATGCCTTGAATTTGCTGAATTAAGATGGCCATCAATTGCTTGTCTCTTGGTAGAAGATGAAAGAACTCTTCCTTGGCTCAAATTCATTCAAATCATCCATGCATAAAATTCCCGTAATAAAAATTTTAGCCTGCACTGTCTTGATAAAAATCATTCGTATCTCAAGCTCCCGATATCGGATTGAGGTGATTCAAAAGGCATTGGAAAGCTAAGAGATGGAGGAATAACGTCAATTGATTTCTGGATCCAAACACGTCTGTATCGCATCCAGAATTGGAAGACATTCTGCTGATATTCTTGCATCTGTAAAACCGTTCATCTTCCCTCATGCACCTAGACACAAAGGTAAACTTTATTCAATCTTTAATTGAAAACATGCATGTAAACAATTAAGAGTTAGTTTAATAAATGAGCTAGTTTGATGAATGAACTAGTTTAATTAATGAACTAACTTTATTCAATGAACTAATAATCTTGAATGAACTAGTTTAATCAATGAACTACTTAGTTAAATGAAGTGTATAACTAAATGAACTACATGTTTAAATGCAACGCATGCTTTAATGAACAACATGTTTATTGAATGCAATGAATGTTATGCAAACTTTAAATACTCATGCAAATTCATGCATAAGCAAAGTAAAGTGTTCCTCCCTTATTATTTCTTCTTTCTCACGTCCCAAGCTTGATGTAAACATATTTTCCATGGCTGCTTGGAACTCCTTGGCCCTTGCTCGAGTAATGGGGCCACCTGGGTACTTCTCTGGGTCTTTGCCATTGACGTTCATATCATTGCTTGCTTAGATAATCGCGTCTAAGAGGATGCCGAGGACAAAATATCCTACAACATCTATCTCGTCATCATCCATTCATCGGAAAGATTCGTGCCTTTTGCAGATGTTTGCCTATTCAATTGCAATTAGGAGGGTGCCAAGGACAAATCTATCCAACACCGCCACCATCAAATTCATCCTATCTCGTTTTCTACATCAAGATCACGCTTTATTATCGGTTTGCTGAACTTGGAGTTTGGGGTCTTTTCGGATCATATTAGAGTGAGTTTGCTAGATTAATTGTGATCTAGAGGGTTCCTAGATTTTGAGGTAATTCTTGGATCCTAGCTTCCGTATCAATTGGTAATCAGAGCTTTGGTTTAGGTATTTAAAGCAATTATCTTTTACTGTTGTTTTAGTAGTTGAGAAAAATATATATATATTTCTCTATATATCCTAGTTTTAATATTTCATTCTTGGAGACATCTCAAGAGACTTGAAGGTTGTGATCAACAACTCTTAAGATTCGGGACGAATCGTTTTCAACAGGGGGAGAATGATACATGTATGCGGGGCTAAAATGATGCATTGTAGCTAAAGAGTTGAAGCTGTTTTATAAGTCTGGAATTTCAGCTGACTTGCATCGAATTTACGGATGGGATCCGGGAATTTCTAAGTCTACATGTCTTCTTCAAACATATTCATCCGTCTCTTAGCTTTCCAACGCATCTTGAAAATCATCAATCCGACATCGGGAGCTCAAGTTATGTCCATTTTAGTGAAGATTGTGCGAGCATAAATCTCTATACGATTTTATCACGGGAAATATTATTTATTACGAATTTTCAATAATTTTATTGATTATTTGTACTTAAATTTAATCTAGGATTCTTTATGAAGATATTTAGATGATTTAGGATTAGATTTGTTATTTTTTTATTTGTTTTTTAGGTTAGATAAAATATGTTTATTTATTTTATTATTATGTTTACTTTTCCTAATTTAAGTTGAACTCTTCATTTGTAGCCTATTTAAAGGCATATTTGCTTCATTTAATAAGAAGAACATCATGAAGCTTTGAGTTACAAAAAACCTTTGGCCATGGGCCATTTTATTTTCAAGGTAGATGGATTTGCCTTGTTATTTTTCGTATTAGAAGTCTTCTTCAACATAAGTTCGTCAAGTTCTTGTAATGGAGATCATCTTCACACTCTTGCTTGCCTAGGTAATTGCATCTAGGAGGGTGGGTTAGAGCTGCTTGAGGTTGCTTACTTAGATAATCGCGTCTAAGAGGGTGCCGAGGACAAAATATCCTACAACATCTATCTCGTCATCATCCATTCATCGGAGAGATTCGTGTCGTTTGCAGGTGTTTGCCTATTCAATTGCGATTAGGAGGGTGCCAAGGACAAATCTATCCAACACCGCCACCATCAAATTCATCCTATCTCGTTTTCTACATCAAGATCATGCTTTATTATCGGTTTGCTGAACTTGGAGTTTGGGGTTATCTCGGATCATATTAGTGAGTTTGCTAGATTAATTGTGATCTAGAGGGTTCCTAGATTTTGAGGTAATTCTTGGATCCTGGCTTCTATACATCTAGCATTCATCCAATTTTTATTTTAATCCCCCAATTTTTTTAACTATCAATCTAAGTTTGCTAGAATTCCTTAAATCAATCAAGCCACAACAGTGTTTCATCAAGTTTAGCATCATAGTAGGATTCTAAGTGTTTCCACGGTTATCCTAGAATAAAAAGTTCTATCAATTAAGTACATTGCCAATGTCATCATTGGATATTCATCAAATCTAGGCAATTCTTGTTCCTACTAAAGGCATGACAAGCAATTTATGTGTCCTATATGCAATACTTAAGATGAATGCAACTAAACATGACAACTAACTAGTATCAATCCCCCCCAATTAGAGTGAGGCATTGTCCTCAAATGCATGCAAAAAAAGAAAATAAAAAAATAGAATGCAAACGATGACTTACTCCGAGAGCTCGTCATTGTGGATGATTAGTTTCCTTTTGGCTGGTGTCTTGATTCTTTTGCTTGAACGGGGTGGTTGCTTCCTTGTTGTCGGTGATGGAACCGATCCTCATACGGGTGTGTCCTCATCGTCCTCTTCCTCAATGTCAATGGCTTTTCGCTTGGAGGATTCGACTGGTGTGGTCTTTGTTGGTGCAATGGAGGACTTATCCAAATCTAAAAAATCGGACAATGATTCAATACGAGTTGGTTCAGGCATAGGTGCTTTACCTTTGTCTTTCGCAGTAGTTGCCGGGGTGTCTTCAGTCTCGATTGCCGCGACATCTTCAGTGTGGGTTGCCGTGGCAACTGCTGGGGCAGGTGCTGTGTACGTTGCCGCGGCATCATTTGTTGCAGTTGTCGTGGCAAAAACTTCGACAGGAAAGATAGGGAACGACACTCGACTATCCAGGTCATTTTCTAGGATGACTTGGGTGATGGCATTACTGTGGTCCTTCATGTACCGCATGAACATTAGTTGGCGGGCTTCAATTTGCTTAAGGTTGTTCGCCAACGGTTGTAAGAGTGCTTCAAGTTGTCCTGGGGTTGCTGACCGAGTTGTCGGGGCATCAATTGCCTGGGCATCAAAAATTACCGAGGCAGCAGGAGTTGCCACAACAACTGTAGGCGTTGGGGATTTTACCGGTGCTTCTCCCATTAGCTTTCGGATTTGTGCTTGATTCCAACCGGACTTTGGTAGTGCTTTTTCATCAGTTGACTCACTTGGAACATGCATCTCCTTGCAACGATTGGAGATTAGGCAAGGGAAGAAAAGAGAGCCCTTGTCTTTTGTGCTACATACAAAAATCTCGTCACAAATAATTTTGCCAATGTTAATGATACGATTATGCAAGATAGAATGTATGAGCAAAAGACTAGCTGTATCAATGGTAGTATTGTGTGTGCTGGGCAATAAAGAAGTTTTAACAAACTTATTCCATAATTTTTCATCAGGTTTAAGCCGAAGGTGGTTTACTGTGCCCTTGCATTCACCGTCGTTCCAATGAGTTCCTGGTAGAGTGAGGTCTCGAAGCACCTTGTCGAGTTGCTTGGGTGTGAGTTGATCAACAAAAGCTTGATGCTTGTCTTTCTCTATGTATAGCCCGTAAAAGGCGTTGATGCTCTTGGTGCTTATGGGGATAGCTTTGTCGCGAAAAAACACATAGGGATTGTCCGAGTTAAGCGAGTGAGCATAGAATTCTCTTACCCATGAGATGTTGCCCGGTTCCGGTTGATGGCAAAAGATTTGCCACTTTTGTTGTGCGATCCTTTGGAAGATGAAGGGTTCAAGGTCGAAGTCTTGATGAGAATTGGAGTATTCAAAGCCTTGTTCTTCGCAAATCTTCCGGCTTTCAAATTTGGAGTGAAATCATTCTTGAACCCCAGTGTAGCAAATCTCTTGTATGTTGGTTCTTGGGAGGAGCTTGGCCGAGTAAGAGTTTTGAGTTTCAAAGCCATTATGGTTCTTGTTTGTGGATCAGTTTGCTCAAAGGAAAGAAACTATGGAAAGAAAATTGGAGAGTAGCAAGAAGAAGAAAAGACTTTGAATCTTGGAAGTTTAATTGTGATGGGAGGTAGAAAAGAAAGAATGGATGGGTAATTAAGTTGGTAGGTGGGATGGATGTGAAAAAGTAAGAATAAGGTGATTGGATGGCTTGGTCGACACACAATGATGGGGAAGGGGAATGGTTTTGGCCGACTATGTAGGGATTATTTAGGGTAAATTTAAGCTTGATTATGGGCCTTATATTTAGCCCCTAAGTTCCCTTGTTTGAATAAACTTCTCTTGATCTTGGACTCTTTTCCTAAAACCAAAATTTAAAAGAGCATTAAAAATAAAATAAAATCTTATCCTAAAAAATAAAAAATGTAGAAATTGAATAAAATAAAATAAACGAAAGTAAAAATTAAAATAGTAGGAGAGAATATTCATGCATCTCCTAAAGTGACCACTTCTTTGTTACGTTCCATATGGGCACCGTTATAGTGCTTCAGTCTTTGTCCGTTAACATTGAATTCATGTCCGTCAGTGGTGGACTTAATTATCACTGCACTATGGGAGAATGGCTTGACTACTTCGAATTGTCCCGACCATCTTGATCTCAGTTTTCCCAGGAAAAGTTTCAGCCGAGAATTGAATAGAAGAATTAGTTGCCCTGGCATAAATTACAGCGGCAATAGCTTCTTGTCATGCCATTGCTTTGTTTTCTCCTTGTAGATTTGTGCATTGACTGTACGGAATTCTTCTATCTCGTTGAGATCTAGTAAACATTTTTGTACGACACTCTCCCAATCCATATTCACGGTCTTGATTGCCCAATATGCTTTGTGTTTGATTTGCACCGGTAAGTGACAAGTCTTGCCGCAGACAAGGCAAAATGGGGACTGATAGAGTAGCGCAATCTTGGATTTGGAAGCCTTCAATCAAGTTGTTGCAAGAACTAGGAGCTCTAGACTCAATCAAGAAAGTTATGGGCAGATCTGAAAATTCAAGAGAAAAGAAAATGCTTTTCTTGAAAATTTCAGATTCAAGGTTGGCAAAGAAACAAAGATAAGAAGGAAAATTAGAAGATGATTAATAAGAACAAAAGTAAAAAGATTGAAAATGATTAAGATGAGGATAGATAAAACAAATCTGAAATTCCAGCTTTGTTTATGGAATTATGGAAGATGGTGTGAAAGTTGAAGATGAAGATGGCTTGCGAATTGTTGATTTTGTTTTGTCCTCGGCACCCTCTTAGACACAATTATCTAAGCAAGCAACCTCATGCGGCTCTAACCCACCCTCCTAGACGCGATTATCTACGCAAGCAAGAGTGTGAAGATGATCTCCCTCACAAGAACTCGTCGAACTTATGTTGAAGAAGACTTCGAAGGCACAAGTAATCAGCACTTGCAAAAACAAACTCACTAAATATTTCATAAATTAAAAAAAAATCTATCTTACAATGATCGAGGCTTCATCCTTTTATAGGTGAAGGATAGACAAAGTAATTTAACTTCTACTAAAACAAGGAAAACCTAATCCAATTAAAAATAATAAAAAATAACAGCCTTTAAACTCCTTGTGCTTGTGTGGCAAGGAATAGGGTGATAAGCTGATAAGGGCTGGGTGGCTGGTTCCTAAAGTATATAAAACCCTAAAAACATCAATTTAAATGATAATAAATATATTGGGCTAAGTTTAATTCGTCCAAAGCCTTATATGTTAGCTTTTGGGCTGAATTTTACAAAATCCCGTAATAATCCCGTATCCAGTTTTCTGCATTCGCAGTCTTCAGTAAATTGGACGTATCTTGAGTTCCTGATGTCCGATTGATGTGTTTCAAGATGCGTTGGAAAGGTAACTGGATGATGGACAATTTGTTAGAAGACAACCTGACTCAGAAATGCCCGGATCCCATCCAAAAACTCGTTGCAAGTTGGATGACTTTCCAGACTTTACAAACAGATTCAATTTCTTGTCCAAGATGCATCGTTTTTGACCTCCTATGCGTGCACTGTTTTGGCTTTTATTGCTTGCATCGAACAAATTCAGCTTCTTGTCCAATATGAGTAATTTGACCCCGCTCATGCATGTATCATTCCCCCACTCCTCAAAAGGATTCGTCCTCAAATCTAAATCGGCAATGAGAGAACAATCATCAACTTCAATTGAAAAGGCTTCTTTGTTGTATGTGGATTGATCTAATTGAGCTCCTCTCAATGGTTCAACAGAATCCTGAAAAAATAAGACAGCACTACTCGAACATTTGTAAGGATTAGTCAAAACAAAATCACTCGTCGCGTTCTTTTTCTTGTCTTTTTCTTTTGGGCTTTGTGTGACTTTTACCTCATATGTATTTTCACTCACCAAATTTGGGCCGTTAATTTGACTTTTTTCACTCTCGGCCTCTTTACTCTTAGTCTTTTGCTTCTCACATCCCATATCCCTCTCACAAAATTTATCATCAATGTACAATTTCTGTAGAGGAGAAAGTGTTTCTAACGGAATGATAGGACAAGAATCAAATGAAGGGTTAGAATTACACTTACTTTCTTTGTGGGGAGGTGATGAGAGTATAGCAAGTGGACCTACTACTTCACATGAGGAATTAGAAGCATTGTCATCTTGTCTAATGTGTTCATTATCATTATCCTCTTGTTTGAGTGTTTGTGTGTTTTCCGTCAACATGAGGATTTTTGTCTTGGTTTTATCCAGTGACTTGGATGTTTCAATTTTCTGCTTTGGTCTACTTGAGTCGAGCAAAGGTTTAGAAGAATTAGAATGAGATAAAGGTTGAGTGGTACCTCTGTCATAGTGATAATTCTTCTGTCGATATTGTTGTCGATCTTTGATGCGCTTTTCGATTGTCATGGCGAATTGGAATGCCTCTTGAAGGGTGTAGTAGGTTTTGAGTTCAAGTACCTCAAGAATGTTGTCATTGAGTCCGATAACAAACCTAGTCATTGTATCCTCTTCATCCTCTTGTATGCCGGCTCTTTGCATCAATGATTCCATCTCTTTGAGATACTCATCAACAGTTCTGTAGCCTTGTCGGATCCTTTGTAACTTTTGTTTGATCTCTCGTTGATATAATGGGGGAACGAATCGTTCTCGCTTGACTTTTTTAAGTTCTCCCAATGAGGTTATCTTGGCTTCTCCATTGAGACGCCGATTGCGGACCAATTGGGACCACCAAATGGATGCATATTCAGTGAATTCGAGAGTCAACAGTGGAACTTGATCCTCTTTGGGACATTGATAATGCTCGAATAGAAGATCAACTCGATTTTCCCAGCCACAATAAGCATCAGGGTCATACCTTCCTTGAAAAGGTGGTATAGTGATCTTTGGTTTGGCTAATGTTTTTGTTGCTAGTCGCGTCTCTGTGCGAGGATTGTGCCTATGTAGGGGGTTTTGACGTCTATTCTGAATGGGAACAAGATTTGGACGCCTAGGCTCTTCTGTATCGCTTGCAATAGCAGTGGTTTCTAATCTCCCAATGGTTTGAGAGATTGTGGTTACGACTGTATCGGTGTGCTCAAGCTTGGTTGCCAATGAGGTTACAGTCCGTTCAAGTTTATTGAGAGTATCCAAAACTTCTTGAAGAGTCACTCCATGTGATTCTTCGTTGTTACTCGTTTCTGACATCCTGAAACACTCAAATTTAAAAGGTAAAAAGCAAAAGAAAACTAGAAATCTCACTAAACACTCCAAGGAATAAATATTTAGCGAGGCAAGTAAACCGATCTCGTGCTCTTTAAAGACCTTCCTACCACAAGTCAACAAGTTACAATCGGAATTTAATCCTAACAATGAGTCCTAATTGTATTAGGAGTCCAATGAAAGGCTTGACACCAATTGAATATAGTTGCAAGAAAGAAGGATTGTAATGCAACTTTTAGACCTACTCACACCAGAAAAGAGAAGGTGTTAAATTGCGTAATAGAAGAAAGAAAAAGCAAAACAAAGGAACTTAAGAAACTAAGAGTAGAAAAAAATTAGTAGAGAAAGATGATAACCCCAAAACCCAGAAACAACTTGAAGGAAGAAATCCAATGTTGAATCCACTTCAATGTGATGCTTGTGGTGGTTGATGATGGTGATCTTGATGATTCTTGATGGTGGTTGGTGGCTAGGTATAAGCTTTCTCACTTTTCTTCACTTTTCTTTCTTTTCTTTTCTTTTTTCTTTTTTTAATTTTTTTCTCTTTTTTTTTCTTTTTACAAGGTAAATAAACTGAAAATGACGAAAATTGAAGAAAAAATAATGAAAATAGGGTTAAAGAAGGGGGAAACCCCTAATTTGGCTGAAACTTTATCCACTTCGTTCGAGATGTTCCCCAACTCCAAAAATTCTGAAATTTTGTGTGGTGACTCCACCAATGGTGTAGATCTGATATGGAAAGTTTCAGCTCAAAATTCACTCGTTTGGTTTTGACGAATTTTCCCTAATTTTCGAGTTTTTTTTCCCAAAAACGCCAAAATTCTTGCCAAGAATCGTCCCAAATCTGATACCAAATGATAGAATAGCGCAATCTTGGATTTGTAAGCCTTCAATCAAGTTGTTGCATGAACTAGGAGTTCTAGACTCAATCAAGAAAGTTATGGGCAGATCTGAAAATTCAAGAGAAAAGAAAATGGCTTTTCTTGGAAATTTCAGATTCAAGGTTGGAAATTCAAAGAAACAAAGATAAGAAGGAAAATTAGAAGATGATTAATAAGAACAAAAGTAAAAAGATTGAAAAAAATTAAGATGAGGATAGATAAAACAAATCTGAAATTCCAGCTTTGTTTATGCAATTATGGAAGATGGTGTGATGGTTGAAGATGAAGATGGCTTGCGAATTGTTGATTTTGTTTTGTCCTCGACACCCTCTTAGACGCAATTATCTAAGCAAGCAACCTCAAGCGGCTCTAACCCACCCTCCTAGACGCGATTATCTACGCAAGCAAGAGTGTGAAGATGATCTCCCTCACAAGAACTCGTCGAACTTATGTTGAAGAAGACTTCGAAGGCACAAGTAATCAGCACTTGCAAAAACAAACTCACTAAATATTTCATAAAAAAAAATCTATCTTACAATGATCGAGGCTTCATCCTTTTATAGGTGAAGGATAGACAAAGTAATTTAACTTCTACTAAAACAAGGAAAACCTAATCCAATTAAAAATAATAAAAAATAACAGCCTTTAAACTCCTTGTGCTTGTGTGGCAAGAAATAGGGTGATAAGCTGATAAGGGCTGGGTGGCTGGTTCCTAAAGTATATAAAACCCTAAAAACATCAATTTAAATGATAATAAATATATTGGGCTAAGTTTAATTCGTCCAAAGCCTTATTTGTTAGCTTTTGGGCTGAATTTTACAAAATCCCGTAATAATCCCGTATCCAATTTTCTGCATTCGTAGTCTTCAGTAAATTGGACGTATCTTGAGTTCCTGATGTCCGATTGACGCGTTTCAAGATGCGTTGGAAAGGTAACTGAATAAAGGACAATTTGTTAGAAGACAACCTGATTCAGAAATGCCCGGATCCCATCCAAAAACTCGTTGCAAGTTGGATGACTTTCCAGACTTTACAAACAGATTCAATTTCTTGTCCAAGATGCATCGTTTTTGACCTCCTATGCGTACACTGTTTTGGCTTTTATTGTTTGCATCGAAAAAATTTAGCTTCTTGTCCAATATGAGTAATTTGACCTCGCTCATGCATGTATTAGGGACATTCCCAAGGGTGTTTTGAATGCGATTCGGTAAGCCCAAAGTGCTTCGTCTAGTCTTGTAGACCAATCTTTTCGGGAAGTATTGACAACCTTCTCGAGGATATTCTTCAATTCCCGGTTAGAAATTTCTGCTTGCCCATTAGTTTGTGGATGATATGCCGTGACAATTTTGTGTGACACGCCGAAGCGTTGCAACATCTTGGCAATAAGTTTGTTGTCAAAGTGCTTGCCTTCATCACTGATGATTGCCCTCGGCATCCCAAACTGTGTAAATATATTTTTCTACAAGAATCGTTGCACGGTCTTGGAATCATTAACGGGAACTGCAGCGACTTCAACCCACTTGGACACGTAGTTGACGGCAAGTAGAATGTAGAGGTTGCCGAATGAAGATGGGAAATGTCCCATAAAATTGATCCCCCATACATCAAACAATTCCACCTCAAGGATGTTTTGGAGCGGCATCTCATGTCGTCTAGAGATATTGCCCGTCCTCTAGCAATGATCACATTGCTTGTAAAACTCTTGGGCATCTTTGTAAAGTGTTGGCCAATACAAACCGGATTGAAATACTTTGGCCGTTGTACGTGTTCCTCCAAAATGTCCTCTATAGGGTGAAGAATGGCATTGCTGGAGTACATTTTGTTGTTCCTCCTCTGGGACACATCAGCGTATAACCTAATCTGCATATTGTTTAAACAAAAGAGGCTCGTCCCAAAAATAATGCTTAGCATCATGGCGGAACTGCTTCTTTCCTTGGTGAGTAAGGCCATAAGGTAAAATACCACAAACAAGGAAGTTAACTAAATTAGCGTACCAAGGTATTGCCGAGGCAACTAGACTTGCTGAGGCGTGCGTATCTATATTTGCCGAGGTATCAGGGGTTGCCAAGGCATGTGCACTTGGGGTTGCCGTGGCAACTGCTTCAGTGGTTGTCGAGGCATGTGCAATGGGAGTTGCCGAGGTAACTAACAGTTGCTCGTCCGGGAATGCATCTCATATCTCTAAATCTGTGTCATCCTCCCTATTGCGTTCTAAGCGTGACAAGTGATCGGCAACTTGATTCTCTGTTCCTTTCCTGTCCTTAATTTCAATGTCAAACTCTTGTAAAAGCAATATCCAACAAATCAAACGAGGTTTGGCATCTTTTTTAGCAAATAGATACTTAATTCCCGAATGGTCCATATGGACAATTACCTTTGTACCAATCAAATAGGACAAGAACTTGTCAAATGCAAAAACTATGGCCAATAACTCTTTCTCTGTTGTTGTGTAATTTACTTGAGCGCTATTAAGATTTTTACTAGCATAGTATATCACATGAAAAATCTTACCTTTGCGTTGGCCTAGGACTGCTCCTACCGCAAAATCACTTGCTTCACATATGAGCTCAAAAGGTAGCGTCCAATCGGGTGGAACGACAATGGGTGCCGAGGTGAGCTTTTCCTTAAGGGTTTCGAATGCTTGGGCGCAAGATTTATCAAAGTCGAAAGCTTTGTCCTGTTCGAGCAAATTGCACAAGGGTTTAGTAATCTTAAAAAAATTATGAATGAACCTCCTATAAAAACCTGCATGTCCAAGAAAGCTTCGAATTCCTTTGACTGAATTTGGTGGTGGCAATCTCTCAATCATGTCCACCTTGGCTTTTTCTACATCGATTCCCTTGGATGAAATCTTGTGGCCGAGCACGATTCCTTCATCTACCATAAAATGGCACTTCTCCCAATTAAGGACTAGATCAGATTCTTCACATCTTGCCAACACTTTCTCCAAATTGCCGAGGCAACTGTAGAAGTCATTACCAAATACGGAAAAATCAACCATGAAGATTTCAAGTAAGTCTTCGACCATGTCTGAAAAGAGTGCCATCATGCATCTTTAGAAGGTTGTCGGGGCATTACACAATCCGAATGGCATCCTTCGGAAAGCATAAGTACCGTATGGGGTTGTCTTTTCTTGATCTTCTGGTTCTATGCAATTTGATTGTAACCTGAGTAACCATCAAGAAAACAATAAAAGGGTTTACCTACAAGACGGTCAAGCATTTGATCAATAAAGGGTAAAGGGAAGTGATCTTTCCTACTGGCCTTGTTTAGCTTTCGATAATCCATACAAACCCTCCAACCGGTCACAGTCCTGGCTGGAATGAGTTCATTTTTTTTCATTACTTACCACCGTTATACCTCCCTTTTTCGGTACACATTGTACCAGACTTACCCATGTACTATCAGAGATGGGGTATATAATGTCGGCGTCAAGCCGCTTGATGATTTCTTTCATTACAACCCTTTTCATGACATGATCCAGTCTCCTCTGGGCCTCAATCGAAGGCTTATGATCATCTTCTAACAAAATCTTGTGCATGCACACTACCGGACTAATTCCCTTCAAGTCGGCAATTGTGCACCCTATCACATTCTTGTGTAGCTTTAACATGTTGATCAGCTTTTTTTCCTGCTCAGGCTGTAACTTAGAGGAAATAATTACAGGCATTGTATTATCGGTTCCCAACTAAGCATATTTTAGTCGCCCTGGCAATTATTTCAACTCAAGAATCGACGATTGTTCAGTGGAGGGCTTTTCGAGTTTACCTTCCTTACCTGAGTAATCTAGTGGTTCGAAGTATGTACCTGGTCAATTGACTAACCAATTTGCCTCTTCTTGTTGTTCCTCATCGATCGGTTCTTCATACTCCTCGGGTTCCTCTAGATCGGTAATGTAGTTACCGAGGCAACTAATTTCCTCGTTGAAGTCAAATTCTGTCGTGGCATGAAGGAGTTGACATTCTTCTAGATCATCGGCATGCTTTAGTGTTTGGAACACATTCAGTTTAACTTTCTGGTCATTCACCCTCATTGTGTGTTCTCCCTTTTCAACATCGATCAAGGTTCTCCCTGTTGGTAGGAAGGGTCTCCCAAGAATGATAGGTGCATGCTCATCTGCTTCACAATCCAAAACAATAAAGTCAGCGGGAAAACTAAATTTCCCTCAGGATGCACATCGGATCTGTCAGCTAGTTGTAGCATAACTATTGTAGGTCTTGCCATCCCGATTCCCAGTTTCTGGAAAACCGATTTAGGCATCAAATTTATGCTTGCTCCAAGGTCACATAATGCTTTCTCGATATAGTGGTTTTTGATGGAACAGGGTATTGTAAAACTTTCGGGATCTTTCAACTTGGGTGGCATGCGATTTGTAGCATGGCCATGCATCCCTCTATTGTGGCAACTATTTCAAACTCTCCTAGCCTTGTTCTTTTGGACACAATGTCTTTAAAAAACTTGGCATAGTTCGACATTTGTTCAATTGCCTCAACCAACGGAAAGTTGATATGGACTTGCTTTAAGATATCAAGAAACTTCTTGAATTGATATTCTTGCTTTTGTCGCTTCAACCTCTGCGGGAATGGTGGTGGAAGTCAGAGATCTTCTCATTAGTTTGGAACCTGATTGATGGCATTGTCGGGGCAACTGGAGTTGCCGAGGCATTTCCTGGATCAGCATCTGAGGCTTTGCCACTGAATTCATCTTGTTCTTTTTGTGGAGTTTTATTTGATGAGCGAGCTTGAGCCTCTTTAAGTTGTCGGCCACTTCTAGTGGTGATTGCCTTACATTGCTCGTGGCCAGCTCCTCTTGCGACTTCAGTATCGTTGGGTAAACCTTATTGCGGACTAGTATTTAGGTTTTGAGCAAATTGTCCAACTTGAGTTTCCAATGATTTGAGGGCCGCCTCTTGGTTTTGCACTCTCATCTCAGTCCTGTTAATAAAAGCATCAGTTCTTTTCATGAAATTACTATTCTCAGCCATATAAGATTCAGTTTTTAACATGAAAGCATTGAGAGAATTTTCCAAAGAACTACATGTTGTTGGTTGTTGTTGCGGCAACTATTGCTGTGGCATATTCTGCTGGAATCCCAATGCTTGTTCATTCCAATTGTTCTGGTTTAGAGAATTGTTGGGATTACTCCATGAAAAATTCGGGTGCTTCTTCCAAGTTGGATTGTAAGTGTTGGACATCACATTGTTGTTCCGATTGTAATTCCCCACATAAAAGCTGGATTTTAGATTCTGCGTACATTCAGAAGAATCATGGTTACCACCACATAACTCACAAAAGGAATCTACTACCTTGACCTCCTGTGTGTTGTTTTGTTTCTGCATGTTCTGGACCATCTTGGTTAGAGTGGCCAATTGAGCCGAAATACAGTTTGATGATTCCAGTTCATGTATTGTGGCTTGGCATCTAACTCCTCCTCTTCTCGCAGTTGGGAGCTAATAGTCATTCTTGGCGAGCCTGTTCATAATTTGCATTCTGGCGACTTGTCTAGGAGTATGTCGTTTGCCGAGGCATCTAGCATCATCCTTGTTGGTGTATTTACAGCATTGTAAAACATCGTCACTTGTGTCCATACTGGGAATCCATGTAGGGGACATTTGTGTAGAAGTTCTCTATATCGCTCTCAAGCCTCGTACATGGATTCATCATCTGCCTGCAAAAAAGAAGTAATTTCGTTACGAAGCTTATCAGTCAAATTTGTAGGATTAAATCGAGCAAGGAAATCACAACATAGATCGGTCCAAGATCCTATTGATCTGACCGGAATACTATTCAACCATGCTTTCACCCTATCCCTCAGTGAATAGGGGAATAATCGTAGTCGTAAAACATCTAGGGTGACTCATTGTATTTTGAATGAATTGCAAATCTCGAGGAAAGATTTAAGATGTTGTCGTGCATCTTCAGTCGCTGAGCCGCCGAATTGACCAATTGTGTTGATCATATTGAACATCACCAGTTTCAACTCAAAGTGGTCGGCTTCAATTTCACGTGTGACAACTCTTGGATTAAGTCTTTCAAGGTCTTCCTCTAGATAGTCACGAACAGTTCTGTCTCGTGCAAGAATCACTCCACCTCCCGCTGGAACATCCTGATTGTCGTTGGCATTCATATTGCCGTCTTGATTAGCCATTGCTACTCTTAACCTTTGTCTGAGTCTTTGCAAGGTACGTTCGATTTCTGGATCAAAGGGATATTCTGATGTAGTCAGTCTCGCCCTGTTCATATACCAATGCAAAACCAAAGTTTGTTAACCCTTCGAATTTTAAACAATAAAAATAAAAGTGCAAGAAAATAAAAACAAAGTCACTATTTCCAATCCCCAGCAACGGCGCCAAAAACTTGTTGCGCGTAATAAGTGCTCTGCAATTGTGCAAGTGTACACGTCACAAGTTATAGTATAAAAGATATTGTCTCCACGGGGATTGGTGCCACGTCAAGAATCTAATCTCTTGCACTGTAAAAGTAAAAACACAAGTAGGTGACTTTAGGTGTTTTAACTAACAACTAAATTAGAGAGCAATAAAGTAAAAGAGCAAGTAAATAAAATAAAGATGTAAACAAATGAGAGAGAGTAGGTCGGGTTATCGTGAGTTGAGGTGTGATAGTCGGAAGGATCGTCTCAGTAGATGAGTGCAATGGCAACTCAATTGCCGTGGCAACTAACACAGTTGGGTTGCCTGGGCAACTGCTCGGACAAACTAGGCAGCAACCTTCAAGGTTCGGCACAGCGTTCTTCAATGGTTCCTCCTTATCCCTAAGTCGAAACTCTAGCTAATTATGCATTCCTTGATAATATATCCCAGTGTGAATCAAGGGTGAACAACAACCAATCTTGCGCTCCTCTTAGCCGTTGAAGTCCTAAACTTATTCCTAAGCCGGATTAGTCTTCATCATCGATAGATTGAATAAAAACCATACTCATTCGTTTCTTGAATCTAACTCTCCTGATATTAGATAAATTGATAGATTTATGAGATCCTCTCCCAATTCACTCGCAAACAAGAATAAAAACCAAGAATGAGTAAACCTTGAATTGAAAGTGCAAACTCTATTACCTAAACAAAATCCAACCGTTTCTCACAACCATAAAACACAATAACCCTAGGCAAATAGATTTAGTTCATGGCTAGGTTCAAAAGAAACATAAAATAAGGTTTTCTTAGCATAGACTAATCGAACAAGAAAGAAAAAGATGAAGATGTCGAGCAGCTCCTTGTTGAATTCTTCCTTCTCTTCGAACCTCTCCTCTCAATCCCACCCCCTAGGTTGATGGCTTGGGGTCCTTTAAATAGGAGATGGCTAGGTCAAAGTCTTTCTTGGGGAGGAAGTCAAGTTGGAATTAAATACTTTTAAAGAATATAATTCTTTATTATATTTAAATTCCTACTAGATCTTCTCTTATCTTCTTGGGATTTAATCTTTCTTTGACCTCTTCATGTTGGGTATATCCAGTCATCAATTTCGATTGCCACATCATCTTATCCATTCTTGTCGACAATTGCCCTGGCAACTATCTCGGCATATCCTTCTTTCACTGCCCTGGCAACCGGTTCGGCATATCCTTCTTGTACTACCCTAGTAACTGGTTCTGCACACACAAAAACAACTACCGACATCACCCTTTTTCCACAAAATTAAGCAAAATATGAAATCAAGCTTGACCACAAAGGAAACAATGCAAACATGCATGAATGGCTAATAATGCAACTAATATGAGCCTAAGTATAGCAATAATATGAGTAAAAAGGGTGAATAAAACAATACTTTTGGGCACTTAACAGCAACTCATACAAGTTTTGCCTAAGTATGGTTTCATACTTGTTTTGTATCTCTCCTAGAATGGTGGCACTAGATTGTATATAGTTAGCTTGATCATGCATTTTGGTACACTTGAAACTTGTATATATTGATCTTGATGGGCCTACTATGTTATGAACCTATGGTCAAGTATGTAATGAACTTAAGTTTCATGTAATGAATGGTATTTGCTGCACATATATGGAATGATCAAATGTTGATCTAGTTTACCTTGATAACATTCGAATGCCTTGTTATTGTACATGTCTTGCTTGAATTGAACATAGGATGATTGAACCATGTTTGCTTGTATTCCATTCGATTGCCTTGGGAAATATATTTGGTCTCTTGTGTGTTTGAATGGTGAAGGCCAAATGATCTAGTTGATTAGGAGGCTAGTTTCATGTTATTGTAAGTTAATATGATCGTGTTTAATAACCTAAGTATGTAATGATATATGAAACAAACTAAGGAACATTGAAATGAAATAGAATTATGTTACAAGCTTAGGGTCATTCGAATGTTAGGGATAAAATGAAGTGAATTGTACATGATAATGTAGTAACCTATAATGTAAGTATAAAAGGAAACAACAATATGCCTAGTTTCGAATGCCTTTGATAATGTGAAATCAAATACGAGTTGCTTGTATGATAAGTAAGTATGATTGGTTGCTTGCTTGTTCATTGTCCTCGCTTGCTTAAGTAACGCTCCCGAGCCAATTTGCTACTAGCCGGGGTAGGGGTGTTACACCCTCTCACTATATACAGTAAATCTATCTTCCCCGTCATGCATTGCTTCTCTTTGTATCCATCAACCTTTTGTAATCCATAGGCCCATCATCATCATTCTTGTAATACCCCGAAATTTGACCTAAGAATTAGATACATTGGACTATTAGTCAAATTGTTATAAAGATTAAAATTTGTTAAATTAGAATGTGCAAGGATCGATTTATGAGTATTATATACTTGAGTGAACTTTTAGGAAGGACTAAAAAGAATCTACATCAAGACCTAAGGATTGCATGCAAAATTCATAATTTTTAAGGGATGTGAACACATGTCACGCTGGTTGAGAACTTGGGCAAAGAGGGAATGAAATTCTCACCGGTTTTGTTGCCCAAACATTCATCTTCTTCCATGCAAAGACGAAACTTGAGAAATTGAGTGAGAGAGAGCTCGAACCTAAGGTGTTTCAGCCCAAATTGTTGGATTATACGTTTCTAGATGTTTGATAAGGAGGTAAATACCCTGTTTTCTTATTTAATCATGTGAATTTGGTAATTGCCGATCCAAATGTTCTTCATGGGAGAGTATTGAGAATGAAATTCTTGTATGTAGGTGATAAGAGTTGATTGCAAGTTAAGAGATCTTGAACAATAGATGTTTTGATAAAAGATGTGTTGTTGTTAATTCTTGGTAGGTTTAATCGAAAGATTAATGGTTGAACTTTCATGTTTTACAATCATTGAAGCATGTCATGAGTTGGTTTAACTTGTTTTAAGAGGGAATAGAAGAAGAAGACGTGGTGTATACATATGCCTTAAAAATGTGGTGTACAATTTTGCTAGAAATGGGATTAGGAGAAAATTAAACTGTGTTATGGGGAAAGAGGATGTGTAAGTTTATGTAAAGAATAGTTAAGTAATTGTTAGGTGCACCTATGTATACTTTAAAGGGGTTGAATTGTGTTTGCATTAATTTGTTGGACTGTTCTGCTCATATTTTAATTTAATGGACAGTTTTATGAATTCAAAGGGCTGTTTCGGTGTCCTAAAAATCAAGGGAAGTTGTTTTTGTTAATAAAGAGGCTGCCTAGAATTGTAAGACATGTATGTGACATTATAAAGGTTGTTCGAATGTGTATATATATATACAATTATGTGTGCTGCCCTGTTTTAGGCAATTAATGGACAGTTTGCTTAATGAAAAATCGGTCATATGTTTGTAAGTATAACATTAGTAAATCTGATTGTTTAGGTAAATGAATGATGAATTGGGGCTGTTTTAATTCTATTTAATAAATAGTGTATAAGCTGAACTGTTTTGAACTAAATATGGACAGTTTTGGGCTGCTTTGATTTCATGATTGATTGCCTATGAAATAGAACTTGCTTTTGATTAATTTTATCAATGAAAGGACTGATTTTCTATGGTAAATTGTATGTATATGTTGGCTGGGAAGTTTTGTTTGGATTGAAGGCAGAAAGTTAAATTTGAGTGATTTGATATGTATGAATGAGTTGCTTTATTTGGTGTATGCTTGAAAATTTAGTTGATTCTAATATATGATTATATTCATGTATTGCTTAGACCAAGAAGAAGCTAGGAATGGAATGAATACGTAACAAGTTTTGGTTGAGGATTCAGGTATCCCGTAACTTCGGGATAAAAGGTGAGCGTAGTTTAAAGTCTCGGAAAGGGGTGCAACCTTTCCGAGCATTGTTTTATAATTTGTTGTGCTTAAAGTTACTAAATTACGCATAATGAGTGTGCTTATGCAAAGCTTGGACACAAGGTAAGTATTTCTCTGAGAAATACTCTGAACCATGGAAATTTTGATTGAAAATATGTTAAGATTGAAGGCTATGGTAACGTGAAATGTTCATGGGCACACATATATGTGTATGTAAATTAGCTTATCATTATGATTGATAATTAAATGACATGTACAAGCTGGAAATGAATAATCACATGAATGTTTAAGGGTTGTGATGTGCAAAGCCTCGAATGATTGATAAATGAATTGGCTATTGGCCTATGAATAAGGAGATGTAAGATCTAATAGTGAATATAATTAAACGCTAATTGAGAGAAAGATTATAGTATATTGTTATGTATACCAAATGCGCTATGCTCACTTATTGATAATGAAAGCTTGATAAAGAGAATTGGCTATGAGCCTTTGAATGGTCTCTAAATATATGTGATTGAACCCTAAATGTAAAAAGGGTAAAGGCACATTGTGGTGCATTTCGAATGGAGCTATGCTCTATGATTAATAAGAATGATAATTATTGTAAGCCTTGGTCTCGAATTAGTCACAGATATAGTTGGCATGCCATAGAATCCATAGAGCTTAGTGTCGGGGTGGACTATGGTCCAGGACAGTTGTCCCTAATGGGCGACAGTATGAGGGATGTGTTTGTGGTCACTTGGCGACAGTAGGAGGGATTGACCGGTACTGCGAGTACCTTATGTTATGTTATACGGGCGACAGTTAGTTGGGGACTTGTGTATCTAGACAGGGAATTCAATTTGCAAAGCTATGTTAAAACATAAAATGACTAAAATTTTTAAATTAAGATGAAAACATGGTTAATTGCTTAACAAGCAATGCCTAATTGGCCCCATTCGAATATTATATATATGATATATCATGATATGTTTTGATTGGGTGTATGTGTGATGATGAACCATTGAAAGATTTATGGTTTATACTAGATAGGTAATGCTTGGTTGATAATGTATGATTTATTATGGAAATCAATAATCCCTGAGTGTAATTATTGAGATGATTTGCTTGAATAGCTAGTAGATTATGTACGAGGAAAGATTAATTGATATGCAATGTAGTTGTCTATTTTGTAAGCCATGCTAGATTGAATAGAAAATTGGTTATGGGATAATTACTACTATGGTAATTTTATATTAAAGTGTTATGCCATTAGCAAAGATTTAAAATGTCATAAAAACCTTTAAGGATCGATTTTTGACAAGGAGAACTTTCTAAGTGGGTTTCATTACTTAAGTTCGAATTAATTGTATGGACTCTTAGGATCCAAGCTAAACCCCTGAGTTAATAAATCTTTTCTTAAGTTGATAACTGACTAAGTTTTGATAGGTAGAAAATTGATAAGGTGTGGCGGTATTGAAGCCCCCAATTTATATGTTTAAAGTGTGTAAGCCTAGTGGCTCCTTGCATGTTCGAATGGACCTTGAAGCCTTAATGCTTGTTTATTATGGATCGAATACTTACCTGGATTGTAAGTAAGTGGTGTGTTTGAATATAATATGTAAATAACGGTTTCATTATGCAAGTTTCAGAAGCATATATGCTTGATAAGGGTTATGATATAAAAGAAAATAAGTATTTCTAGTGAAAATATGAGTTAATATGACATTGAATGTTGGCAGAAAGTTACTTATAATTGAAAGAGCTGCTATGTTAAGAATTAGTTAATCACAAATTTCCATGAAATTTCTTAAAGATATGGTTGTATTGCTTTTGGAATGTTTGCTAATAAGTTGTGCACACTTATTTGTCTAAACATGGTAGGTAATGTATAAAATGTTTGATGGTATGAGTGATACGTGTGATTAAACATGAGAAAATATGAAAAGTATTGATAGATAAAAATCAAGCAATGAAAGTATGTGTTTTGTATTATCATGCTTGATGCTAGTTGAAAGTTATAAATGAGTAATATGGCGCATGTCCTACGATATTTTGGTGTATATATATACACATATGCTCGAAACTATGAGAGATTGGTAATGTTGGACGTAACAAGTCCTAAACTTGATCATGCTTAATTATTTATGAAATTGATAATATATATATATATATATATATATATATATGCAAAAGAACTAAGAATGATAGGAATGATGATTTTGATGATGATACGGTTAAGAATAGTTTGAATGGTACTCATGATATAAATAATTAATCTTAAATGATAAACGAATCTTGTTCATGATTAATCATATGAGAATAGATCAAGGAATAAATCTTAATACTGGAGGATAAGGATTTACAATTATCAAATATTGATAGGTCATAATAAGTATGATAAGTAATTACAAGTTAAGTTTAAGAATCCATGAAAGTTTATGAGTTAGTAACAATCTATCCTAGAACTGGTATAAAAAGGTGCAAGTAGTTAAAGGAATACTCGAAAGTCGTTCGGGGTTAATAACACTTCTAAAATATAGTTGTGGATAATTGAATGTTGGTAAAAGTGTAATGTTCCTTGTAATAATAGATGGAGTGCACGATTAATGTTTTTATTATATGATAATTGATGGCTTATAAGCTAAGTTAAGTCATACGGGGCTTAATCATAAGTTGTCTTATGGAAATAAGAGAATTAGTGTAAAGAATATTTACACAAGTGATATGATTCATATGTTTATAAATGCGTTGATGATAACTAAATGAGTTTGAGAGATTATGTAATCAAAAGAACAAATTGTCAATGACATGGATTAAGATGTGCAAAATCTTAAAGATAGTTTTTCATTTGTTTGAGCATGCAATTGCACGCAATAATAGTCTGAGTACTCTTCTCGCGAGTTTGAACATTTTGTCACTTATTCTTAGACTCAATTGCGCCAAAATAAAGGAAAAATTGAAGAATATCTAAAGGCTTATTATTATATAAGCTTACTTGATGTCCAAGCATGTGTACACTAGACTTAGAAATTATTGCATGATCTTGGGTGTCAAGAGTTATGTTCGAAATCACTTGGGTAGCCCTCGTGCTCAGACATGATCTTGGGTGTCAAGAGTTATGTCCGAAATCACTTTAAGAACTTCTAGTTGGTGGCACATGATAGTTATGTAGGCTTAAGCATTTAAAGCCATTTGATTGTGTATGTATATTTATCTAAGTTGTGTAATGGGCCTCATATTCTTTTATGATTATTTAATTATGAAATCTTCTTAGTAGATATGATAGGTTAGTTCATGGTAAGAAATTCTTAAAATGGATAATCAGAAGATGGATTGCTTGTCAAATGGTTCGTATGATAGTATGATCATAGGGTTGATTATATATTGATTGTAATCTAGGTTGCTAGACCTTGTGTTGTCATATATGTTTGAGGATCAAAATTATAAGAGTATAACAAAAAGACATTGTTGTTGACTGGATAAGCTAATAGTTAAATCAAACTAGCAGTAAGTAAGTTAATAAACTCGTGCAAGGTAATGCTAAGTTAGCGACAATTGAAAAGAATATAGTTGGAGCCAGCTGGTGATATCTTTGATCTTTTACTCTGATTGTATCCTTTACATGCTACCTTTGGTGAATATTCTCTGAAGCCTCATCGTTTCTTGTTAATGATTTGCATAAAGTATGATTTTGCTTGTCACCTTGGTTTTATGATGGGGATAATAGGAAACGCTCAATTAGTAAACTAGAATAATGAAGCTAAGCGTTTAATTAAAATTTGCAAGCCTAAGATTATTGATTAATGGTTTTCGTTAATAGCTAAAGTCATGAATCAATAATTATTGTATAGGTTGATATTAAAATAGAATCATATGATAAGATCGAAGGATAAATATTTTTCTGCGATAAGTTTTAGAGTGTATCATGACTTTAGTTATTAGTGTACATTGTACACGCATCATGAATGTTTAATCATGATCTGTGACTAAGTTAATCATGCATGATAGAATAAAAGTTTAAAATTACCCTGTTTTCATAAGATTATTCTATCTTGCTTTGTTGTCCATGTTATGTGAGCAAAAGTCTCTAGAGATTTGTCCAGTAACATTTTCTATGCCAGTCTTTCTTCTAGGTCGGGTAGAGGATGTTACAATTCTCTTCTACAACTGTCCCAAACAACATCATTATCTTCCACAACATGCCCATTGCCAACATTCTCTTTTACAACATACCCAACCATCATTCTCTTTAGATGCAGGTCTCAAAACATTATTCTCTTTCCAACATGCTCGCCATCATCTTCATATACACCATTAAGTCTATCTTCGAAATATATGTATCATTCACATGCAAACTATATTATGCATCTATGTGCATTCTTCCTTCACTTGTCAAGTAGTTAATAAATTTCAAAAAATTGTATTTTTAGATCCCAAAATCTCAAACCTCCCTCTAAATTATAACCATGTTCTGAATAGGCTAAATAAGCAATTTTGGAAGAGGAAGTTTTCACTTCCTCAATAAACGCAACAATAGTAGGGCAAACTATGTAGTTAGGATCAATCTTCTTTTTTATTTGTTTGTCCCCAACATAATCAAACTTAGGAATATTAGTAAACCTACCCAAAATGAATTACAAGAGAACACTCATCCCATGCCATTTTCCCTACAAAATATCAAAAAACAAAGATTTAATACCAAATAAAACCAAAAAATATGTCTTAGTGCATCAGTCATTAAAATGTTTTAATATATTAATCAAATGAGTATTATCATTAAAATATTCATGATAAACAGTAAAATAACTTTGTCTTCGTGCTATCAAACTAATGAACATTGTCAATTTAATCTAATAAATCATTAAATAAATCAATAAACAATAACCACTATTAATTTATTCAAATTTATTCTAATGTACCATGTGACTTTGCATAATGACATTAGTACCTTTTTTCTTGCCTTTTCGCTTCGATTATCTCCTCAGTAAACTAGGTTAGGTATCCCAAAAACCTATACAAACGAAGTAAATATTAAGATAAATGTGCATTAAGCTAATTCTTAATCTCAAATAATATAAATAAGGGTAATCTCACACGTGGTCCCTTTTGTTTGGGGTTTGTTCTATTTTGATCACCCGAATTCAAAAGAGATCATTCTTGCCACTTACGTTTTGAATCGTGTCTATTTTGGTCCCTTGGATGTTAACCTCTGTTAATAAAAAAAATATTTTTTAATTTAACCCCCAAAATTTCAAAACTTTATTTTTCACCATGTTCCCCAAACATTCAAAACTCATGCCCTCCATCACTTAAATCCAGGGCAGCAAGAAAAAGAGTACAATAGCTTAATAACTCTACCCTAAATCCTACCATGCCAAGAAGCCCATGGCTGCTTCCTTAGTATTATATATACAACTACAACAATGGGGACCAAGATGGTCAACTTTAGGAACTACCCTCGAATGCTTCACCACATGATGTTGCCTTTCTATTTACGTCTTTAACTGCTTCTTTTTATGCACAACGACCCTTGGAACGTGCTTAACTACAAAACACCATAAATACAGGGGTAGGGTAGGTCTATGTTAATATATAAATGAGATAAAAGAATGGGTGTTTTCTTTTTATCGTGCAACATCAAGTGTGTCGCCGTAAAAGCAAGCAAGTCTGAAAAGCCTACGTCACTTCGATTCATATCTAGATATGGATATGGATATATGATAATCCTAGAACCTCCAAATACATAAAAGTGACAAGACCATCAGACATCGTAAGGCGGAGGTCAAATTTTAATGCAAGTAAATATAGATAATTATTTTGCATACGATACAAGTTAACGTTAAGTGATACTTACGTTGCTGATAAACTTTGTCCCAAACCATGCAGTATCAGCACCATGAGGAGGAGGAATGACTTTTATTCCATTTTCTAGAGAAGGGGAAAGAATCTCATATAGCTACTTCTCTAACCTCTCTGCGAACAATTCAACCATACTCAAAACCTTAGACATATCATGCTGAAACAAAAACGAATGATAAAATACAGAAAATGCAGATTCTACCAGCTAGTCCTGGTAAATTCCCCCAGACAAAACTATAGTCTTGAACCAAGCATCATCACCTGTCAATTCTGCATCATGGCAATGATCCATGCAAAGTGCTACTGCCTGATGCAGTCCACGCCTGTACAAAGATATAAACATTAAAAATTTTATTTCTCTGTGTTTTCGTTTCAAATCATTTGCAATAAGATCTCAAGAACATCACTCGTAGTCAATTAATCTTTAGATTGTTCATAAACATTCTACATTTTCTTTACTTGTATTTTGTTCCTTTATGGTATTTTATTTTTAATCATTTGCAACTTGCGAGGTATCAATAAGGTCTCACAAATAGCATTGTGTTCTTTCCTTAAGGATTCGAGAGAAACAATTTTATAGGAGCTACTATTTACAGACTTACACTCCTACAATACGTGGTTGGAATAAGTTTAACATTTTGGGGCGGAGGAGACTGGCTGACCCACAGCGGTGGAAAGAGGGTTGGGATCGGGTGGTGGGTGGAGAAATAAAATTTTCATGTTTTGGGGGAAGATGGTGAAAAATAAAGTTTTGAAAGTTTGGGGGTTAAATTGGAAATTAATGTTTTATTAACGGAGGTTAATGGCCAAAGGACCAAAATAGACACGATTCAAAATGTAAGTGGCAGGAATGAACTTTTTTAAATTCGGGTGACTAAAATAGAACAAACCCCAAACAAAAAGGACCACGGGCGAAGAATACCCTATAAATAAATCATTGTAAAACTTACTTTCCCCCTTTTTTTCAATTTAGGGTTTTTACACTACTAATTGCAATCAGTGACGATTAACAATCGACTCAGTGAAAGCAATTTTGGTGGAGAGTTAGACAGGAATACACGAACCGTGAGTTGTTTGATTAAACGAGCCCTAAACAATTTTTTTTTTTACAATTTCATGGTGATGAAAGAACGAAATTGGTTTAGGATAAACCGGAGTTGATTTGGGAGAAAAGTGAGTTTTATTAAATGATTTTTTTATAATATTATATTTATTTTATTTTTAATTAATTTAGATATTAATTTCGAAAATAAGAAAAAATAAATCGGGTGACGTGACGTGACGTGATCTTATTGGTTAAGATGATTTTTAACGGTGTCACTTTTTCGAGTATTTTATGTAACAGCGTAAATTTTAGGGGTAGAAGAGCCTAAAAATATGTTAGGTACCAAGTTGAGAAAAGTTGTAAACATTAGGGGTGCGAATTGTGCATTAATATTTTTTTCTTACAAGGTAACATAGGATTAAATCATTGTAGCCATACCAGATCCAAACGCCGCGATGTCGAAATATGCCACCTCTTTGTTGCTAGTTTCCTCCTGCTTTCCTTGATGGAGGGAAGAAGTACAAAAGAAGAAAAAAAAAGAGAGGGAGAGAAACATGAGGTCTGAAATTCTTGGTGAAGAATATTTAAATCATTCAAGCATACTTTATGTTTTAAAGCCATCGCTGAGAATATCTCTGGATCTGGCTATCTTGGTGACTTCCATTATCTACCATGGAAGAATATGGGTTTTTATGAAAATGTTTGTCATTGGAGTAAAGAGACTCCAGCCCATCCATTTGGGATTGCTGAAGTACATACGCATGTAAACGTGAAAATCTTTAGCTTGAGGAACAAACTAAAAGTATAAACTCTCAATTTCCCACCATAACAATGAGTTTTGTTTAAGCCGAGTAAAGAAAGTGACACCAATAAAGAGAGACACAGCAATTGATACATGTACCACAAGGCAATTCCAAGGACAAGATGGGCTTACTTTTCCACTTGGCCCAATAACCCGAGCCAAGTCTAAGCTAATCAAGGACAAGCTGAATTCGACCGTCCAAGTATTCGTGAGCCAAGGATTACAAGCTGCCATGAAGAAAGAAGAATTTCTTGAAGGAAGTCCACACTTAACATCCTTCAAGAATAATTGGGTCACAAAAACTCAACTTGCTGCACCTTTGGAGATGGATATCCATGAGCCTTTAGATGTCCATTAATTAGCCATTTTTATTGTAATTAGACCCAATAATTGTTACTATAAAAGATTGGGTCAGATTTTTATTTTTAGCCCAAATTAGGATTTACAAGTGTTTTTAGGCCTAGTTAGTTTTTTAAACAGCCCACACATGCCTCCTTGCCCAAGAACCAATTTCTTATCATCTAAACCAGCCCAAATACCCTTAAATTCGTCCAAATAAAGGCTCTATCAACTTTTACTTGCTGCCCAATCAAAACAGCTCTTATCAGCCCATTACTTGATACCCAAGCAAACCAGCATTCATCAAGTTTACTTGCTGCCCAAGCAACCAGCCCTTATCAGCTTATAACTTGCCTTATCACCCTATCCCTTGCCACACAAATACAAGGAGTTTAAAGGCTGTTATTTTATTATTATTTTTAATTAGATTAGGTTTTCCTTGTTTTAGTAGAAGTTAAATTACTTTGTCTATCCTTCACCTATAAAAGGATGAAGTCTCCATCATTGTAAGACAGATTTTCTTTGATTTATGAAACATTTAGTGAGTTTGTTTTTGCAAGTGTTGATTACTTGTGCCTTCGAAGTCTTCTACAACATAAGTTCGACGAGTTCTTGTGAGGGAGATCATCTTCACACTCTTACTTGCCTAGATAATCGCGTCTAGGAGGGTGGGTTAGAGCCGCTTGAGGTTGCTTGCTTAGATAATTGCGTCTAAGAGGGTGCCGAGGACAAAACAAAATCAACAATTCGCAAGCCATCTTCATCTTCAACCTTCACAACATCTTCCATAATTCCATAAACAAAGCTGGAATTTCAGATTTGTTTTATCTATCCTCATCTTAATCTTTTTCAATCTTTTTACTTTTGTTCTTATTAATCATCTTCTAATTTTCCTTCTTATCTTTGTTTCTTTGAATTTCCTACTTTGAATCTGAAATTTTCAAGAAAAGCCATTTTCTTTTCTCTTGAATTTTCAAATCTGCCCATAACTTTCTTGATTGAGTCTAGAGCTCCTAGTTCTTGCAACAACTTGATTGAAGGCTTCCAAATCCAAGATTGCGCTACTCTATCATTTGGTATCAGAGCAAACTCGAAAATTAGGGAAAATTAGTCAAAACCAAATGAGTGAATTTTGAGCTGAAACTTTCCAGATCAGATATACACCATTGGTGGAGTCACCACACAAAATTTCAGAATTTTTGGAGTTCGGGAACACCTCGAACAAAGTGGATAAAGTTTCAGCCAAATTAGGGTTTTCCCCTTCTTTAACCCTATTTTCATTATTTTTTCTTCAATTTTCGTTATTTTCAGTTTATTTACCTTGTAAAAAGAAAAAAAAGAGAAAAAAAATTTAAAAAAAAAGAAAAGAAAAGAAAGAAAAGTGAGAAAGCTTATACCTAGCCACCAACCACGATCAAGAATCATCAAGATCACCATCATCAACCACCACAAGCATCACATTGAAGTGGATTCAACATTGTATTTCTTCCTTCAAGTTGTTTCTAGGTTTTGGGGTTATCATCTTTCTCTACTAATTTTTTTCTACTCTTAGTTTCTTAAGTTCCTTTGTTTTGCTTTTTCTTTCTTCTATTACGCAATTTAACACCTTCTCTTTTCTGGTGTGAGTAGGACAACAAAGTTGCATTACAATCCTTCTTTCTTGCAACTATATTCAATTGGTGTCAAGCCTTTTCATTGGACTCCTAGTACAATTAGGACTCATTGTTAGGATTAAACTCTGATTGTAACTTGTTGACTTGTGGCAGGAAGGTCTTTAAAGAGCACGAGATCGGTTTACTTGCCTCGCTAAATATTTATTCCTTGGAGTTTTTTAGAGATTTCTAGTTTTCTTTTGCTTTTCACCTTTTTAAATCTGAGTGTTTCAGGATGTCAAAACAAGTAACGACGAAGAACCACATGAAGTGACTCTTCAAGAAGTTTCAATACTCTCAATAAACTTGAACGGATTGTAACCTCTTTGGCAGCCAAGCTTGAGCACACCGATACAAATCGTAACCGCAATCACTCAAACCATTGGGAGATTAGAAACCACTGCAATTGCAAGCGATACTGAAGAGCCTAGGCGTCCAAATCTTGTTCCCATTCAGAATAGACGCCAAAACCCCCTGCATGGGCACAATCCTCGCATAGAGCCGAGACGAGCAACAAACACCTTAGCCAAACCAAAAATCACTGTACCACATTTTCAAGGAAGGTATGACCCTGATGCTTATTGTGACTGGGAAAATCGAGTTGATCTTC
Source organism: Hibiscus mutabilis (assembly GCA_019671005.1). Classification (NCBI taxonomy): domain Eukaryota; kingdom Viridiplantae; phylum Streptophyta; class Magnoliopsida; order Malvales; family Malvaceae; genus Hibiscus; species Hibiscus mutabilis. The sequence continues at coordinate 49,503,264 of CM033718.1, forward strand.
TATTCGATTATTATCAATGCCCCGAAGGGGATCAAGTTCCACTGTTGACTCTCGAATTCACTGAATACGCATCCATTTGGTGGTCCCAATTGGTTCGCAATCGTCGTCTCAATGGAGAAGCCAAGATAACCTCATGGGGAGAACTTAAAGAAGTCATGCGAGAACGATTCGTTCCCCCATTATATCGGCGAGAGATCAAACAAAAGTTACAAAGAATCCGACAAGGCTACATGACTATTGATGAGTATCTCAAAGAGATGGAATCATTGATGCAAAGAGCCGATATCCAAGAGGATGAAGAGGATACAATGACTAGGTTTGTTGTCGGACTCAATGACAACACTCTTGAGGTACTTGAACTCAAAACCTACTACACCCTTCAAGAGGCATTCCAATTCGCCATGACAATTGAAAAATACATCAAAGATCGACAACGATATCGACAAAAGAATTATCACTATGACAAAGGTATCACTCAACCTTTATCTCATTCTAATTCTTCTAAACCTTTGCTCGACTCAAGTAGACCAAAGCAGAAAATTGAAACATCCAAGTCACTGGACAAAACCAAGACAAAAACCCCCATGTTGGCGGAAAACACACAAACACTCAAACAAACTCGGGAGATTGTATGCTTCAAGTGCAACGGTCATGGACACTATAAAAGAGACTGCCCAAATATAAGACTCTTTCTTATTCAAGAAGATGGGAGCTACTCATCCGAGTCGGAGGAGGAATTGTCCGACAATGAATTCATCGCCGGTGGTTACTCCAGTGATGAACCTGAGATCCTAAAAGCTTGGTGATTCAACGTTCACTTAATATCCAAGCAATCGATACGGAGATGCAAAGAACAAATATTTTCCACACAAGATGTTTGATCAGAGGCAAACTATATTCTGTCATCATTCATAGCGGAAGTTGTGCGAATGTGGTGAGCAGCTATCTAGTTGATGCACTTGACCTACCTTGTCAACGCCATCCAAAGCCATATTATCTCCAATGGCTTCATGAAGGGTCAGAATTAAAGGTAAACAAACGTGCCTTAATCACTTTTACTATGGGTAAATATTGTGATGACGTTTGGTGTGATGTTATCCCTATGCAAGCATCTCACTTACTTTTAGGACGACCGTGGCAGTATGACCGTGATGTGACTCACCATGGTAAGTTAAATAAGTATTCCTTTGTATACCATGGCAAAAAGTATACCTTGGCTCCACTCGATCCAAAAGAGGTGTACAAAGATCAGATGCGAATGAAGAAGTTTTGTGAGGAGGTGGGAATAAAAAAAAAAATGAAAAAGAAAAAAAAAGAATGACAAACAAAAGGCAAATACAAAAGAGGGCCAATAGTGATAAAAGCCAAATAAGTATAGGCCCAGGGGTGGTGAGTGATCCTAAATGTGAGAAAAAAAGAGTGTCTCAAAATACTTATGCGAGAGAAAAAGAAGTGAGGCAAGCCCCCTTCCTTAAACAGCTTTGCATCCTCATCCGCTTTAGGGAACAATTTTTTTCTATCACTAACAATAACAAAAGTTTGCCTAGTGTGTTTGTTTCTCTTTTGCAGGACTTCAATGATGTTTTAGGTGATCCACCTGACGGTTTGTCACCCTTAAGAGGAATTGAACATCAAATTGACCTAATTCTGGGTTCTTCTATTCCAAATAGACCAGCATATAGATGTAATCCCGACGAAACCAAGGAGTTAGAAAAGCAAGTGGAAGAACTACTCAACAAAGGCTACATTCGTGAGAGTTTAAGCCCTTGTGTCGTTCCAGTACTTTTGGTTCCAAAGAAAGATGGTTCATATAGAATGTGTGTCGATTGTCGGCCGATCAACCGAATAACAATCAAGTATAGGCATCCTATTCCACGATTAGATGACATGCTTGATGAACTCTACGGTGCATGCATCTTCACCAAGATTGATTTGAAGAGTGGTTATCATCAAATTCGAATGAAAGAAGGAGATGAATGGAAAACCGCTTTCAAGACAAAGTTCGGTTTATATGAATGGACAATTATGCCATTTGGTTTGACCAATGCCCCTAGCACATTCATGAGATTGATGAACCATGTCCTTCGGGAGTTTAGAGGTAAGTTTGTTGTTGTTTATTTCGATGATATTCTTATCTACTCTTCTTCTTTTTGATTACATATCTTTCATGTGAGATCGGTCTTCGAAGTTCTCCGAAGAGAACAATTATATGCTAACATGGAAAAGTGCGTGTTTTGTAGTGAAAGTCTTAGTTTTCTAGGCTTTATAGTAAGTGCACAGGGTATCCATGTTGACAATGAAAAAGTCAAAGCAATTCAAGAATGGCCCACGCCATCATCCATAACCGAGGTGAGATCCTTCCATGGCCTAGCAAGCTTCTACCGTCGCTTTGTCAAGGATTTCTACCATTGCCGCACCATTGACAAATATCATCAAAAAAATGGTAGGTTTTCATTGGGGTGAGGCACAAGAACAAGCCTTCCAAACACTAAAAGGTAAACTTTGTACTGCCCCAATTCTTCGCTTCCGATTTTTCTAAAACTTTTGAGTTAGAATGTGATGCCTCCGTATAGGCATAGGCGCAGTTCTTTTACAGGAAAAACAACCAATCGCTTACTTTAGCGAGAAGTTAAAAGGAGCACATTTGAACTACTCAACTTATGATAAAGAGCTCCTTGCATTAGTTCGTGCACTTGAAGTTTGGCAACACTACCTTCTTCCAAAGGAGTTCATCATACACACCGACCACGAATCATTGAAGTGGCTAAACGGCCAAGGTAATTTGAGCAAGAGACATGCTCGGTGGGTGGAGTTTATTGAAACATTCCCTTATGTGATCAAGTACAAAAAGGTAAGGATAATGTAGTAGCAGATGCACTATCTAGAAGGTATACCCTAATTACTCAAATGCATGCTACTATATTGGGATTCAACATATAAAGCAATTGTATCCTAATGATCCAGATTTCAAGGAAATTTATACTCATTGTTTAAAAGGTGCTTTTAACAAGTTTTATCTTGTAGATGGGTTTCTTTTCCGAATAAACAGGTTGTGTATACCACAAGGCTCCATTAGAGAATTGCTAGTCCATGAATCACACTCCGAGGCTTAATGGGGCACTTTGGCATCTCCAAAACGTTAGACATGGTAATGGAGCATTTTTTTGGCCACATATGAGGAAAACCGTGGAAAAGGTATGCGATCTTGCATCATATGTAAACAAGCAAAATCCAAGGTAAGTCCTAACGGTTTATATACACCCTTCCTATCCCTTCTTTCCCTTGGGTCGATTTATCTATGGACTTTATTCTTGGATTACCTCGTACCAAAAAGGGTCGAGATAGTATTTTTGTTGTGGTCGATAGGTTTTCAAAGATGGCTCACTTCATACCATGCCATAAAACGGATGATGCAACACATGTAGCCGATCTCTTCTTTAGAGAAGTAATACGACTTCATGGAATTCCATGTACCATCGTTTCTGATAGAGATGTAAAGTTCATAAGCCATTTTTGGAAGGTTTTGTGGGGAAAGATAGGTACCAAACTTTTTATTCTACTACTTGTCACCCACAGACGGATGGACAAACCGAGGTAACAAATCGGATCTTAGGTGCATTACTCAGAACTGTTGTTGGTAAGAACACAAAAACTTGGGAAGAATATCTACCTTTTGTAGAGTTTGCCTACAACCGTTCTATTCATTCATCCACTTGTTATTCTCCATTTGAAGTAGTTTATGGTTTTAACCCCTTAACTACATTAGATCTTGTTCCTTTACCTATTAATAATATTAGCAGCTTAGATGGCGAAAAGAAAGCGGAGTTAGTTAAATCCATTCACACTAAGGCAAAGCAAAGAATGGAGAAAACATATGAAAATGTTGCTGCCAAAGTCAACAAAGGCCGACGCCAAGTTGTCTTTGAACCAGGAGATTGGGTTTGGTTGCACATGCGTAAAGAAAGATTTCCAACCATAGGAAATCCAAATTGATCCACGAGGAGATGGACCATTCCAAGTCCTTGAAAGGATCAACAACAATGCATACCGAATTGATCTACCAGGTGAGTATAATGTGAGTACAACTTTTAATGTTTCTTATCTTTCTCCCTTTGATGTTTCAGATTTGTGGATGAATCCTTTTGAGGAGGAAGGGGATGATACATGTACCACAAGGCAATTCCAAGGACAAGATGGACTTACTTTTCCACTTGGCCCAATAACCCGAGCCAAGTCTAAGCTAATCAAGGACAAGCTGAATTCGACCGTCCAAGTATTCGTGAGCCAAGGATTACAAGCTGCCATGAAGAAAGAAGAATTTCTTGAAGGAAGTCCACACTTAACATCCTTCAAGAATAATTGGGTCACAAAAACTCAACTTGCTGCACCTTTGGAGATGGATATCCATGAGCCTTTAGATGTCCATTAATTAGCCCTTTTTATTGTAATTAGACCCAATACTTGTTACTATAAAAGATTGGGTCAGATTTTTATTTTTAGCCCAAATTAGGATTTACAAGTGTTTTTAGGCCTAGTTAGCTTTTTAAACAGCCCACACATGCCTCCTTGCCCAAGAACCAATTTCTTATCATCTAAACCAGCCCAAATACCCTTAAATTTGTCCAAATAAAGGCCCTATCAACTTTTACTTGCTGCCCAATAAAAACAGCTCTTATCAGCCCATTACTTGATACCCAAGCAAACCAGCCTTCATCAAGTTTACTTGCTGCCCAAGCAACCAGCCCTTATCAGCTTATAACTTGCCTTATCACCCTATCCCTTGCCACACAAGCACAAGGAGTTTAAAGGCTGTTATTTTATTATTATTTTTAATTAGATTAGGTTTTCCTTGTTTTAGTAGAAGTTAAATTACTTTGTCTATCCTTCACCTATAAAAGGATGAAGCCTCCATCATTGTAAGAAAAATTTTCTTTTATTTATGAAATATTTAGTGAGTTTGTTTTTGCAAGTGCTGATTACTTGTGCCTTCGAAGTCTTCTTCAACATAAGTTCGACGAGTTATTGTGAGGGAGATCATCTTCACACTCTTGCTTGCCTAGATAATCGCGTCTATGAGGGTGGGTTAGAGCCGCTTGAGGTTGCTTGCTTAGATAATTGCGTCTAAGAGGGTGCCGAGGACAAAAAAACATCAACAATTCATAAGCCATCTTCATCTTCAACCTTCACACCATCTTCCATAATTCCATAAACAAAGCTGGAATTTTGAGATTTGTTTTACTTATCTCTTTCTCAATCTTTTTTTATATTCTTATTTCTTATGATATAATCCTTCATCTTGTCTTTCTTTCTTTAAATTTCCAGCCTTGAATCTGAAAATTTCAAGAAAATCCCTTCTCTTTTCTCTTGAATTTTCAGATCTGCCCAAACTTTCTTTATTGAGTCTAGAGCTCCTAGTTCTTGCAAAAACTTGATTGAAGGCTTCCAAATCCAAGATTGCGCTACTCTATCATTTGGTATCAGAGTTGGGACGATTCTTGGCAAGAATTTTGGTGTTTTTGGGGGAAAAAAAACTCGAAAATTGGGGGAAATTCGTCAAAACCAAACGAGTGAATTTTGAGCTGAAACTTTACAGATCCGATATACACCATTGGTGGAGTCACCACACAAAATTTCAGAATTTTTGGAGTTCAGGAACACCTCGAACGAAGTGGATAAAGTTTCAGCCAAATTAGGGTTTTCCCCCTTCTTTAACCCTATTTTCATTATTTTTTCTTCAATTTTCATTATTTTCAGTTTAATTACCTTGTAAAAAAAAGAGAAAAAAATTAAAAAAAATAAAAAAGAAAAGAAAAAAAGAAAAGAAAAGTGAAGAAAAGTGAGAAAGCTTATACTAGCCACCAACCACCATCAAGAATCATCAAGATCACCATCATCAACCACCACAAGCATCACATTGAAGTGGATTCAACATTGGATTTCTTCCTTCAAGTTGTTTTTGGGTTTTGGGGTTATCATCTTTCTCTAATAATTTTTTTCTACTCTTAGTTTCTTAAGTTCCTTTGTTTTGCTTTTTCTTTCTTCTATTACGCAATTTAACACCTTCTCTTTTCTGGTGTGAGTAGGAATAAAAGTTGCATTCCAATCCTTCTTTCTTGCAACTATATTCAATTGGTGTCAAGCCTTTCATTGGACTCCTAGTACAATTAGGACTCATTGTTAGGATTAAACTCTGATTGTAACTTGTTGACTTGTGGCAGGAAGGTCTTTAAAGAGCACGCGATCGGTTTACTTGCCTCGCTAAATATTTATTCCTTGGAGTGTTTAGTGAGATTTCTAGTTTTCTTTTGCTTTTCACCTTTTTAAATCTGTGTGTTTCAGGATGTCAGAAACAAGTAACGACGAAGAACCACATGAAGTGACTCTTCAAGAAGTTTCGAATACTCTCAATAAACTTTAACGGATTGTAACCTCTTTGGCAGCCAAGCTTGAGCACACCGATACAGTCGTAACCGCAATCACTCAAACCATTGGGAGATTAGAAACCACTGCAATTGCAAGCGATACTGAAGAGCCTAGGCGTCCAAATCTTGTTCCCATTCAGAATAGACGCCAAAACCCCCTGCATGGGCACAATCCTCGCATAGAGCCGAGACGAGCAACAAACACCTTAGCCCAACCAAAAATCACTGTACCACCTTTTCAAGGAAGGTATGACCCTAATGCTTATTGTGACTGGGAAAATCGAGTTGATCTTCTATTCGAGTATTATCAATGCCCCGAAGAGGATCAAGTTCCACTGTTGACTCTCGAATTCACTGAATACGCATCCATTTGGTGGTCCCAATTGGTTCGCAATCGGCGTCTCAATGGAGAAGCCAAGATAACCTCATAGGGAGAACTTAAAGAAGTCATGCGAGAACGATTCGTTCCCCCATTATATCGGCGAGAGATCAAACAAAAGTTACAAAGAATCCGACAAGGCTACACGACTGTTGATGAGTATCTCAAAGAGATGGAATCATTGATGCAAAGTTCCAAGAGGATGAAGAGGATACAATGACTAGGTTTGTTGTCGGACTCAATGACAACATTCTTGAGGTACTTGAACTCAAAACCTACTACACCCTTCAAGAGGCATTCCAATTCGCCATGACAATTGAAAAATGCATCAAAGATTGACAACGATATCGACAAAAGAATTATCACTATGAAAAAGGTATCACTCAACCTTTATCTCATTCTAATTCTTCTAAACCTTTGCTCGACTCAAGTAGACCAAAGCAGAAAATTAAAACATCCAAGTCACTGGACAAAACCAAGACAAAAACCCCCATGTTGGCGGAAAACACACAAACACTCAAACAAACTCGGGAGATTGTATGCTTCAAGTGCAACGGTCATGGACACTATAAAAGAGACTGCCCGAATACAAGACTCTTTCTTATTCGAGAAGATGGGAGCTACTCATCTGAGTCGGAGGAGGAATTGTCCGATAATGAATTCATCGCCGGTGGTTACTCCAGTGATGAACCTGATCCTAAAAGCTTGGTGATTTAACGTTCACTTTATATCCAAGCAATCGACGATACGGAGATGCAAAGAACAAATATTTTCCACACAAGATGTTTGATCAGAGGCAAACTATATTCTGTCATCATTGATAGCGGAAGTTGTGCGAATGTGGTGAGCAGCTATCTAGTTGATGCACTTGACCTACCTTGTCAACGCCATCCAAAGCCATATTATCTCCAATGGCTTCATGAAGGGTCAGAATTAAAGGTAAACAAACGTGCCTTAATCACTTTTACTATGGGTAAATATTGTGATGACGTTTGGTGTGATGTTATCCCTATGCAAGCATCTCACTTACTTTTAGGACGACCGTGGCAGTATGACCGTGATGTGACTCACCATGGTAAGTTAAATAAGTATTCCTTTGTACACCATGGCAAAAAGTATACCTTGACTCCACTCGATCCAAAAGAGGTGTACAAAGATCAGATGCGAATGAAGAAGTTTTGTGAGGAGGTGGGAATAAAAAAAGAGGCCAGTAGTGATAAAAGCCAAATAAGTATAGGCCCAAGGGTGGTGAGTGATCCTAAATGTGAGAAAACAAGAGTGTCTCAAAATATTTATGCGAGAGAAAAAGAACTGAGGCAAACATCTTCCTTAAACAGCCTTGCATCCTCATCCGCTTTAGGGAACAAATTTTTTCTATCACTAACAATAACAAAAGTTTGCCTAGTGTGTTTGTTTCTCTTTTGCAGGATTTCAATGATGTTTTAGGTGATCCACCTGACGGTTTGCCACCCTTAAGAGGAATTGAAAATCAAATTGACCTAATTCTGGGTTCTTCTATTCCAAATAGACCAGCAAATAGATGTAATCCCGACGAAACCAAGGAGTTAGAAAAGCAAGTGGAAGAACTACTCATCAAAGGCTACATTCGTTAGAGTTTAAGCCCTTGTGTCGTTCCAGTACTTTTGGTGCCAAAGAAAGATGGTTCATATAGAATGTGTGTCGATTGTCGGTCGATCAACCGAATAACAATCAAGTATATGCATCCTATTCCACGATTAGATGACATGCTTGATGAACTCTACGGTGCATGCATCTTCACCAAGATTGATTTGAAGAGTGGTTATCATCAAATTCGAATGAAAGAAGGAGATGAATGGAAAATCGCTTTCAAGACAAAGTTCGGTTTATATGAATGGACAGTTATGCCATTTGGTTTGACCAATGCCACTAGCACATTCATGAGATTGATGAACCATGTCCTTCGGGAGTTTAGAGGTAAGTTTGTTGTTGTTTATTTCGATGATATTCTTATCTACTCTTCTTCTTTTGATTTACATATCTTTCATGTGAGATCGGTCTTCGAAGTTCTCCGAAGAGAACAATTATATGCTAACATGGAAAAGTGCGTGTTTTGTAGTGAAAGTCTTAGTTTTCTAGGCTTTATAGTAAGTGCACAGGGTATCCATGTTGACAATGAAAAAGTCAAAGCAATTCAAGAATGGCCCACGCCATCATCCATAACCGAGGTGAGGTCCTTCCATGGCCTAGCAAGCTTCAACTGTTGCTTTGTCAAGGATTTCTCTACCATTGCCGCACCATTGGCAGATATCATCAAAAAAACGGTAGGTTCTCATTGGGGTGAGGCACAAGAACAAGCCTTCCAAAAACAAAAAGGTAAACTTTGTACTGCCCCAATTCTTTGTCTTCCTAATTTTTCTAAAACTTTTGAGTTAGAATGTTATGCCTACGGTATAAGCATAGGCGCAGTTCTTTTACAGGAAAAACAACCAATCGCTTACTTTAGCGAGAAGTTAAAAGGAGCATATTTGAACTACTCAACTTATGATAAAGAGCTCCTTGCATTAGTTCGTGCACTTGAAGTTTGGCAACACTACCTTCTTCCAAAGGAGTTCATCATACACACAGACCACGAATCATTGAAGTGGCTAAACGACCAAGGTAATTTGAGCAAGAGACATGCTCGGTGGGTGGAGTTTATTGAAACATTCCCTTATGTGATCAAGTACAAAAAAGGTAAGGATAATGTAGTAGCAGATGCATTATCTAGAAGGTATACCTAATTACTCAAATGCATGCTACTATATTGGGATTCGAACATATAAAGCAATTGTATCCTAATGATCAAGATTTCAAGGAAATTTATACTCATTGTTTAAAAGGTGCTTTTAACAAGTTTTATCTTGTAGATGGGTTTCTTTTCCGAATAAACAGGTTGTGTATACCACAAGGCTCCATTAGAGAATTGTTAGTCCATGAATCACACTCCGGAGGCTTAATGGGACACTTTGGCATCTCCAAAACGTTAGACATGGTAATGGAGCATTTTTTTTGGCCACATATGAGGAAAACCGTGGAAAAGGTATGCGCATCTTGCATCGTATGTAAACAAGCAAAATCCAAGGTAAGTCCTAACGGTTTATATACACCCCTTCCTATCCCTTCTTTCCCTAGGGTCGATTTATCTATGGACTTTATTCTTGGATTACCTCATACCAAAAAGGGTTGAGATAGTATTTTTGTTGTGGTCAACAGGTTTTCAAAGATGGCTCACTTCATACCATGCCATAAAACGGATGATGCAACACATGTAGCCGATCTCTTCTTTAGAGAAGTAGTACGACTTCATGGAATTCAATGCACCATCGTTTCCGATAGAGATGTAAAGTTCATAAGCCATTTTTGGAAGGTTTTGTGGGGAAAGATAGGTACCAAACTTCTTTATTCTACTACTTGTCACCCACAGACTGATGGACAAACCGAGGTAACAAATCGGATCTTAGGTGCATTACTCAGAACTGTTGTCGGTAAGAACACAAAAACTTGGGAAGAATATCTACCTTTTGTAGAGTTTGCCGAAAACCGTTCTATTCATTCATCCACCGGTTATTCTCCATTTGAAGTAGTTTATGGTTTTAACCCCTTAACTACATTAAACCTTGTTCCTTTACCTATAAATAATATTATCAGCTTAGATGGCGAAAAGAAAGCGGAGTTAGTTAAACCCATTCACACTAAGGCAAAGCAAAGAATGGAGAAAACATATGAAAATGTTGCTGCCAAAGTCAACAAAGGCCGACGCCAAGTTGTCTTTGAACCAGGAGATTGGGTTTGGTTGCACATGCGTAAAGAAAGATTTCCGAACCATAGGAAATCCAAATTGGATCCACGAGGAGATGGACCATTCCAAGTCCTTGAAAGGATCAACAACAATGCATACCGAATTGATCTACCAGGTGAGTATAATGTGAGTACAACTTTTAATGTTTCTGATCTTTCTCCCTTTGATGTTTCAGATTCGTGGACGAATCCTTTTGAGGAGGGAGGAGATGATACATGTACCACAAGGCAATTCCAAGGACAAGATGGACTTACTTTTCCACTTGGCCCAATAACCCGAGCCAAGTCTAAGCTAATCAAGGACAAGCTGAATTCGACCGTCCAGGTATTCGTGAGCCAAGGATAACAAGCTGCCATGAAAAAAGAAGAATTTCTTGAAGGAAGTCCACACTTAACATCCTTCAAGAATAATTGGGTCACAAAAACTCAACTTGCTGCACCTTTGGAGATGGATATCCATGAGCCTTTAGATGTCCATTAATTAGCCTTTTTATTGTAATTAGACCCAATACTTGTTACTATAAAAGATTGGGTCAGATTTTTATTTTTAGCCCAAATTCGGATTTACAAGTGTTTTTAGGCTTAGTTAGCTTTTTAAACAGCCCACACATGCCTCCTTGCCCAAGAACCAATTTCTTATCATCTAAACCAACCCAAATACCCTTAAATTCGTCCAAATAAAGGCCCTATCAACTTTTACTTGCTGCCCAATAAAAACAGCTCTTATCAGCCCATTACTTGATACCCAAGCAAACCAGCCTTCATCAAGTTTACTTGCTGCCCAAGCAACCAGCCCTTATCAGCTTATAACTTGCCTTATCACCCTATCCCTTGCCACACAAGCACAAGGAGTTTAAAGGCTGTTATTTTATTATTATATTTAATTAGATTAGGTTTTCCTTGTTTTAGTAGAAGTTAAATTACTTTGTCTATCCTTCACCTATAAAAGGATGAAGCCTCCATCATTGTAAGACAGATTTTCTTTTATTTATGAAATATTTAGTGAGTTTGTTTTTGCAAGTGCTGATTACTTGTGCCTTCGAAGTCTACTTCAATATAAGTTCGACGAGTTCTTGTGAGAGAGATCATCTTCACACTCTTGCTTGCCTAGATAATCGCGTCTAGGAGGGTGGGTTAGATCCGCTTGAGGTTGCTTGCTTAGATAATTGCGTCTAAGAGGGTGCGGAGGACAAAACAACATCAACAATTCATAAGCCATCTTCATCTTCAACCTTCACACCATCTTCCATAATTCCATAAACAAAGCTGGAATTTTGAGATTTGTTTTACTTATCTCTTTCTCAATCTTTTTTTATATTCTTATTTCTTATGATATAATCCTTCATCTTGTCTTTCTTTCTTTAAATTTCCAGCCTTGAATCTGAAAATTTCAAGAAAATCCCTTCTCTTTTCTCTTGAATTTTCAGATCTGCCCAAACTTCCTTGATTGAGTCTAGAGCTCCTAGTTCTTGCAACAACTTGATTGAAGGCTTCCAAATCAAATATTGCGCTACTCTATCATTTGGTATCAGAGTTGGGACGATTCTTGGCAAGAATTTTGGCGTTTTTGGGAAAAACAAACTCGAAAATTAGGGAAAATTCGTCAAATCCAAACGAGTGAATTTTGAGCTGAAACTTTCCAGATCAGATATACACCGTTGGTGGAGTCACCACACAAAATTTCAGAATTTTTGGAGTTCGGGAACACCTCGAACGAAGTGGATAAAGTTTCAGCCAAATTAGGGTTTCCCCCTTCTTTAACCCTATTTTCATTATTTTTTCTTCAATTTTCATTATTTTCAGTTTATTTACCTTGTAAAAAGAAAAAAAAAGAGAAAAAAATAAAAAAAAATAAAAAAGAAAAGAAAAGAAAAGTGAAGAAAAGTGAGAAAGCTTATACCTAGCCACCAACCACCATCAAGAATCATCAAGATCACCATCATCAACCACCACAAGCTTCACATTGAACTGGATTCAACATTGGATTTCTTCCTTCAAGTTGTTTTTGGGTTTTGGGGTTATCATCTTTCTCTACTAATTTTTTTCTACTCTTAGTTTCTTAAGTTCCTTTGTTTTGCTTTTTCTTTCTTCTATTACGCAATTTAACACCTTCTCTTTTCTGGTGTGAGTAGGACTAAAAGTTGCATTCCAATCCTTCTTTCTTGCAACTATATTCAATTGGTGTCAAGCCTTTCATTGGACTCCTAGTACAATTAGGACTCATTGTTAGGATTAAACTCTGATTGTAACTTGTTGACTTGTGCCAGGAAGGTCTTTAAAGAGCACGCGATCGGTTTACTTGCCTCGCTAAATATTTATTCCTTGGAGTGTTTAGTGAGATTTCTAGTTTTCTTTTGCTTTTCACCTTTTTAAATATGAGTGTTTCAGGATGTCAAAAACGAGTAACGATGAAGAACCACATGAAGTGACTCTTCAAGAAGTTTCGAATACTCTCAATAAACTTTAACGGATTGTAACCTCTTTGGCAGCCAAGCTTGAGCACACCGATACAGTCGTAACCGCAATCACTCAAACCATTGGGAGATTAGAAACCACTGCAATTGCAAGCGATACTGAAGAGCCTAGGCGTCCAAATCTTGTTCCCATTCAGAATAGACGCCAAAACCCCCTGCATGGGCACAATCCTCGCATAGAGCCGAGACGAGCAACAAAAACCTTAGCCAAACCAAAAATCACTGTACCACCTTTTCAAGAAATGTATGACCCTGATGCTTATTGTGACTGGGAAAATCAAGTTGATCTTCTATTCGAGTATTATCAATGCCCCGAAGAGGATCAAGTTCCACTGTTGACTCTCGAATTCACTGAATACGCATCCATTTGGTGGTCCCAATTGGTTCGCAATCGGCGTCTCAATGGAGAAGCCAAGATAACCTCATAGGGAGAACTTAAAGAAGTCATGCGAGAACGATTCGTTCCCCCATTATATCGGCGAGAGATCAAACAAAAGTTACAAAGAATCCGACAAGGCTACACGACTGTTGATGAGTATCTCAAAGAGATGGAATCATTGATGCAAAGAGGCGATATCCAAGAGGATGAGGAGGATACAATGACTAGGTTTGTTGTCGGACTCAATGACAACATTCTTGAGGTACTTGAACTCAAAACCTACTACACCCTTCAATAGGCATTCCAATTAAGCCATGACAATTGAAAAGCGCATCAAAGATCGACAACGATATCGACAAAAGAATTATCACTATGACAAAGGTATCACTCAACCTTTATCTCATTCTAATTCTTCTAAACCTTTGCTCGACTCAAGTAGACCAAAGCAGAAAATTGAAACATCCAAGTCACTGGACAAACCAAGACAAAAACCCCCATGTTGGCAGAAAACACACAAACACTCAAACAAACTCGGGAGATTGTATGCTTCAAGTGCAACGGTCATGGACACTATAAAAGAGACTGCCCGAATACAAGACTCTTTCTTATTCGAGAAGATGGGAGCTACTCATCCGAGTCGGAGGAGGAATTGTCCGATAATAAATTCATCTCCGGTGGTTACTCCAGTGATGAACCTGATCCTAAAAGCTTGGTGATTCAACGTTCACTTTATATCCAAGCAATCGACGATACGGAGATGCAAAGAACAAATATTTTCCACACAAGATGTTTGATCAGAGGCAAACTATATTCTGTCATCATTGATAGCGGAAGTTGTGCGAATGTGGTGAGCAGCTATCTAGTTGATGCACTTGACCTACCTTGTCAACGCCATCCAAAGCCATATTATCTCCAATGGCTTCATGAAGGGTCAGAATTAAAGGTAAACAAACGTGCCTTAATCACTTTTACTATGGGTAAATATTGTGATGACGTTTGGTGTGATGTTATCCCTATGCAAGCATCTCACTTACTTTTAGGACGACGGTGGCAGTATGACCGTGATGTGACTCACCATGGTAAGTTAAATAAGTATTCCTTTGTATACCATGGCAAAAAGTATACCTTGGCTCCACTCGATCCAAAAGAGGTGTACAAAGATCAGATGCGAATGAAGAAGTTTTGTGAGGAGGTGGGAATAAAAAAAGAATGAAAAACAAAAGGCAAATACAAAAGAGGCCAGTAGTGATAAAAGCCATCTAAGTATAGGCCCAAGGGTGGTGAGTGATCCTAAATGTGAGAAAAAAAGAGTGTCTCAAAATATTTATGCGAGAGAAAAAGAAGTGAGGCAAGCCCCTTCCTTAAACAGCCTTGCATCTTCATCTGCTTTAGGGAACAATTTTTTTCTATCACTAACAATAACAAAAGTTTCCCTAGTGTGTTTGTTTCTCTTTTGCAGGACTTCAATGATGTTTTAGGTGATCCACCTGACGGTTTGCCACCCTTAAGAGGAATTGAACATCAAATTGACCTAATTCCGGGTTCTTCTATTCCAAATAGGCCAGCATATAGATGTAATCCCGACGAAACCAAGGAGTTAGAAAAGCAAGTGGAAGAACTACTCAACAAAGGCTACATTCGTGAGAGTTTAAGCCCTTGTGCCGTTCCAGTACTTTTGGTGCCAAAGAAAGATGGTTCATATAGAATGTGTGTCGATTGTCGGTCGATCAACCGAATAACAATCAAGTATAGGCATCCTATTCCACGATTAGATGACATGGTTGATGAACTCTACGGTGCATGCATCTTCACCAAGATTGATTTGAAGAGTGGTTATCATCAAATTCGAATGAAAGAAGGAGATGAATGGAAAACCGCTTTCAAGACAAAGTTCGGTTTATATGAATGGACAGTTATGCCATTTGGTTTGACCAATGCCCCTATTCATGAGATTGATGAACCATGTCCTTCAGGAGTTTAGAGGTAAGTTTGTTGTTGTTTATTTCGATGATATTCTTATCTACTCTTCTTCTTTTGATTTACATATCTTTCATGTGAGATCGGTCTTTGAAGTTCTCCGAAGAGAACAATTATATGCTAACATGGAAAAGTGCATGTTTTGTAGTGAAAGTCTTAGTTTTCTAGGCTTTATAGTAAGTGCACAGGGTATCCATGTTGACAATGAAAAAGTCAAAGCAATTCAAGAATGACCCACGCCATCATCCATAACCGAGGTGAGGTCCTTCCATGGCCTAGCAAGCTTCTACCGTTGCTTTGTCAAGGATTTCTCTACCATTGCCGCACCATTGGCAGATATCATCAAAAAAACGGTAGGTTCTCATTGGGGTGAGGCACAAGAACAAGCCTTCCAAACACTAAAAGGTAAACTTTGTACTGCCCCAATTCTTCGTCTTCCCGATTTTTCTAAAACTTTTGAGTTAGAATGGGATGCGTCCGGTATAAGCATAGGCTCAGTTCTTTTACAGGAAAAACAACCAATCGCTTACTTTAGCGAGAAGTTAAAAGGAGCACATTTGAACTACTCAACATATGTAAAGAGCTCCTTGCATTAGTTCGTGCACTTGAAGTTTGGCAACACTACCTTCTTCCAAAGGAGTTCATCATACACACCGACCACGAATCATTGAAGTGGCTAAACGGCCAAGGTAATTTGAGCAAGAGACATGCTCGGTGGGTGGAGTTTATTGAAACATTCCCTTATGTGATCAAGTACAAAATTGGTAAGGATAATGTAGTAGCAGATGCATTATCTAGAAGGTATACCCTAATTACTCAAATGCATGCTACTATATTGGGATTCGAACATATAAAGCAATTGTATCCTAATGATCAAGATTTCAAGGAAATTTATACTCATTGTTTAAAAGGTGCTTTTAACAAGTTTTATCTTGTAGATGGGTTTCTTTTCTGATTAAACAGGTTGTGTATACCACAAGGCTCCATTAGAGAATTGCTAGTCCATGAATCACACTCCGGAGGCTTAATGGGGCACTTTGGCATCTCCAAAACGTTAGACATGGTAATGGAGCATTTTTTTTGGCCACATAAGAGGAAAACCGTGGAAAAGGTATGCGCATCTTGCATCGTATGTAAACAAGCAAAATCCAAGGTAAGTCCTAACGGTTTATATACACCCCTTCCTATCCCTTCTTTCCCTTGGGTCGATTTATCTATGGACTTTATTCTTGGATTACCTCGTACCAAAAAGGGTCGAGATAGTATTTTTGTTGTGGTCAACAGGTTTTCAAAGATGGCTCACTTCATACCATGCCATAAAACGGATGATGCAACACATGTAGCCGATCTCTTCTTTAGAGAAGTAGTACGACTTCATGGAATTCCACGCACCATCGTTTCCGATAGAGATGTAAAGTTCATAAGCCATTTTTGGAAGGTTTTGTGGGGAAAGATAGGTACCAAACTTCTTTATTCTACTACTTGTCACCCACAAACAGATGGACAAATCGAGGTAACAAATCGGATCTTAGGTGGATTACTCAGAACTGTTGTCGGTAAGAACACAAAAACTTGGGAAGAATATCTACCTTTTGTAGAGTTTGCCTACAACTGTTCTATTCATTCATCCACCGGTTATTCTCCATTTGAAGTAGTTTATGGTTTTAACCCCTTAACTACATTAAACCTTGTTCCTTTACCTATTAATAATATTATCAGCTTAGATGGCGAAAAGAAAGCGGAGTTAGTTAAATCCATTCACACTAAGGGAAAGCAAAGAATGGAGAAAACATATGAAAATGTTGCTGCCAAAGTCAACAAAGGCCGACGCCAAGTTGTCTTTGAACCAGGAGATTGGGTTTGGTTGCACATGCGTAAAGAAAGATTTCCGAACCATAGGAAATCCAAATTGGATCCACGAGGAGATGGACCATTCCAAGTCCTTGAAAGGATCAACAACAATGCATACCGAATTGATCTACCATGTGAGTATAATGTGAGTACAACTTTTAATGTTTCTGATCTTTCTCCCTTTGATGTTTCAGATTCGTGGACGAATCCTTTTGAGGAGGGAGGGGATGATACATGTACCACAAGGCAATTCCAAGGACAAGATGGACTTACTTTTCCACTTGGCCCAATAACCCGAGCCAAGTCTAAGCTAATCAAGGACAAGCTGAATTCAACCGTCCAAGTATTCGTGAGCCAAGGATTACAAGCTGCCATGAAGAAAGAAGAATTTCTTGAAGGAAGTCCACACTTAACATCCTTCAAGAATAATTGGGTCACAAAAACTCAACTTGCTGCACCTTTGGAGATGGATATCCATGAGCCTTTAGATGTCCATTAATTAGGATATACAAGTGTTTTTAGGCCTAGTTAGCTTTTTAAACAGCCCACACATGCTTCCTTGCCCAAGAACCAATTTCTTATCATCTAAACCAGCCCAAATACCCTTAAATTAGTCCAAATAAAGGCCCTATCAACTTTTACTTGCTGCCCAATAAAAACAGCTCTTAGCAACCCATTACTTGATACCCAAGCAAACCAGCCTTCATCAAGTTTACTTGCTGCCCAAGCAACCAGCCCTTATCAGCTTATAACTTGCCTTATCACCCCATCCCTTGCCACACAAGCACAAGGAGTTTAAAGGATGTTATTTTATTATTATTTTTAATTAGATTAGGTTTTCCTTGTTTTAGTAGAAGTTAAATTACTTTGTCTATCCTTCACCTATAAAAGGATGAAGCCTCCATCATTGTAAGACAGATTTTCTTTGATTTATGAAATATTTAGTGAGTTTGTTTTTGCAAGTGCTGATTACTTGTGCCTTTGAAGTCTTCTTCAACATAAGTTCGACGAGTTGTGAGGGAGATCATCTTCACACTTTTGCTTGCCTAGATAATCGCGTCTAGGAGGGTTGGTTAGAGCCGCTTGAGGTTGCTTGCTTAGATAATTGCGTCTAAGAGGGTGCCGAGGACAAAACAACATCAACAATTCATAAGCCATCTTCATCTTCAACCTTCACACCATCTTCCATAATTCCATAAACAAAGCTGGAATTTTGAGATTTGTTTTACTTATCTCTTTCTCAATCTTTTTTTATATTCTTATTCCTTATGATATAATCCTTCATCTTGTCTTTCTTTCTTTAAATTTCCAGCCTTGAATCTGAAAATTTCAAGAAAATCCCTTCTCTTTTCTCTTGAATTTTCAGATCTGCCCATACTTCCTTGATTGAGTCTAGAGCTCCTAGTTCTTGCAACAACTTGATTGAAGGCTTCCAAATCCAAGATTGCGCTAGTCTATCATTTGGTATCAGAGTTGGGACGATTCTTGGCAAGAATTTTGGCATTTTTGGGAAAAAAAACTCGAAAATTAGGGAAAATTCGTCAAAACCAAACGAGTGAATTTTGAGCTGAACCTTTCCAGATTAGATATACACCATTGGTGGAGTCAC
The DNA here is from genome assembly GCA_019671005.1 of Hibiscus mutabilis. Classification (NCBI taxonomy): domain Eukaryota; kingdom Viridiplantae; phylum Streptophyta; class Magnoliopsida; order Malvales; family Malvaceae; genus Hibiscus; species Hibiscus mutabilis. Next base: position 49,522,174 of record CM033718.1, read on the forward strand.
CACACAAAATTTCAGAATTTTTGGAGTTCGGGAACACCTCGAATGAAGTGGATAAAGTTTCAGCCAAATTAGGGTTTTTCCCCTTCTTTAACCCTATTTTCATTATTTTTTCTTCAATTTTCATTATTTTCAGTTTATTTACCTTGTAAAAAGAAAAAAAAAGAGAAAAAAATTAAAAAAAGGAAAAAGAAAAGAAAAGAAAAGAAAGAAAAGAAAAGTGAAGAAAAGTGAAAAAGCTTATACCTAGCCACCAACCACCATCAAGAATCATCAAGATCACCATCATCAACCACCACAAGCATCACATTGAAGTGGATTCAACATTGGATTTCTTCCTTCAAGTTGTTTTTGGGTTTTGGGGTTATCATCTTTCTCTACTAATTTTTTTCTACTCTTAGTTTCTTAAGTTCCTTTGTTTTGCTTTTTCTTTCTTCTATTACGCAATTTAACACCTTCTCTTTTCTGATGTGAGTAGGACTAAAAGTTGCATTCCAATCCTTCTTTCTTGCAACTATATTCAATTGGTGTCAAGCCTTTCATTGGACTCCTAGTACAATTAGGACTCATTGTTAGGATTAAACTCTGATTGTAACTTGTTGACTTGTGGCATGAAGGTCTTTAAAGAGCACGCGATCGGTTTACTTGCCTCGCTAAATATTTATTCCTTGGAGTGTTTAGTGTGATTTCTAGTTTTCTTTTGTTTTCACCTTTTTAAATCTAAGTGTTTCAGGATGTCAAAAACAAGTAACGACGAAGAACCACATGAAGTGACTCTTCAAGAAGTTTCGAATACTCTCAATAAACTTGAACGGATTGTAACCTCTCTGGCAGCCAAGCTTGAGCACATCGATACAGTCGTAATCGCAATCACTCAAACCATTGGGAGATTAGAAACCACTGCAATTGCAAGCGATACTGAAGAGCCTAGGCGTCCAAATCTTGTTCCCATTCATAATAGATGCCAAAACCCCCTGCATGGGCACAATCCTCGCATAGAGCCGAGACGAGCAACAAACACCTTAGCCAAACCAAAAATCACTGTACCACCTTTTCAAGGAAGGTATGACCCTGATGCTTATTGTGACTGGGAAAATCGAGTTGATCTTCTATTCGAGTATTATCAATGCCCCGAAGAGGATCAAGTTCCACTGTTGACTCTCGAATTCAATGAATACGCATCCATTTGGTGGTCCCAATTGGTTCGTAATCGGCGTCTCAATGGAGAAGCCAAGATAACCTCATAGGGAGAACTTAAAGAAGTCATGCGAGAACGATTCGTTCCCCCATTATATCGGCGAGAGATCAAACAAAAGTTACAAAGAATCAAACAAAAGTTATGAGTATCTCAAAGAGATGGAATCATTGATGCAAAGAGATATCAAGAGGATGAAGAGGATACAATGACTAGGTTTGTTGTCGGACTCAATGACAACATTCTTGAGGTACTTGAACTCAAAACCTACTACACCCTTCAAGAGGCATTCCAATTCGCCATGACAATTGAAAAATGCATCAAAGATTGACAACGATATTGACAAAAGAATTATCACTATGACAAAGGTATCACTCAACCTTTATCTCATTCTAATTCTTCTAAACCTTTGCTCGACTCAAGTAGACCAAAGCAGAAAATTGAAACATCCAAGTCACTGGACAAAACCAAGACAAAACCCCCATGTTGGCGGAAAACACACAAACACTCAAACAAACACGGGAGATTGTATGCTTCAAGTGCAACGGTCATGGACACTATAAAAGAGACTGCCCAAATACAAGACTCTTTCTTATTCGAGAAGATGGGAGCTACTCATCCGAGTCGGAGGAGGAATTGTCCGACAATGAATTCATCACCGGTGGTTACTCCAGTGATGAACCTGAGATCCTAAAAGCTTGGTGATTCAACGTTCACTTAATATCCAAGCAATCGATACGGATATGCAAAGAACAAATATTTTCAACACAAGATGTTTGATCAGAGGCAAACTATATTCTGTCATCATTGATAGCGGAAGTTGTGCGAATGTGGTGAGCAGCTATCTAGTTGATGCACTTGACCTACCTTGTCAACGCCATCCAAAGCCATATTATCTCCAATGGCTTCATGAAGGGTCAGAATTAAAGGTAAACAAACGTGCCTTAATCACTTTTACTATGGGTAAATATTGTGATGACGTTTGGTGTGATGTTATCCCTATGCAAGCATCTCACTTACTTTTAGGATGACCGTGGCAGTATGACCGTAATGTGACTCACCATGGTAAGTTAAATAAGTATTCCTTTGTATACCATGGCAAAAAGTATACCTTGGCTCCACTCGATCCAAAAGAGGTGTACAAAGATTAGATGCGAATGAAGAAGTTTTGTGAGGAGGTGGGAATAAAAAAATGAAAAAGAAAAAAAGAATGACAAACAAAAGGCAAATATAAAAGAGGCCAGTAGTGATAAAAGCCAAATAAGTATAGGCCCAGGGGTAGTGAGTGATCCTAAATGTGAGAAAAAAAGAGTGTCTCAAAATATTTATGCGAGAGAAAAAGAAGTGAGGCAAGCCCCCTTCCTTAAACAGCCTTGCATCCTCATCCGCTTTAGGGAACAATTTTTTCTATCACTAACAATAACAAAAGTTTGCCTAGTGTGTTTGTTTCTCTTTTGCAGGACTTCAATGATGTTTTAGGTGATCCACCTGACGGTTTGCCACCCTTAAGAGGAATTGAACATCAAATTGACCTAATTCCGGGTTCTTCTATTCCAAATAGACCAGCATATAGATGTAATCCCGACGAAACCAAGGAGTTAGAAAAGCAAGTGGAAGAACTACTCAACAAAGGCTATATTTGTGAGAGTTTAAGCCCTTGTGTCGTTCCAGTACTTTTGGTTCCAAAGAAATATGGTTCATATAGAATGTGTGTCGATTGTCGGCCGATCAACCGAATAACAATCAAGTATAGGCATCCTATTCCACGATTAGATGACATGCTTGATGAACTCTACGGTGCATGCATCTTCGCCAAGATTGATTTGAAGAGTGGTTATCATCAAATTCGAATGAAAGAAGGAGATGAATGGAATATTGCTTTCAAGACAAAGTTCGGTTTATATGAATGGACAGTTATGCCATTTGGTTTGACCAATGCCCCTAGCACATTCATGAGATTAATGAACCATGTCATTCGGGAGTTTAGAGGTAAGTTTGTTGTTGTTTATTTTGAGGATATTCTTATCTACTCTTCTTCTTTTGATTTACATATCTTTCATGTGAGATCGGTCTTCGAAGTTCTCCGAAGAGAACAATTATATGCTAACATGGAAAAGTTCGTGTTTTGTAGTGAAAGTCTTAGTTTTCTAGGCTTTATAGTAAGTGCACAGGGTATCCATGTTGACAATGAAAAAGTCAAAGCAATTCAAGAATGGCCCACGCCATCATCCATAACCGAGGTGAGGTCCTTCCATGGCCTAGCAAGCTTCTACCGTCGCTTTGTCAAGGATTTCTCTACCATTGCCGCACCATTGGCAGATATCATCAAAAAAACGGTAGGTTTTCATTGGGGTGAGGCACAAGAACAAGCCTTCCAAACACTAAAAGGTAAACTTTGTACTGCCCCAATTATTCGTCTTCCCGATTTTTCGAAAACTTTTGAGTTGGAATGTGATGCCTCCGGTATAAGCATAGGCGCAGTTCTTTTACAGGAAAAACAACCAATCGCTTACTTTAGCGAGAAGTTAAAAGGAGCACATTTGAACTACTCAACTTATGATAAAGAGCTCTTTGCATTAGTTCGTGCACTTGAAGTTTGGCAACACTACCTTCTTCCAAAGGAGTTCATCATACACACCGACCACGAATCATTGAAGTGGCTAAACGGCCAAGGTATACCCTAATTACTCAAATGCATGCTACTATATTGGGATTCGAACATATAAAGCAATTGTATCCTAATGATCAAGATTTCAAGGAAATTTATACTCATTGTTTAAAAGGTGCTTTTAACAAGTTTTATCTTGTAGATGGGTTTCTTTTCCGAATAAACAAGTTGTGTATACCACAAGGCTCCATTAGAGAATTGCTAGTCCATGAATCACACTCCGGAGGCTTAATGGGGCACTTTGGCATCTCCAAAACGTTAGACATGGTAATAGAGCATTTTTTTTGGCCACGTATGAGGAAAACCGTGGAAAAGGTATGCGCATCTTGCATCTTATGTAAACAAACAAAATCCAAGGTAAGTCCTAACAGTTTATATACACCCCTTCCTATCCCTTCTTTCCCTTGGGTCGATTTATCTATAGACTTTATTCTTGGATTACCTCGTACCAAAAAGGGTCGAGATAGTATTTTTGTTGTGGTCGACAGGGTTTCAAAGATGGCTCACTTCATACCATGCCATTAAACGGGTGATGCAACACATGTAGCCGATCTCTTCTTTAGAGAAGTAATACGACTTCATGGAATTCCACGCACCATCGTTTCTGATAGAGATGTAAAGTTCATAAGCCATTTTTGGAAGGTTTTGTGGGGAAAGATAGGTACCAAACTTCTTTATTCTACTACTTGTCACCCACAGACGGATGGACAAACCGAGGTAACAAATCGGATCTTAGGTGCATTACTCAGAACTGTTGTCGGTAAGAACACAAAAACTTGGGAAGAATATCTTCCTTTTGTAGAGTTTGCCTACAACCGTTCTATTCATTCATCCACCGGTTATTCTCCATTTGAAGTAGTTTATGGTTTTAACCCCTTAACTACATTAGACCTTGTTCCTTTACCTATTAATAATATTAGCAGCTTAGATGTTGAAAAGAAAGCGGAGTTAGTTAAATCCATTCACACTAAGGCAAAGCAAAGAATGGAGAAAACATATGAAAATGTTGCTGCCAAAGTCAACAAAGGCCGACGCCAAAGTTGTCTTTGAGCCAGGAGATTGGGTTTGGTTGCACATGCGTAAAGAAAGATTTCCGAACCATAGGAAATCCAAATTGGATCCACGAGGAGATGGACCATTCCAAGTCCTTGAAAGGATCAACAACAATGCATACCGAATTGATCTACCAGGTGAGTATAATATGAGTACAACTTTTAATGTTTCTGATCTTTCTCCCTTTGATGTTTCAGATTCGTGGACGAATCCTTTTGAGGAGGGAGGGGATGATACATGTACCACAAGGCAATTCCAAGGACAAGATGGGCTTACTTTTCCACTTGGCCCAATAACCCGAGCCAAGTCTAAGCTAATCAAGGACAAGCTGAATTCGACCGTCCAAGTATTCGTGAGCCAAGGATTATAAGCTGCCATGAAGAAAGAAGAATTTCTTGAAGGAAGTCCACACTTAACATCCTTCAAGAATAATTGGGTCACAAAAACTCAACTTGCTGCACCTTTGGAGATGGATATCCATGAGCCTTTAGATGTCCATTAATTAGCCCTTTTTATTGTAATTAGACCCAATAGTTGTTACTATAAAAGATTGGGTCAGATTTTTATTTTTAGCCCAAATTAGGATTTACAAGTGTTTTTAGGCCTAGTTAGTTTTTTAAACAGCCCACACATGCCTCCTTGCCCAAGAACCAATTTCTTATCATCTAAACCAGCCCAAATACCCTTAAATTCGTCCAAATAAAGGCCCTATCAACTTTTACTTGCTGCCCAATCAAAACAGCTCTTATTTAGCCGATTACTTGATACCCAAGCAAACCAGCCTTCATCAAGTTTACTTGCTGCCCAAGCAACCTGCCCTTATCAGCTTATAACTTGCCTTATCACCCTATCCCTTGCCACACAAGCACAAGGAGTTTAAAGGCTGTTATTTTATTATTATTTTTAATTAGATTAGGTTTTCCTTGTTTTAGTAGAAGTTAAATTACTTTGTCTATCCTTCACCTATAAAAGGATGAAGCCTCCATCATTGTAAGACAAATTTTCTTTGATTTATGAAATATTTAGTGGGTTTGTTTTTGCAAGTGCTGATTACTTGTGCCTTCAAAGTCTTCTTCAACATAAGTTCGACGAGTTCTTGTGAGGGAGATCGTCTTCACACTCTTGCTTGCCTAGATAATCGCTTCTAGGAGAGTGGGTTAGAGCCGCTTGAGGTTGCTTGCTTAGATAATTGCGTCTAAGAGGGTGCCGAGGACAAAACAAAATCAACAATTCGCAAGCCATCTTCATCTTCAACCTTCGCACCATCTTCCATAATTCCATAAACAAAGCTGGAATTTCAGATTTGTTTTATCTATCCTCATCTTAATCTTTTTCAATCTTTTTACTTTTGTTCTTATTAATCATCTTCTAATTTTCCTTCTTATCTTTGTTTCTTTGAATTTCTTACTTTGAATCTGAAATTTTCAAGAAAAGCCATTTTCTTTTCTCTTGAATTTTCAAATCTGCCCATAACTTTCTTGATTGAGTCTAGAGCTCCTAGTTCTTGCAACAACTTGATTGAAGGCTTCCAAATCCAAGATTGCGCTACTCTATCAGCAATGATAACCAAAAAGAAAGAAAGAAGATTGAAACATGAAGTCAGTTGTCCTCTGTGGAGAATATATATGTGTATTATTTTGTTTCCTTTTCAACTTTTCTTGGGAATATGGATGCTCTTCATTTTGGCCTACTTTGGTGACTTGAATTATTAAACTCATCAAAATCAAACCAAGGAATCTAAGGTTTTGATTGCTTTTTCTCAGTGGGGTTAAAAGTACCAAATACAACCAATACAAAGCCTGAAACTGATACTTAACCGAGTTAAATGAAGCCATAAATGCTGGCCAAAAACATTGAAGAAAAATCAAACACACAAAAAGGGTTATTTCAGTGGTGGATAAGAAGGCATTTGATAACTTTTGCACTCATTGACATTGCCTTCACAACAACCTTTGTTTCCCACTTCCTTTTATATGCTCTGGACCTTTATTTTCCACTTTGTGAATATCTATTCCTACTTGAAAAAGTGAAAAAGTTCACTTCTCTTTTCTTTAAAATTCCTCAAGCTTGACCCACTTGATCCTATATTAAAATACCATTGCATTGATAGGAAGAGGAACAAAAAAATAAAATCTAAGTGATGCAATAAAAATGTTTTTTATTGACGCCTACAATTAAACATTAAAATCATGGTTCCTTGGTTTAATGTAAATGCAAAATCACAATGTAAAAATATAGAGTAATATTTAACCTAAAGAATGATAGAACCGGGAGTTAACTTGATTGACTTCAAAATTAAAAAGAACTTAAAAGAATCAATTGAAGGAACTATGGAACTGTGTAGTAGTAGTATCTCGAGTTATTCTAGCTTTATCAACTTATACCGGTTTAAGTGTTAAATATGGAATATAAATCTCATTCTCTTTTTTGGTGTCCCTTTCTATGTTCCACGCTAAAAAAATTAAAGGTATGATAGGGTGTATTTTTAGAGTTTAGGGTTTAGATTTAAAATTTAGGTTAGGGCATATAATTTTTGTTAGTATGAATTCAATATCTATATTTTTAATCACTTTTTACATTTTTATATTCTGGAGATGATACTTTCATGGTATCTTCAAATATATGTTAGATAAAAACAATTGAAGAAATGAAAAGTGGAAGCAACAAAAAGAGAAAAAGAGGATTGTTCTAGTTAGCCAATATTTTGGATCAAATATGTATGTTCCACCGGTAGATTTAGAAAATATCTGATTCAGTTCCTCACGATGAAATAAGTTGGACTTCATCAGTTCAAATAGAGCAATTTAGAGAAGTTAAAAAAAATACAGGGATTGAAGAAATGGACATATAGATAAAAGAATATTTATTGATCAAAAAAAGATAAAATATTTCCTTCTTCCCTTGTTAAATTCCCTGCAACAATCACAATAGTTGAGTCTGACTTTTACCCTGATGAAGGAATATGTTACCCGAATTCAAGAAAAAATATTGAATACAATAGTTTTTTCTTTCATACTTTAAAAACTTATAAAATAAGTGGTTAACGCTTTTAGTTGACACCTTTTCTTCTTCCTTAAATTGTGGGTTTGAATTTCAGTAGGAATAAACTTTTCTTTCTCCTCCCTCAAGTGAAAATTATTAAAAAAATGTATGACAATAATCCTTATTTAAATATGTATAGGATATAAATATTAAATGCAAATGTATAACATTAAGAGACGACATGTATTTGTACAACTATAATGCCTCCTTATGCTGTGTTTTATATCACTTCATTTCGTGACATTTTTTTTAATTAAATAGAGATATTACATTCTGATATCGGGATTCCAATTCATATAAGATGAGTAATATGAACAACCCTAATAAATAGGCTAATTAGTGGGTCTGCATTTAGCGACGTTAATGCAACTAGAAAACATCAAACATAATAATAATAATAATAATAATAATAATAATAATAATTGTAGCAAATTGTCGAGTGGGAGGGAGCTAAGTGCAGTAAAGTCAGTTTGAAGTTTCAAACGAGGAAATCTTTTATAACCATATACAATAAACATATATTTCTTCTTGTGAAAGGTTGTTTACGTTTTATTACGACGATATCGATGAGAGATGGTTTTGCTTCAGGAAATGAAATTGGAGGTTGTTCCTCAGATATGGTATTCAGATGACTTTGATTTCTCTTATGCTCCTTCAATTGGTAGATCAAGTGAGATTTTGGTAATTTGAAAAATAACTCATTTTAGGTTGGTGGGTTCGAGGGTGAGACCAGTTTTGCGATGATAGAAGGGTGTTGGATGGTTGATGCATGGGATTGTGGAATCATAGGTGTGTATGCCCCATGCTTAGTGGAGGAGCAATTGGCTTTATGATGTGAGTTGCGTGGGTTGGTTTCAGGACGTCACTCATGGTATCTCGGGGTGATTTTAATATGGTGACATCTAATACAGAACGTCCAGATGCACTATGATACGTGGAAAGGCAAAGTTTGTTAATTTCATCGAGCGACCAGCTCTGATTGTTGTTCTGATGAGAAGTAAGCAATTTACTTGGTTTAGGTCGAATAATAAATGTAGCCGACTCGTAGATTTTTAGTATCAAGCGAAAGAATATAAAACAGTTCTTGGTTGATTTAGGTGAACTTACCAAGGGGATAATCGTATCACTCACCATTGAACCTTCTCTGTGATGTTCTTCAATTGTTGGTTAGAACACAATGATCTTGTGAAGTTCATGGAGAAGGAATGGTTAAGGCTTTCCAAAATGAGTGTGATGACGAGTTTTCTATAAAAGTTACGTTGTTTGAAGTCTTTTTTAAAGGACTAGAATAATTCATCTTTTGGAAATATTGAATAGCGAATTACTATGGCGACTCAACATATTGAGGAACTTGATCCATCTGTTAGAGAGGGAGAGGTACTAGATACAATTGCATTGGAGAAATGACATTTCGTTACCTTCTCAAAAGTACTGTTTTTATGCTTATTTTACAATGCCTTTACTTGTCTCTGAGTACATTTAGTTGCATTTAGTTGTTAAATTCATGCATTTACATAAGGAGTTAGGATTTGTGTCTATGATAGTGTGAAGGGTTGTTTTCTTTGCAATATTGCTGGCTTGGCATAGCAGTTGGGAGAGTAGAGTAGAGCAAGGCAGCGCAGGAAGGAAGGAATGCTAGAGAAAATGCCAAGATGTTGTTGGCAGAGATGGATCAAATAATGCCAAAGCTCTGGTTGGCAGGGAAGAGGAATTTGATGTCCGGCCAAGTAGCTGTTGAACCCCAAAAAAATAGGACCAGATCAGGCTATGAGAAAATAGCAATTGGATCAAACTCCAAAAAAATAACAGAAAAATAGTGCCAAGCTTGGCTGGCGAAGCAGTGATGGCAGTTAACGTCATCCATAACCTTATCAGCTAACATTCAAACTTTTGATACGAAGATCACTTCCCTTATCCCTTGAGCATTCAAAATTCAAACTCAAGAGCTTATCTTAGGTCTTCCTTGCATGCCTATTTAAAGAACGACCAAGCAAGCAATTGAGATCGAGAAAGATTTAGAGATCGTGAGATCCATCGGTGACTGGCTGCACCAAGGAGGCGGGGTTCGACCAGCTTGACCGAGAGCTTGGATCTTGAAGGGCTGCATCAAGAGACCCCTTCTCGCCCATTCTCTTTGTTTAGTTGTTTTTATTTTCTTTTAAATGATAATGTGTTTGCAAAACGTTGAAGGTTTTTTGGTTGATACCCTCGCCATGAACTAATTTAATAGTTGGTGGGGGATGTTTGCGTTGAACGTTGTTTTATGTTTAGTTTTTAATAATGAGAATGCTTCGACATTATTTTCCCTATCTGGCATGTTCTACAATGTTTTATCAAAATTGTGCCAAGCGAGAGCGGACATTGTTGGCTTATTGAACCTCAATATCTTAACAGACTTAGGGGGGACCGATCTATTGCCATATACTAAGGCGAGATGCTTCAAAGAAGATGTTCAAGTAGATGAGTTTACTTCTGAAGTGGATCTACCCTTAGTAGTATAGGTTGGGACTTAATCAAATTGATTTATGAAAAAAACATCACTATAGAGATATAAGGGTTTTTACATGGTTAATTTAGAGCATTGACCATCGAGAGATGCAGTGCTAATTTTGAATATACTCGTTAAATGATGGCAAGACATTACATTATTAAAGGGCGGCATGACATGAATAACGTGAAAATCAGGCATCCCTTGCCAATGCTTATCACCCATTTGGAAACTCTCCTTGCCAACACTGTTTTATTTTGATTTCTTTTCTTTTAAACTGTTTTCAAAACCAACTTCAAATCTTCAACACTTTTCCTTTGACAAGTAAACAAGCAAGGCAATCAAACTCTTGGCCAATCCTTGTGGGATCGATAACCAACTTACTGCAGTATTAACTGTCGACCGTGTATACTTGCACGCAAAAGACTAAATCTTGGCACTGTTTTATACTTTTCCAACACATTTTTTACCCTTTTTGCCAAGCACTCTCATAGTTGAACAAGTTTTTAGCGCCGTTGCCAGGGATTGTAACAGAGTTTATTGTTTTCAGATTTTTACTTGTCTTCTTTTTATTTTTGCTTTTTATTTTTTATTTCTTTGTTTTGACCGGCGTATGACCAAAAATCGCCATGTGGTGGAAGATTGGCTATACGATATGGAAATTGAAAGAACCCTACGAAGGTTAAAGAAAAAGATTCGAGAGATGGCTCAACAAGGCAATAGAGGAAATGGTGTGTTAAACAATGAGGAAAATCCACCCAATAACAATGGGATACCAGCAGCTCCTACTGCCCCAATTGTTAATGTGGAGGAAGAGAGACCTATTAGAGAACACTCAGCACCAAACATTGACAATTTGATGCCAGGACTAATTGGTCACGAGGTAAATACACTGAATTTTGAACTTAAATCAGAAATGATACGAACGCTTTTGAATGTAGGACAATTTGAGGGATCACCTACTAGAGATTCGAGGCAACACTTGAAGCAATTCATGGAAGTTTGCCAGCTATTTTAACAGCCTAGAGTATCAGAGGATACAGTGAAACTAAAGTTGTTTACATTTTCCCTGAGAGATAGAGCAAAAATGTGGCTAAGTTCTTTGCCACCTGGTTCTATCACCTCATGGGGAGATCTATTCCATAAATTTTTGCTACGATTCGAGCCACCTAAACTCACTACAAAGTTGAGGGGTGAGATCATCACATTTAGGTAGGCTGGCGATTAAACCCTATATGATGCCTATGAGAGATATAAAGACCTGTTGAGGAGATGTCCTATGCATGGATTCCCAAAATGGACCCCAAATGGAGACCTTTTACAACGGACTTAAAGCACAAACTAGAACAGTTGTTGATGTTTCGACAAATGGTTCATTGCTTGACAGAAACTACACGGAAGTAGTTGGCATCCTTAAGAGGATTTCAACCAATGATTTTGAATATCTTACAGCCAGCTTTGGGACCAACACTAAAACTGGTAGGAAATTGCAGATAGATAAACTCACATCCATCCACGCTAAAATTTCCAATCTTTCTACCATGGTGAGAAACTTGGAAAAGAGAAATGAGGTCCAAGAAATAAAGGCATTAGCTCCATTCTGTACGATATGCGGAGAGGATCATCACATGGAAGATTGCCCTACCAACCCTGTGTCAGTAATTTTTTTGGCAATTTTAATCGTAATTATAATCTGAATTCCAATACTTACAATGCAGAATGAAGACAACACCCAAATTTAACTTGGGGGAATCAAGGAGGAAACCAATATAATGCCCAACATCAGAACAACAATGCCCAGTGTCAGAACAATGTTGTAACATCTTGAAAACCAGTCAGAATTAGGTTCTGGCGATGAGAAACCCTACATCAAAAAGGTCCAAATATTGTGTTGACTTAAATCGTGAGGTCAATTACATCGATATTTGACTCTAATTGAGTCAATTTATCATTTACGGATCCTATTCAAAGTGTTGAAAACCTTTAAGTCACTAAATTGTGGAAATTGAAAGTTTGGGGGTTAAAGTTCAATGTATCGAGAGTTGGGGGACTAACCTTGCGATTAGCCCCTCCTCAATTATAACCATCCATACGTGGGATGATCAGGCTCAATTTCTTCAAAGGAAGGAAAGCCTTTTCATTGCAAAACAAATAAAAGAAAGTGAATAGCTAAAGCTAGAAACCTTACCCGATTTCTTAACAAGCTAGCACCTCAATCTCATCTCCTTCCTCTAAGCTCACACATCCATTGTTGAACCTTGGGAAGCTTGAGATTTCTTCGGTTTATCGATATCGAATCGTTGGTATCGATCGGGTAAGCTATAATCCCCAAACAATCATTGAAATCTATGGATAAATCAAGCTTAATCTTAAGTTGGGGTTTTGGTCATCCATGGAAGTGATGGCCAATAGCTATTTTAAGCTTTGATAATGATTTTTGATAACATTATGTTGATTTCGATATCATATTATCGATTCTAACTAATTCCTATTGTTTGAACTAGCTCAAGAATTGAATAGAGATCATCCATCATCACCGACGAAAGCTAGGAATAAAGGAATCACCATATGAGAGCCGTAGGAGCATCAGATTATCAAGCTGAGTGTAGTCGAAGTCTCGGGATAGGCTAGGTGCCTTTTTTGATCCAATTGTCATTGATTATTGTATTGCTAACATCATTGTTAAGGAATATTGCACCAAGTCACTTTGAGGATGCTATTGGTAAGCATCGGTAAGCATAATATATATTATTGAGCATCGACATTGTTATTGGACTTCGCTATCAATTTCACTATTGTCATTATCATTGAACTATAGAAACAAAGAGCATTGATCATAGAGCATGGTCTTTGCTACCGTCATTGTTAGTGTCATTGAGCATTGTTATTGATATAGTTGTCGTTATCAAACTATCATAAACGAAGCATCAATAATTTCCATTGTTATTAAGATTATTGAGCACTAACATTGTTATTGATATTGATATTGATTTGTTGCTTATTGACAAGAATATTGAACATTGCTATTGTCATCGAACACCGTTTATTGATATTGTTACCAGACCTTGGATTTGAAAAGACATTGGATACAATTGACATGCCATAGAATTCATGATTCGGTGTACGGGTGGACTGTAGTCGCTGGGATACGGCCTATACTAATTTGGCGAGGCAGAGGGATGTATTGTGATATTGGTCATATTGGCGAGGCGGAGGGGCTAAACCATTCATTGATTTGGTGAGGCGTAGGAATTCACGCATCTACTATCTGGGAATCGATCCAAGGTTCAATGTAGAAGATATGATATTATTGTTATCAAACATGAACATCGCATTGATAGCATTGGTTCATAACATCATTGTTATTGATATATGACTTGAAGTGCATTACATTGATATTGACATTGTTTATGACTAACTCATTAGGCAAAGTATGCCTAATGCATCTCATTCTATATATTTTAGGTTAAGGATTTCACCGTTGAAGATCGAAGAATCGACGTTGGTGACAAGTCACTACAAGCCCAAGTAACATGTTTTGCCTTTATGAACTCCTAGGATGGTGGCAAAGTAACTGAACTAGTCATTTATGACTCTTTTGATATGTGTGTAAAAGTTGAAAACCTAGCAAATGGATTCGGATAGCCCTCAAATTTGATATGCTTATAGATTATAGCTTAATAAACTTGTTGGTTAAATTTCATTGCATTTGGACACCGTTCAATAGGTTAATTTGATTAAAAACCAGATAAAATTGGCATTACAGTGCAGGCCGTACCAATGCAGGTCAACCTGTTTCGGTACGGTAGTGCAATTGGGGCAGTCAAAGTGTAGGTTAACCCAACGGTATCGATAAGACTTCAAGGCGTTTCGATACGACTTTGGGTAGTGAGGTCTAGAGAATTAATGGCATCGGTACAGCTACAGGGTGTATAAAAATGGGTCCTAGTCAAAGTCAACATTAGTTAACCCGTATCGATATGGGTCAAGCTGTTTCAAAATGAGTTCTTGAGTTGCTGGAAAATAGGTTATCACCCTTGCATGCCGTACCGATACGGTCCTCGATTGTATCAAAATAGAGTTGGACAATTTCATTTGGAGTTTAAGTCCATGTATACTCGTACCGATACGGCATGAAGGTGTTTCGGTACAGTGTCTGTTATATCAGTTAGGGGCTGCTAAACACAGTTTTGCATTGTTTACATATTGGTCACTAAATCTTGGTAAGTCTGATTGGATAGGTAAATGACATCATATTAACATGAAAATTTGCAAACTTATTGTTTACTGACTGAATTGCATAGTCGTGTAGTTAACTTCAGATAAAGACCCCTAATTCCTAGAATTTATAGTTTAGTCCCTAAAAGTTGTAGAAGTTTAAAATTAACCCTAATCTTATTTTTGTAGTTCTATATCGATCGATTGCCTCAGTGTATTTATATCGTAATGCATTGTAATATCTTACATTGAATTCTTGTTGAAAGATATAACACCGTTCACTGGTAACGCCTTCTGACCCGGTTCTCTACGAGACCGGGAAGAGGTGTTACAAATGTCATGCCAGGAGTCAACCAGAAGGTCGTGCCATAGTGGGCACAAAATAATTTTTATGTAGGGAAAAATAACAACCAGGGGACTTTGACAGAATACATGGAGAGGAATGACGCAACTGTCTAGAGTTTGGTAGCATTTATGCGAAACTTGGAGGTACAGATTGGACAGATTTGCAGTGCCCTCAGCAATAAACCCAGGGAGCTTTACCAACTGATACAGAGGATGCCAGGCAAAACTGTAACGAACAATGCAAAGTTGTAACTCTTCGGAGTGGCAAACAATGTGAGACTCTACATTTGCCAAGAAACCAAATAGTTGTCAGGAGAAAAAGAAAGGACTAGTAGATGAACCAAAAGAACCAAAAAAGAAAGAAGCGGACATAAGTGATGCCAGACCGCAAATTGATGCTGGACAACAGTCTAATGCCAAACCTTAGTCGGATGCCAGCAAAACCTTGGCAAAGCCGTTGGAACCATCATATTTATCCACCTCCACCATTTCCACAAAGACTACAAAAGCACAAGCAGGATCACCAATTTAAGCTCTTCTTGGAAGTCCTTAAACAATTGCAAATCAATCTACCATTGGTGGAAGATCTCAAATAAATGCCCAACTATGTCAAATTCATGAAGGGCATCTTGTCAAAAAAGAGGAAGCTGGGTGATTTCGAAACTGTAGCTTTCACTGAGGGATGCAGTGCAATGATACTCAATCAATTGCCACCAATGCTGAAAGATCCTGGAAGTTCTACTATTCCATGTACCATTGGCAGTAGATTTATGGGTAAGGCACTGTGTGACTTGGGAGCCAACATCAATTTGATGCCAATGTTTGTTTTCAGAAAGCTTGGCATAGAGGCAAGGCCTACCATGGTAACACTTCAGCTGGCAGACCAATCTGTTGCACATCCTAAGGGTAATATTGAGGATATGTTAGTGAAGATAGACAAATTCATATTCCCAGCTGATTTTATCATTTTAGATTATGAGGCAGATGTTAATATCCCAATTATATTAGGCAAACCATTCCTTGCCACATGTAGAGCTTTGATTGATGCTCATAAAGGTGAACTTACTATGCGTATGAATGACCAACATGTTACATTTAATGCGTTTCAAGCTCTTAAATATGCGTATGAAGCTTAGGAATGCCAAGCTGATGAAAAGATAAAGTCCACTTTTAAAGTGGATGCGAAACAACTGTGCCAATAGGCAGATGATGTTACTACAAAATTGGATGGCAATGACGAGATGAGTAAGGAGCTTGAAGAAACAGTGGAGACTGAAAAGGTGAGCTATTTTGAGCCACTAGAGTTGGCTGGCAGAGAAATTAAAGCACCCAAGCCATCAATTGAAGAACTGCTAGAATTGGAATTGAAACCATTGCCAGACCATCTCAAGTATGCTTATCTAGGTAGACATTCAACCTTGCCAGTGATCATTGCTCCTGATCTCACTAATGATCAGGAGGAAATATTGCTAGAAATTCTAAGCAATTACAAGTAAGCATTGAGATGGACCTTGGCTGATATTCAAGGAATAAGCCCAACCATTTGCATGCACAAAATCATCTTGGAGGAATATCATGGCAAGACCGCTGAGGGTCAGAGAAAATTGAACCCGAACATGAAAGAAGTTGTTGAAATGTAGATTATCAAGTAGTTGGATGCTGGGATAATCTATCCTATTCCCGATAGCTCGTAGGTTAGCCCGGTGCAATGCGTGCCAAAGAAAGGTGGCATGACAGTGGTGTAAAATAGCAAAGAGGAATTGATTCCCTCCAAGACTGTCAAAGATAGAGAGTGTTTATGGACTACAAAAAGCTGAACAATGCCACAAGGAAGGACCACTTCCCATTGCCTTTCATCGATCAGATGTTAGACAGGCTGTCATGTAAAGCTTTTTATTTTTTTTGGATGGTTATTCAGGTTTTAACCAGATTGCTATCGCCCTTGATGATCAAGAGAAGACCACCTTTACGTGTCTATATGGGACGTTTGCCTTTATAAGAATGCCATTCAGGTTGTGTAATGGCCCATTAACGTTTCAACATTGTATGATGTTCATTTTTCTAACATGATTGATCATAATTTAGAAGTGTTCATGGATGATTTATCAGTGTTTGGAAAAACATTTGAGGAATGTCTTCAGAGTTTGGAGCAAGTCTTGAAGAGATGCACTGAGACAAACCTAGTGTTGAACTTGGAGAAATGCAACTTCATGGTGAAGGAATGCATTGTTCTAGGGCACAAGGTAACCATGGGAGGATTAGAGGTAGATCAAGAAAAGGTTGAGCTAATCAAGCAATTGCCACCATCGACTAGTGTAAAGGGTATTAGAAGTTTGTTGGGACATACAGGTTTTTACCGTCGTTTTATCAAAGAATTTTCTAAAATTTCTAAACCTGTATGCTTGTTGTTCGAACAAAATGTTGCTTTTGCATTTGATGATTCTTGTTTAAGAGCATTTCAATAACTTAAAGAGAAGCTAATTAATGCGTGTGGAACCAGATTGGAATGAGCCGTTCAAGCTTATGTGTGATGCCAGCGACTATGCCATCGGAGCAATGCTGGGACAATGGCGTGGCAAAGTCTTTCATACCATTTACTATGCCAGTCGGACACTAAATGGAGCTCAGATGAATTACTCTACATCTGAGAAGGAATTTCTTGCAATTGTATTTGCTTTTGATAAATTCAGATCTTATTTAGCTGGTAACAAAGTTGTGGTGTATATAGATCACTCGACACTGAAGTACCTCTTGGCAAAGAAGGATGCCAAGACCAGACTAATCCGATGGATGCTTTTACGACAATAATTTGACATTGAGATCTGAGACAAGAAAGGCAATGAAAATTTGGTAGCTGACCACCTAGCGCATCACCTTAAAGATGGTAAGACCTATTCCATAAGAGATGAGTTTCCATATGAGTACTTGCATGCAGTTAATGTTATACCATGGTACGCTAACATAGTCAACTACTTGGTAAGCAACATTCTACCACCAGATTTGGCACACAATGCTAAGAAATGTTTCCCGCGAGACGTTTGACAGTAGTATTGGGATGAGCCGATTCTATTGAAATAGTGTGCTGATCAAGTGATCTGTCGATGTGAGCCAGAGGATGAGCAGCACAGTATACTACAATTATACCATGCCGCACCGTGTTGAGGTCACTTATAGGGTCATGCTGGTACACCCTATGGCATAGTGAAGAAAAATCCAGCGATGTCTAGAGATCCATGTACGAGGAACGAATAGAGGTGAAAAAGGGTGAGCAATTTCCTATTAAAAATCTGGAATTCTGAATTTGGAGAAGATAAAAAAAATCCAATCAAAATTCCACAATGGCGATTCTTAAGCCACAACAATAACGTTCCGACCTCTACATAGTTCACCCAATTGAAATGAGCATATAAAACTCTCTAAACTATTTATAAGGGAGTGAGCATATAAAAAATCTCTAAACTATTTAGAAGTTTTTTTTCCAAAAGCATTAATGACTGCTAGATCTCTCATGCCTTTATATAGCCTTTGTAATCCTAATTCAACTCAGATTAGGATTTCAATATATATATTAAATATATATAATCTCAATTTAACTTTAATTAGGATTATAATATATGTGTTAAATATATGTATAATCCCAATTCAACTTAATTAGGATTTTAATATATATATTAAATATATTCTCCTAATTCAACTTAATTAGGATTTCAATATATATATATATATTAAATATATAACACCCCAAAATAGGGCTTAGAAGAACATTATGTTTAAAATTGGAATTAAGAGTATCTTTTATAAATTGTTATAGTTAAAAAGGGATTAAAAAGTGAAGCTCGTTAAACCGAGAGATAAAATTTTAAGTGACCATTTTGTATGCTTTTGCCATCACTTAGATTGCATGCAAAAGTTTGATAAAATTAGGTACCAAGAGTAGGTGTCCTCTTGTTAAGGATTGGTCAAAGCATAGACCATCTTCTTCCCCTTAATAAAAAAACCACCTGAATATTAGTTAGAGAGAGAGGATGAATTCTTGAAATTTTCTTGAAAAATTGGATGTGTTAAGCTTGCAGTTTTTATGAATTAGTGAATTATCATACAGGACTTTGTAGAAAACAAAATAATACTTACTTCCAATGTGATGGACTTGACCACTTCATCAAAGATTGCCTGCAAAGTTCAAGTAAAACTCCTGCTCGTACACCCTCTAATGTTAATTTGAACCAACCATCTAGGGGAAAAGGATCGAAACAAGTTCACTCTGGGAACTCTGGGAAGAACCGAAACCAAGTCCCTACCACTACTCACCAAGAGTCTCGGGCCCCTGCTCGAGTATATCATGTTCGGGGACGTGATGAAGATGATTTACCCAATGTCATCGCATGTACTATTGAGCTTTACAATCATCCTATCTATGCCTTGTTTGATAATTGAAAATTTTAATTTGATTCCTGAGCTTTCTGATTGTAACCATGTAGCATCTAATCCTTTAGGGGATAGAGTTTCTGTTAATCAAATATGCAAAAATTGTCCTATGTATATCCAAGGCATCCCTTTCCCTGCAAACTTGCTAGTGCTACCCTTTGATTAATTTGATCTGATCTTAGGATTAGATTGGTTAGCCAAACACCAGACTTGGGTAGATTGTAGTAAAAAATGACTCTTTTTGCACAGGTTAGGAAAGGAATCCATAATCTTCCTGGACAATAATGGGGAAATTTCAAAACCAATCTTTGCCCCCATTTTCGAATTGAACAAGACTCAACCAGGTCTAGAATCTATTCTTATTGTGTTTCATTTCCCTGATGCTTTTCTCGAGGAACTATCGGGCTTGCCACCAACACGAGAGGTGGAATTCAAGATTGAAGTTCAACCGGGATCCCGTCCGGTATCCATTTCTCACTATAGATTGGCACCGGTTCAATTAAAAGAACTCCAGAAGCAGTTGCAAGAACTGCAAGATAGAGGCTTCATATGACCAAGCTCGTCTCCATGGGGAGCCCCGATTTTGTTTGTCAAGAAGAAAGACGGGTCGTTGAGGCTATGTATTGATTACCGAAAACTCAACCATATCACTGTTATAAAAATATCCCATGCTCAGAATTGAGGATCTGTTTGATCAACTTAAAGATGCAAGTGTATTCTCGAAGATTGATCTTTGGTCTAGTTATTATCAAATGAGAGTGAAAAAAATTGATGTACCTAAAACTGCATTCAGGACTCAATATGGCCGTTTTGAGTTCCTTTGTATGCCATTTGGTTTAACCAATGCCCCAGCTGCATTTATGGACCTTATGAATCGGGTATTCAAACCCTTCTTAGACAAGTTTGTAGTGGTTTTCACTGATGACATACTTGTTTACTCCAAAAACAAGGATGAACATTCCGAACACCTTCAGATAGTGTTACAAACTTTTAGAGAACACCTTCTTTATGCAAAGTTCAGGCTATCGGAGGTGTCCTTCTTAGGCCATGTAATTTCGGCCGATAGAATTAAAGTAGACCTGAAAAAGATTTAAGCCATTGTAGATTGACTACCTCCCAAAAACATTGGGGAAGTTAGAAGTTTTCTCGGTTTAGCTGGGTATTACAAGAGACTTGTAAAAGGGTTCTCAACCTTGGCCTCTGATTTAACCAAGTTGCTTAGAAAGGAAGAAAGCTTTGTTTGGTCAGAAAGACAACAAAGAAGCTTTGATCAACTCAAGTAAGCCCTTACCCATGCCCTAGTTTTGACTCAACCTGAATCAAGGAAAGGTTATAAATCTTTAGTGATGTATCTCATTTGGGACTCGGGTGTGTCCTTATGCATGATGGCAAGGTAGTAGCATATGCATCCCGATAGCTTAAACCTCACGAAGCAAATTATCTGACTCACGACCTTGAACTTGCCGCGGTCGTGTTTGCTTTCAAAATCTAGAGACATTATTTATTTGGAGAAAGATGTTACATGTTTACCGACCACAAAAGCCTTAAGTATATCTTGACACAAAAAGACTTGAATCTCCGATAAAGAAGGTGGCTTGAATTGTTAAAGGATTATGACTTGATCATAGATTACCATCCCGGGAAAGCGAATGTTGTAGCTGATGCACTCAGCTGCAAACACTCGAATGGTAAGGATTCCTATTCGAACCCTCTTGTTCCTCTTTGAATTTGAATTGAGCTTAAATCAAGCTCATCTTATGCTGATAAACATCTTGGCAATTTCTCTTGTAGCCTTAGTTACTGTCAATGCTCATTTTATACTTCGAAAGAACCAAAGGCTTTTATCTGAGATTCAGATTACAGCCGATATATTGGATAAAATCAAGACTTTACAACAGTCTGATCTTGAACTTCTGAAAATCTTGGGCAATTTGAAAGTCAAAACCAACTCTAATTTTACCCTAAAGCCGAATGGGTTGTTGTATTTTAAAGATAGGGTTTGTGTTCCAAATGATGAAGACTTGGGAAGAGAACTGTTAAGAGAGGCTCATCCAAGTCCTTTCTCAATCCATCACGGGTTGATTAAGATGTACAAGGACCTGAAGGAATTATATTGGTGGCCAGGAATGAAGTCATCTATTGTTGATTTTGTATCTCGATGTCTATCCTGCCAGAGGATCAAGGTTGAACACCAAGTCCCCACAGGACTCCTGCAGCCTATTGAACTTCCTAAATGGAAGTTGGAATAAATTACTATGGACTTTGCTAGTGGATTACCTTTAACTCTAAAAAAGAATGATGTTGTGTGGGTGATTATTGATAGGCTGACTAAATCAGCTCATTTCTTGCCTATTCGAATGACCCTATGTTTGGAACAGTTGGCTTAAATCTACAAAAAAGGAGATAATTAGATTGCATGGAGTTCTAGTTTCTATCATATCTGATAGAGACTCTCGGTTCACTTCCAAGTTCTGGAAAGCTCTTTAGAGAGCCTTAGGATCAAAAATTAATCTAAGCACTGCTTTCTATCCTCAGTTAGATGGGAAATCAGAACGGGTGATTCAAATCCTTGAAGATATGCTACGAGCTTGTATAGTTGATTTTGGGAAGGACTGGGAAAAATCCCTTCCCTAGCAGAATTTGCCTATAATAACAGTTACCAAACCTCAATTCAAATGGCTCCTTTCAAAGCTCTCTATGGTAAAAGATGTAGAACACCTTTGTGTTGGTCTGAATATGGATAAAACAAGGTCTTGGGACCTAATTTATTAAAATAAACTGAAGAGCAAATTCAAATCATTTATATTCGACTCAAAGCAGCTTTTGATAGGCAAAAGGCCTACGTTAATAAAAGAAGAAGAGAGATCCAGTATGAAGTGGGAGATCGAGTTTTTCTAAAAGTACCCCCATGGAAAAGGTCCTCATATTTGGATAGAAATGAAAGCTTGGTCCACGTTTTATTGGACCATTCGAAGTAATTGAAAGAGTTGGCCCTGTAGCATACAATCTAGCCCTTCCAAGTGAATTTGATAAAATTCATAATGTCTTCCACATATCTATGCTTCGTATATACAGATCAGATCCCTCTCATATTCTTGAGCCCGAAGACATGGAGCTTAATTCTAATTTAACTTACGAAGAAGAACCAGTTCAAATTTTGGATCATGAAATCAAGAAGCTTCGAAATAAATCTGAATCCCTTTGTTAAAGTTATTTGGAGAAATCACCAACTAGAAGAAGTTACTTGGGAACCCTAGTCTCTAATGAGAGATCAATATCCTTATTTATTTCCCTCAGGTAAATTCGAGGACGAATTTCTTTAAAGGGGGATTTGTAACACCCCAAAATAGGGCGTAGAAGAACATTATGTTTAAAAATGGAATTAAGAGTATCTTTTATAAAATGTGATAGTTAAAAAGGGATTAAAATGTGAAGCTCGTTAAACCGAGAGATAAAATTTTAAGTGACCATTTTGTATGCTTTTACCATCACTTAGATTGCATGCAAAAGTTTGATAAAATTAGGGACCAAGAGTAGGTGTCCCCTTGTTAAGGATCTGTCAAAGCATAGACCATCTTCTTCCCCTTAATAAAAAAAACCACCCGAATATTAGTTAGAGAGAGAGGACGAATTCTTGAAATTTTCTTGAGAAATTGGATGTGTTAAGCTTGCGGTTTTGATGAATTAAACATTTTATTGGAATTTGAATGCTCATCAAGGTAACACCCATCCTTGTTCCTTGTTTGTGTTTTCATAAGTTGGTTGTTGAGATAGTTTGAATTGAGTGAACTTAGGTTTATAGTTTATTGAACTTAGAGATTGTCTAAGTGTTAAAGAGTTAGAGAATGATCTAATTGAATGGTGGGAAGTATGGATTGTGTGTTAATGGCACCTATGTGTAAATTATTTCTTATAAATTGAATGAATTGTCATGTTGTAATTGGTTAATTTGTGGGCCGATTGATAGAAACCTTCAAGACTGCTTCAATGTTAAGTTTGAACGTGTAAATTGAACTATAAGAAATGAATCTAGGGTCGTATAAATGAATTATTATGATCTTGGAAAAAATGTTCTAAGGATTAAGGAGACTTACTTGCTAATTAGAATAAGTTGGGGCTGTTTTTGTATCCGGAAGTATGGATGGTTATTAGATCGATAATTGGAAATATAGGGACAATTTTAGTTCAAATTTGGAGTAGCTTTGAAGGATTGCCCTGTTTCAGGGTGAATTGCTTCATCATATAGAGTGAAATTTGAATTTGTAAGCTGATCAATTGATTGTTAAACAAGGCTAAATCATAAGCACAACAGCTCATTTACTGATGGACCAAATAGAATGATTTGAAATTATTTTGGTGATAGATTAGGGGTTGTTCAATTCTGATTTATGAATATATTAAATTTAGGAGATTACATGTCCAAGAAAGTGCAAGAATTTGTTAGTTAAAGTTAAACCTTGAAATGTTTATTCGAATGATTACATTTGTTTAGTTAAAAGACTATCCATCAAGGAGTGATTAGCCTCCATTTCGAACCTCAATGAATGTATGAAACGAATTGATCAATACATGTGGTTAATGAATCATTATATTGTTATATGTCAGAAGATCAAGAGGATACGGGAGATAAGAGGGCTGTTGTTGATCCAAGCAGTGATAGGAAAAAGGGGATCGTAATTTGGGAGCATAACTAGCTTGGAAACTATTGTAAGTGTAACCTAGATTGAATGTATGAATGTGGCCGCCTAATTCTAGTTAATTGATGAAAATTCCATTAAGAAAAATGTATTGCATATTATTCTGATTAAAGTGTGATTGAATGCTACTTGTGGTAAGCATCTTGAGGTAAGCCAAACTAGTTAAGTTACTTGTTCCTGTTACACTTCCAGTAGTTAACGCGAAACTAGTCTTGAATGAAAATTGCATGATTCACATAAATGATATAAGGCATATAATGCCTCTTGAATTAACGGAACCAAACTTGTATAAATAAGCCTTGGTTCAAGTTAGTTTAGACACAATTGGCATGCCATAGAGTCCGTCGAGCTCGCTAGTTAGGACTACGATCCCTTGTTGTTAAGATCAAGTGATCTATAAGTACCTTTGGTACTCTTGTTCAATATTGAAATCGAATTGGTACCTTGAGTACCCTTGTTTTGGTACTATATGTACCCTTGTTAATGTTACACTTATTTGGATTCGTGTGTCTTGTAACTTCTCAATCAAGGCTCAAGATAACTTAATTATTTACATTAACGAATCTTGTTATTATGACTTGAATGGATAGACAATGTTTCTTTAGTAATGGATTGATTGAGATCCCTTGATGTAAGTTTTGAACCTTATGTCCCTTGTAGTTGACTAGCTTATGCTTAATTGTGAAAATACTTGAATATATATATATATATAGATATATATATATATATATATATATCTAAAAGGAACATGTTTGATTGTATTGTTAATATGGAATGTTAAGGAAATTGAATGGAATTAACCTCATGGAAATGGACTAGACAAAAAGAATTATCATCATGCTTGCTTGAAATTTAGTAGTAAAACCTACAAAATGACTTGAGACCATGCATGTTCGAACTAGTTTCACTTGATAAGGATGTTTTGAAACACAATTGGAGAACTAGTCTAACTCTTATGATTTCATATTGATTAAGAAATTATTGTCTTCAATCTCATTGATTCTCCTTAATGTGTTCCAGGTTAAGGTTGATACTTGTAGACCAATTCAAGGAGGAAAGCAAGATCTCATGAAACTGAAATGTATGTTTTGTTACATTATTTTGACTCCTAGGATGGTGGCACTCTATGGCATGTAAATCTTTTATTGAATTACTTTGGCTTGTAAATATTATACTCATGTGGCAAATGGTATGCAAGTCTCTAATATATGCCTTAGAATGTTTTGTTAAAATGGTTTAGACAATTGTATGATAAGTGATATGCTTGCATGATGGATGATTTGATTATTAGTTTGGTTAACAAGTTAGTTTGTTCGTTTGCTCCTGACTCCCTAAACTCGATTTAATGCTTAGCCGAGTTGGGGATGTTATAATATATATATAATCCCAATTCAACTTTAATTAGGATTTCAATATATATTAAATATATATAATCACAATTCAACTTAATTGAGATTTCAATATATATATATATTGATTTAAATCGAATTATATTATTTATATATATTAAAAGAGTCATAATTATATTATTTAAATCGAATTATAGTATTGGAGAAATTGATTTAGTGGGTGAAGAGAACGAGGAAAATGTTGGGCCTTTAAACAATGAGTTACCTGAGAAGATTGTTGATTTGAATGAAAATATGGATGAAGGTTACTTAAACAAAGAATATGGGCATGATCAGAGTTGGGCTAAATGGTAGAAGCAGAAGTGGGCACGGAACAAAATTCGAACTTGGACCCGTACCGGGCCAAAATTTTGGAAGATATGGGTTCTATGGGTTTTAATAAAAATGAAATAGACCAAGAGAGGGCGGTTGAAATGGAATCTGATATCGAAATGGTATAGGAAGCAAGCATAGCTGGTAAGCAACTTTCTTAGGCCGAAATACACCTAGCAATAAGCTTAAAATAGGGCATTATCATGTTGATCCCAATTTGATCTATTTGATCACATTGCACATTGAGTTTACCAATTGAGCAGTCCATTGCCTAATTTAACTAATCCAATTAGGTGCTTTTACATTTTCAGCAAGTTATCTATTCAATTCAATCTTCAATTCATCTACCAACATGTTCAAAACATGGCTTTTGGGCAACATTTTCAATTCAATTCATATTAGGACATCAATCCACTAGAACTTCCAGCATCTACCATTACAATTTACATTTCAATCATCCATTCCAATTATCATCCCGATTTTCCAGCATTTAGCATAGCATTTACCATCAATTTAGCTATTGACAACTTCAATTTCTCCTATTCACTCGATTGGCATGTCAATTCCATGGATTAATCAATCAGTTGAACTTCCTAACTATTTCATAGCATCAATTCACTATCTATTCATCAATTTCATATAATTCAAGCAAGAACCCTAAATCTTCATGCATCATTTGTATCTATAAAACATTAAGGAAGAGATTTTACCTTCCTTTCAAGATTATATGAATGTTAGCAACTCCAATTTCTCCAATTCCAAGCTTGAATGTATGACTATGGAGTTTTTCTCACTCAAATTGTTTTCTCTCTTCCTAGTTCATCTACACGGCAAAGAGGGGAGAAGAAGATGATAATGGGTCATCCATTATCTCCTCCAATTGACTAATTTACCCTTAATTATCCTTAATTAATGACATGTGTAGGGGCATTATAGAAATGTGAAAATTTTGCATGCATTCCTTCAATTTATCAATTATTTCAGTTTGGTAACTTATGCATTAGGTTACCACTTTTCAATTATAGCATTCTAGTCCTTATTATCTAAATCTAGTATCTTGCTTTCAATCAATTAGGGATCAAATGAACGCATTGTAGTAACTTCTTTTATACTAGATTTTGAGGATACTACAGGCATGCCATCCTACCTATGACCAACTAGCAACCAAGGCTTTGTTTGATTTACTTGTCAATTAAGTAAGCTTCAAGATTTCAAGTCAAGGCAAGTACACAACAAGATCATGGCAAGTTAGTAGCTTATTCAAGCTTCCCTTTCAAGTATTTATCTATCAAGATCAAGATAAAACCCTTAGGCCATTCGAGCCTTAGCTCATTTTATCATGCATTCATTGTAATTCAAGCAAGTTTGTATTTCATGTAACATACTCTAACCACCCTAGTAGGATTTGGTAAGTTACTACAAATACAATCAACCATTCAAACAATATTAGGTATTAAGTACCATTTGATTAAGGCCTTTCTTGCTCACCAAGATATATTTCGAATAGAAGAGATCCAATTACAACATACATGATGCATTCTCTTGATAAACTAGGTCTCATATTACCATATGTTATCAAACTAAATCCATCTATAGTTTACTTGAGTTCTAAGGTACCATTCGAACAAGAAGAGAAGTGTATGGATCAACTCGACATTCATTGTGACTATTAAGCATTTCGACTAGTGTTTTATAAGAATTACATATGTGACTTTAATTTAACATATAGACCTACAAAATCATCTACACCATTCGGCTAGAGCTAAAGGTGACCATATAGGTTCAAGACTAGACTTATAGTTTGTTCATTTACTTAAGTTACCATAATCAATCATTCATGCTACCAATATATTCTAGACAATATGACAAGTTCCTTAGGAGATCAATATAGTTCATGTCTAAACATGTGGATTACTACATTTAGCTAATGTCAACTAACCAAAATTTTCAATGAACCGATACATGCATGAGCGGGGGTCAAATTACTAATATTGGACAATAAGCTGAATTTTTTCGATGCAAACAATAAAAGCCAAAACAGTGCACGCATAGGAGGTCAAAAATGATGCATCTTGGACAAGAAATTGAATCTGTTTGTAAAGTCTGGAAAGTCAGCCAACTTGCGATGAGTTTTTGGATGGGATCCAGGCATTTCTGAGTCTAGCTGTCTTCTAACAAATTGTCCGTCATTCAGTTACCTTTCCAACGCATCTTGAAACGCATCAATCGGACATCAGGAACTCAAGATACGTCCAATTTACTGAAGACTGCGCATGCAGAAAACTGGATACGGGATTATTACGAGATTTTGTAAAATTCAGCCCAAAAGCTTAAATATAAGGCTTTGGACGAATTAAACTTAGCCCAATGTATTTATTATCATTTAAATTGATGTTTTTAGGGTTTTATATACTTTAGGAACCAGCCACCCAGCCCTTATCAGCTTATAACTTGCCTTATCACCCTATTCCTTGCCACACAAGCACAAGGAGTTTAAAGGCTGTTATTTTTTATTTTTTTTAATTAGATTAGGTTTTCCTTATTTTAGTAGAAGTTAAATTACTTTGTCTATCCTTCACCTATAAAAGGATGAAGCCTCCATCATTGTAAGACAGATTTTCTTTGATTTATGAAATATTTAGTGAGTTTGCTTTTGCAAGTGCTGATTACTTGTGCCTTCGAAGTCTTCTTCAACATAAGTTCGACGAGTTCTTTTGAGGGAGATCATCTTCACACTCTTGCTTGCCTAGATAACTGCGTCTAGGAGGGTGGGTTAGAGCTGCTTGAGGTTGCTTGCTTAGATAATTGAGTCTAAGAGGTTGCCAAGGACAAACAACATCAACAATTCGCAATCCATCTTCATCTTCAACCTTCACTCCATCTTCCATAATTCCATAAACAAAGCTGGAATTTTCAGATTTGTTTTACTTATCTCTTTCTCAATCTTTTTTAATCTTCTTTTTATATTCTTATTTCTTATCATATAATCCTTCATCTTATCTTTCTTTCTTTAAATTTCCAGCCTTGAATCTGAAAATTTCAAGAAAATCCCTTCTCTTTTCTCTTGAATTTTCAGATCTGCCCAAACTTCCTTGATTGAGTCTAGAGCTCCTAGTTCTTGCAACAACTTGATTGAAGGCTTCCAAATCCAAGATTGCGCTACTCTATCAGAACCCATTCAACCATTTCATGCATAATTCATCCATGTAAATCAAACATTAGACTAACTAGCATACAAGTTCTTTATAATGTGCATACATGCTTATATATATACATACCAAACTTCTTAAAGATCAAAGATAGGATTAACTTATACAAACCATAGTTAAGTGACCTTACATATATACATGCCTAAGGTGCCACCATCCTAGGAGAACTAAACAAAATGGAAACATACTCATTTGAGCAACAAGTGACTTGTATGAGCTTAGACTTCAAGAGTGTCCAAAATCAACCCGTATCATAGAAATGAGACTAGAATAAGCAAAGCTTAGTGAGTGAGTTAAAGTTATAAGGCAACAATACAATAAGTCTCATCTACAACCATCAATTGGATGGTATGGTTCCCCTACCAAAAGAGAACTATTTGAACAAGATCACATTACAAGATGTAGTGTCTAATTTTCAATCCAATAACAATACAAGGCTCAATCAGTGTTTCAATGACAATAGATCAAAGCATTTGAATTTTATTTACAATCAAGTAACTCATATAGGCAATGATCAACTAAAGTTTCAATATCCATAGTTCATGGTATTCAATTTTATCTTTACATTCAATCAATACAATTCAATGTAGCAATAGGTTCCATGTGCATGAGTTATTAATTCATTTTAAGTATAGCCTTGAGAATCGATTACTCAGTCTAGATACTTGAGTCTCCAAACAAACTATCGCCAATACAATAATCAATATGGTACCAAGTACCTAGTCAATCCCTCGTACTGTCGCCAATGACCAATAATAATACTTCCTTCCTACTGTCGCCAATTAGGGACCAATGTCCCAGACCGTAGTCCACCCCGACAATGAGCTCTATAGACTCTATGGCATGCCAACTATATCTAAGAGCGACTCGAGACCAAGGCTTTCAATAGTTATCCCTTTCAATCAATTAGAAGCATGTGATCAATTCAATATGCACAATTTGTGCAAATATTCCCTTTTAATCAAATAGGGCTCTATCCAATTCAATATCAATGTTTCCATGGTTAATGTAGGAGTATCAATCAATATATCTTTCAACAATGAATTCTATACTTCTAACTATATCATAATGCTTCAATTCAATCTAATTCAATTAGGCAATAAGCATAACAATTCATTCAATGACAATTCATGCATACTTCATAGTCAAGTAACGACTCAAAGGAGTACTTACCTTGCTATTGCTTCATAGCAAGCTTATTATTAAGAAATTTACACTTAAAGTTCAATAAAATTTACAAATCAAAACAAACTTGGAGAGGTTACCGCCCTCTCCAAACTTTAAACTACACTCACAGAAATTTTTCCAAGCTATTTTCAATCACGGATTGTAATCCCTTTTCTTCTACTAGCTTGTTGATCTATGTGAGCCCTTTTATCATCAATTTTCACTTGATCTAACATTCATACAATACATAAGGTATTAGGTACAATCTAGCAATCAATTGAGTCATTATGTGACTCCATACAATAACATACAATTCAATATAACATTCACATATTAGGTAGCGTACTCATATACATTTTGCTTTTCACTTAACTACACTTATCTATATTCTAGTTCATGTAAAACAAGGCATATTCAAAGGCCTAAAACTGTTTACAAGATAGTTTACAAAATGCCACAAAACAATGTGTATTTGCCTATACAGCTGCTGCCAGACAGCTTGCACTCTAGTCACTAAATCAAGCATAACTTTCATTCCGTACGTCGAAATTTCAATTGGTTTACACCGTTAGAAAGCTAAAAAAAGTTTCTTTATGTCCATATAAGTGATAGAGTAGCGCAAATTCGAATAAAGAGAAAAACAAAACAAACCAAAATAAAGAACAAATCTAAAAATTCAGATTTGCTTATGGTGGTGGCGTCAATGGAGGAAGATTGAATATGTGGAGATGGCGTGATGAATTGATAGTTGTTGTTTTGTCCTCGGCACCCTCTTAGACGCAATTATCTAAGCAAGCAACCTCAAGCGGCTCTAACCCACCCTCCTAGATGCAATTACCTAGGCAAGCAAGAGTGTGAAGATGATCTCCCTCACAAGAACTCGATGATCTTATGTTGAAGATGGCTTCTAGACAAGTTTACCGAACACTTGCAAACTCAAAGAATACTAAAATCTCCAAAGAGAACTTTTTACTAATCAATGAAATCTGCATTACAATGTGGGTGAAGCCTCCTTTATATAGGCCATGGAGAAGTTTTAATCCTATTAAACTTAGGAATTAAATACAATAAATAAATGTTAAAATCTAATCTCCTAATTAGATAAGTAACTTCTAATAATAAATAAATGCTAAAAATAAAATCTTAATTAAATAAATCTGATCCTAATAGATATTGCAGAATCCTATGTTGATTTAAATTACAAATAATCAAATAAAATCTTGAAAATTCGCAATTATCCAAAAATCCCGTATAGGAATTTCTGCATGCGCTGTCTTCGCTAAAATAGACGTATCTTGAGATCCAGATGTCCGATTGAGGCGTTTCAAGATGCGTTGGAAAGGTAACTGAATGGCAGACAATTTGTTAGAAGACAACTTGACTCAGAAATGCCCGGATCCCATCCAAAAAACTCATCGCAAGTTGGCTGACTTTCCAGACTTTACAAACAGATTCAATTTCTTGTCCAATATGCATTGTTTTTGACCTCCTATGCGTGCACTGTTTTGGCTTTTATTGTTTGCATCGAACAAATTCAGCTTCTTGCCCAATATTATTAATTTGACCCCGCTCATGCATGTATCAATAAGTCTTGCATTTTATTTCTTTCCCAATTAATACAGTTTTTAATTTCAAGATAGGGCATCTTGCTATACTGGACAGTTTGCGATGTCCCTAGTGTTTCTTCTCTACATTTCAGTATACAACCCAGAGTTTAGCTCCGTTTTCTCCTAATGAATTTAGACATACCACGGTGTTTTCCATGAAAATTTCTGCCTTAAATTCATTATACACAATTTATTGTAATTTTTCAAAGTCACGGCCCAGAACAGAGCATTCTGGGCAGATTAGACTAGGTTGAATCCCTAGCTCTTTAACTCATTTTAACAAGGTCCTAACATGTCAATTCCATTCATGTTCATGTTCATACATGTCTAGGCCATCATAATTCACCTAGCAATGTTCTTAAAATAGGGCATTATCATGTTGAACCTAATTTGATCTATTTGATCACATTTACACATCCAATTCATCAACTAGGCAGTCCATTACCTAATTTAACTAGTTCAATTAGTTGTAGTCATTTTCCAGCAACATATCCATTCAATTAAATCTTCATTTTACCTAGCAACATGATCAAAACAGGGTTCTATGTTCATTTAACATGTTTACACAATTTCTCCATCAAAACAGTCCCTAATCAAGACTGTTTTCAATCATGTTCATATTCCGCAATTTTTCCAACAACTATACATATATCTCATTAGCAATTTAGCTATTGACAACATCAATTTCTCCTATTCATTTGATTGGCATGTCAATTTCATAGTTTAATCAATCATTTGAACTTCTTGTTAGTTCATAAAATCAGTTCACTATTATTCATAAATTTCATGCAATTCAAGCAAGAACCCTAAATCTAAATGTATCGTTTGTATTAATAACACATCAAGGAAGAGATTTTACCTTCCTATCAAGATTAAATGGATGTTAGCAACTCCAATTCCAAGCTTGAATGTATGGCTATGGAGTTTTTCTCACAAAATTTTCTCTCTCTTCCTAGCTCTCTTACACGGAAAGAGTGGAGAAGAAGATGATAATGGATCATCCATTATCTCATCCACATGACTAATTTACCCTTAATTATCCCTTAATTAATGACATTTGTAAGGGCATTATAGGAATGTAAAAATTTTGCATGCATTCCTTCAATTTAACAATTATTTCGGTTTGGACACTTATACATTAGGTTACTACTTTTTCAATTATAACATTCTAGTCCTTAATAACTAGATTTAACACCCTTCTTTCAATCAATTGGGAATTATGAAGGCATTGTAGTAACTTATTATGTACTAAATTTGAGGATATTACAATCCCTCCCCCTTAAAGAATTTCGTCCTCGAATTTACCTGAGGGAAATAGATGAGGGTACTGCTTTCTCATTGTTGCTTCGTGTTCCCAAGTGGCTTCTTTTACATTGTGATTCTTCAATAGAACTTTCACCAATGGTACAATCTTATTGCGAAGCCTCTTGACTTCTTTATCAAGTATTTGAATTGGTTCTTCATCATACGATAGATCAGGATTAAGTTCCACTTCATCAGGCTTTAGAACATGTGATGGATCTGATCGATATTTACTTAACAGCGATACATGGAAGATGTTGTGGATTCTATTGAATTCAGTAGGAAGTGCTAGCTTGTAAGCAACTGGACCAATCTTCTCTAAGACTTCAAAAGGTCCGATGAATTGAGGGCTTAGTTTACCCTTCTTCCCGAATCTGAGGATTTTCCTCGAAGGAGATACCTTCAAGAATACGTAATCTCCCACTCGATATTCAATGTCTCTTCTCTTGAGATCGGCATAAGCCTTTTGCCTATCAAAGGCCTCTTTCAATCTTTTATGGATCACCCGAACTTGATTTTCGGTTTCAAGAAGCAACTCAGGTCCTAAGACCTTGTTCTCACCCAATTCTGACCAGCATATGGGAGTTCTACATTTTTCTACCATACAATGCTTCAAATGGAGCCATTTTGATAGAAGCTTGATGGCTATTGTTGATAGAGTCGAATAAAGAGAAAAACAAAACAAACCAAAATAAAGAACAAATCTAAAAATTCAGATTTGCTTATGGTGGTGGCCTCAATGGAGGAAGCTTGAATATGTGGAGATGGCGTGATGAATTGATAGTTGTTGTTTTGTCCTCGGCACCCTCTTAGATGCAATTATCTAAGCAAGCAACCTCAAGCGGCTCTAACCCACCCTCCTAGATGCAATTACCTAGGCAAGCAAGAGTGTGAAGATGATCTCCCTCACAAGAACTCGATGATCTTATGTTGAAGATGGCTTCTAGACAAGTTTATCGAACACTTGCAAACTCAAAGAATACTAAAATCTCCAAAGAGAACTTTTTATTAATCAATGAAATCTGAATTACAATGTGGGTGAAGCCTCCTTTATATAGGCCATGGAGAAGTTTTAATCCTATTAAACTTAGGAATTAAATACAATAAATAAATGCCAAAATCTAATCTCCTAATTAGATAAGTAACTTCTAATAATAAATAAATGCTAAAAATAAAATCCTAATTAAATAAATCTGATCCTAATAGATATTGCAGAATCCTATGTTGATTTAAATTACAAATAATCTAATAAAATCTTGAAAATTCGTAATTATCCAAAAATCCCGTATAGGAATTTCTGCATGCGTTGTCCTCGCTAAAATAGACGTATCTTGAGATCCAGATGTCCGATTGAGGCGTTTCAAGATGCGTTGGAAAGCTAATTTGCAGCCGGGCAAGTTTTAAGAAGACATGTTGACCCATAAATGCCTGGATCTCATCCAAAAATTCGTCGCAAGTTAGCTGACTTTCCAGACTTCACAAACAAATTCAGTTTCTTGTCCAAGATGCATCGTTTTTGACCTCCTATGCGTGCATTGTTTTGGCCATTATTGTTTGCATCGAACAAATTCAGCTTCTTGTCCAATATGAGTAATTTAACCCTGCTCATGCATGTATCATTCCCCCACTCCTCAATAGGATTCGTCCTTGAATCTAAATCGGCAATGAGAGAACAATCATCAACTTCAATTGAGCTTCTTTGTTGTATGTGGAGTGATCTAATTGAGCTCCTCTCAATGGTTCAACAAAATCCTGAAAAAATAAGACAACACTACTCGAACATTTGTAATGACTAGTTAAAACAAAATCACTCGTCACGTTCTTTTTCTTGTCTTTTTCTTTTGGGCTTTGTGTGACTTTTACCTCATATGTATTTTCACTCACCAAATTTGGGCCATTAATTTGACTTTTTTCACTCTCGGCCTCTTTACTCTCAGTCTTTTGTATCTCACATCCCATATCCCTCTCATAAAATTTATCATCAATGTACAATTTCTGTAGAGGAGAAAGTGTTTCTAACGGAATGATAGGACAAGAATCAAATGAAGGGTTAGAATTATAGTTACTTTCTTCGTGGGGAGGTGATGAGAGTATAGCAAGTGGACCTACTACTTCACACGAATTTTTGGATGAGATCCAGGCATTTATGGGTCAACACGAAGAGAATCATGTGTACCTTCTAGTTTTGGGATGTCTTCATGGTTGGTTGCCTTTGTGTGGTCAATTGATTCAGCCTTTTGCGCTTCCAATCTTTTTCGTTTTATCCTCTCACACTATTTTTTTGCTTTTTCTATTTCTTCATCTACTTTTTCCGGCTCTATTGTAGCAAACGAGAGCTTCTGGCCTTGGGGCACAACCGAGTATCCATTTGTATTGATTCGATGGACAGCGCCCCGATCATTTTTCCAAGGTCTTCCTAATAGCAAGTGGGTGACTTCCATAGGAACCACGTCACACCATACATCATCACAATAGCTTCCAAGAGTAAAAGAGATTAAACAACGTTCGGTTACCTTCATATCCGGTCCTCTATTAAACCCTTGAAGATGATACGGCTTAGGGTATTCTTGGCATGGTAGATTGAGTGCATCAACAATGAAGCTACTCACTAAGTTTACACGACTATCACCATCAATAATTAAAGAACATAGATTACCTTGTATCTTACATCATGACCGAAAAATATTTATTGGTATACGATAACGAGTGTTGAAAAGAGAATAAAACATCCTAATTGCTTTAAGAATCCAAAGAAAAGGTTAGACACCAATAGAATTATAGTTGCAAGGAGAAAGAAGAGTATGCAACTTTTAGTCCTACTAACACAAGGAAACAATAAGGTGTTAGGAAGATGTGTAAGAAGCAATAAAAGCTAAAACAAACGAAAACTAATGGCTAAGAATGAAAGAAAATTAGAAAAACCCCGAAAACCCTAGAATTTTGCAGCAACTTGATCTACTTCGTTCGAGGTGTTCCCGATGACAAAAAATTCTGAAATTTTATGTGGTGTCTCCTCCAAAGGTGTAGATCTGATCTGGAAATTTTCAGCTCAAATTCGCTCATTTGAATTTGACGAATTTTCCCAAAATAAAGAACAAATCTAAAAATTCAGATTTGCTTATGGTGGTGGCGTCAATGGAGGAAGCTTGAATATGTGGAGATGGCGTGATGAATTGATAGTTGTTGTTTTGTCCTCGGCACCCTCTTAGACGCAATTATCTAAGCAAGCAACCTCAAGCGGCTCTAACCCACCCTCCTAGATGCAATTACCTAGGCAAGCAAGAGTGTGAAGATGATCTCCCTCACAAGAACTCGATGATCTTATGTTGAAGATGGCTTCTAGACAAGTTTATCGAACACTTGCAAACTCAAAGAATACTAAAATCTCCAAAGAGAACTTTTTATTAATCAATGAAATCTGAATTACAATGTGGGTGAAGCCTCCTTTATATAGGCCATGGAGAAGTTTTAATCCTATTAAACTTAGGAATTAAATACAATAAATAAATGCCAAAATCTAATCTCCTAATTAGATAAGTAACTTCTAATAATAAATAAATGCTAAAAATAAAATCCTAATTAAATAAATCTGATCCTAATAGATATTGCAGAATCCTATGTTGATTTAAATTACCAATAATCTAATAAAATCTTGAAAATTCGTAATTATCCAAAAATCCCGTATAGGAATTTCTGCATGCGTTTTCCTCACTAAAATAGACGTATCTTGAGATCCAGATGTCCGATTGAGGCGTTTCAAGATGCGTTGGAAAGCTAATTTGCAGCCGGACAAGTTTTAAGAAGACATGTTGACCCATAAATGCCTGGATCCCATCCAAAAATTCGTTGCAAGTTAGCTGACTTTCCAGACTTCACAAACAAATTCAGTTTCTTATCCAAGATGCATCGTTTTTGACTTCCTATGCGTGCATTGTTTTGGCCATTATTGTTTGCATCAAACAAATTCAGCTTCTTGTCCAATATGAGTAATTTAACCCCGCTCATGCATGTATCAATTGTTGTAGGCAAACTCAGCTAATGATAGAGATTTCTCCTAGTCTTTAACGAAGTCAATGATACTAGCTCGAAGCATGTCTTCAAGCACTTGAATTACTCTTTCAGATTGTCCATCAGTTTGTGGATGGAAAGCAATGCTAAGGGTTCAACTTAGTTCCCACGGCCTTTTGAAGTGCTCTCTAGAGTCGAGAGGTAAAACGAGAGTCCCGATCAAATATGATAGATCTAGGAACACCGTGAAGTCTGACTACTTCTTTCAAGTATAATTGAGCTAGTTGTTGAAGGCTCATGTTCATTCGAACACGTAGAAAGTGAGCTGATTTGGTGAATCTATCAACGATCACCCAAATAGCATCATTTTTCCTCGGTGATAGAGGCAATCCCGATACAAAGTCCATTGTTATACACTCCCACTTCCATTGAGGCAATTCGATGGGTTGAAGGAGTCCAGTAGGTAGTTGGTGTTCAGCCTTCACCTTCTAGCAAGTGAGGCACTTCGATACAAAGTCAACAATATCGGCCTTCAATCCCGGCCACCAATAGACTTCCTTTAAGTCCTTATACATCTTGATCACTCTCAGATGTATTGAAAAAGGACTGCTATATGCTTCTTGAAGCATTTCTCTCTTAAGGATTGGATCATTGGGTACCCATACCCGATTCTTGAAGTAGAGTACACCATTCGAATGAATTGAGAATTCAGTGCTCGGTTTGGACTCAATTCCTTTCAATATCTTCTGAAGCTCAGGATCATTTTGTTGAAGCTCTTTGATCCTCGAATTCAAATCGGATTGAACTTGAAGTTCTGCTATATATCTCCAATTGTTTAGGAGTTTAAAATGGGCATTGAAGGTAGTTGAAGCTACAATTAAAGAATTTCGATTAGTGGATTTTATATCATACACTCTAATAAGGGGGATAACAATGTTGGAAATTCGTATTCGACCTTACCAATTGATTGTTTGCGACTGAGTGCATCAGCCACAACGTTTGCCTTGCCTGGATGGTAATCAATGATGAGATCATAGTCTTTTAATAGTTCCACCCATCTTCATTGTCGAAGATTTAACTACTTTTGAGTTAAAATGTATTTTAAGCTCTGATGATCGTAAATAATCGACATTTCTCTCCATATAGATAATGTCTCCAGATCTTTAAAGCAAACACGACCACAACTAGCTCCAAGTCGTGTGTTGGATAGTTCAGTTCATGTGGCTTGATTTGTCAAGAAGCATAGGCAATATAACCTTGTCATCTTGCATCAATACACACCCTAAACCGAGATGGGAAGCATCACTGAAGATCGTAAAGTA
The DNA here is from genome assembly GCA_019671005.1 of Hibiscus mutabilis. Taxonomy (NCBI): domain Eukaryota; kingdom Viridiplantae; phylum Streptophyta; class Magnoliopsida; order Malvales; family Malvaceae; genus Hibiscus; species Hibiscus mutabilis. Next base: position 49,560,638 of record CM033718.1, read on the forward strand.
TTTTCCCGGTTCAGGTTGGATTAGAATAGGAGCTTGAGTTAGGACTTGCTTCAATTGATCAAACTCCTTTGCTGGTCCTCAGACCATTTGAATGGAGTATTCTTTCGAAGAAGTTGAGTCAGTGGAGTAGCAAGAATCGAGAACTCTTTCACGAATCTTCGATAATACCCGGCTAAATTGAGAAAACTCTTATCTCACTAACATTTCTTGGAGGTCTTCATTCAATGATGGTTTGAATCTTCTTAGGATCAACTTTTATCCCTTCGACCGAGACAACATGGCCCAAGAAGGATACTTTCGAGAGCCAAAACTCGCATTTGCTCAATTTGGCATATAGTCGATTCTCCCTTAATGTTTGGAGTACAATACGAAGGTGATTAACATGTTCTTCTTTGTCTTTTGAGTAGACAAGGATGTCATCAATAAAGACAACCATGAATTTTTCCAAATAGGGTTTGAACAATCAGTTCATTAAGTCCATGAAAGCTGTTGGAGCATTGGTTAGCCCGAAAGGCATAACTAGGAACACGTAATGACCATATCGAGTCTTGAAAGCCATTTTGGGTACATCCTAGTCTTGTATTCTCATCTGATAGTACCCTGATCGTAAATCGATCTTGGAGAAGACTTTAGCATCCTTGAATTGATCGAACAAGTCCTCGATCATTGGCAATGGATACTTGTTTTTTTATAGTGAGCCGGTTTAGCTGACGTTAGTCAACACATAGCCTCATCAACTAGTCTTTCTTCTTAACAAACAAAATGGGTGCTCCCAAGGGTGAAGAGCTAGGTCGGATGAAGCCCTTGTCTTGAAGCTCTTGCAATTGTTGCTTAAGCTTTTTGAGTTCAATAGGGGCCATTCGATATGGAGCGATAGATACTGGATCACTCCCGGGTTGAACTTCAATCTAGAATTCGACTTCCCGAATAGGGGGTAATCCCGGCAATTCCTCAGGAAAAACATCAGGGAAGTCAGAAACAATAGGGAATGAACTCACCCCGAATTCAATTTCATCACTTTTAATCATAGCAGCAAAGGTGCTAATAGGTTTCTTATCTATCAAGGCAATGGATTTTTCTCATAAACCTTGGAGAAACAATTTTCTCTTTTGGCAATCTACCCAAGCTTGATGCCTTCCTAACCAATATAATCCCAAAATAAGGTCGAATTCAGCAAAAGGTAACAAAAACAAGTCGGCTAGGAATATGATGCCTTGAATAAACAAAGGGCAATCCCTACATACTTGGCTTACAATTACATTATCTCCTAAAGGATTGGTAGCAATTAAGCTACAACTAACATATTCAGGCTTCAATTTGAGCTTTTCAATTAAAGGAGATCTTATGAAGGAATGGGTTGATCCCTTATCAAATAAAGCATAAATAGGGTATGTGTCGAGGTAGATTGTACCTACAATTACATCGGCCGATTCTTCATCCTCATACCCCCTGATACGGAAGCTAGGATCCAAGAATTACCTCAAAATCTAGGAACCCTCTAGATTAGCAAACTCACTAATATGATCCGAGAAAACCCCAAACTCCACGTTCAGCAAACCAATAATAAAGCATGATCTTGATGTAGAAAACGAGATAGGATAAATTTTATGGTGGCGGTGTTGGATAGATTTGTCCTTGGCACCCTCCTAATCGCAATTGAATAGGCAAACACCTGCAAACGGCATGAATCTCTCCGATGAATGGATGATGACGAGAAAGATGTTGTAGGATATTTTGTCCTCGGCACCCTCTTAGACGCGATTATCTAAGCAAGCAACCTCAAGCGGCTCTAACCCACCCTCCTAGATGCAATTATCTAGGCAAGCAAGAGTGTTAAGATGATCTCCATTACAAGAACTTGACGAACTTACGTTGAAGAAGACTTCTGATACGAAAAATAACAGGGCAAATCTATCTACCTTGAAAATAAAATGGCCCACAGCCAAAGGTTTTTGCAACTCATAAACTCAGGATGTTGTTCTTATTAATGAAGCAAATATGCCTTTAAATAGGCTACAAATGAAGAGTTCAACTTAAATTAGGAAAAATAAAGATAATAATAAAATAAATAAGCATATTTTATCTAACCTAAAAAAAATAAATAAATAACAAATCTAATCCTAAAGCATCTAAATATCTTCATATAGAATCCTAGATTAAATTTAAGTACACATAATCAATAAAATTATTGAAAATTCGTAATAAATAATATTTCCCGTAATAAATTCGTATAGAGATTTCTGCTCGTATAGTCTTCACTAAAACGGACATAACTTGAGCTCCCGACGTCGAATTGATGCATTTCAAGATGCGTTGGAAAGCTAGGAGATATACGAATATGTTTGAAGAAGACATGTAGACTCAGAAGTACCCAGATCCCATCCGAAAATTCGATGCAAGTCGGCTGAAATTCCAGACTTATAAAACAGCTTCAACTCTTTGGCTACAATGCATCATTTTAGCCACCCATACATGTATCATTCTCCCCCTGTTGAAAACGATTCATCCCGAATCTTAAGATTTGTTGTTAACAACTTTCAAGTCTCTTGAGATGTCTCCAAGAATGAAATATTAAAACTAAGATCTATATAGAGAATTATATATTTTTTCTTTTTTCTCAACTACTAAAACAACAGTAAAAGATAATTGTTTCAAACCTAAACCAAGGCTCTTATACCAATTGATACGGAAGCTAGGATCCAAGAATTACCTCAAAATCTAGGAACCATCTAGATCACAATTAATCTAGCAAACTCACTAATATGATCAGAGAAAACCTCAAACTCCACGTTCAACAAACCGATAATAAAGCATGATATTGATGTAGAAAACGAGATAGGATGAATTTGATGGTGGCGGTGTTGGATAGATTTGTCCTTGGCACCCTCCTAATCGCAATTGAATAGGCAAACACCTGCAAACGGCACGAATCTCTCCGATGAATGGATGCTGACGAGATAGATGTTGTAAGATATTTTGTCCTCGGCACCCTCTTAGACGCGATTATCTAAGCAAGTAACCTGAAGCGGCTCAAACTCACCCTACTAGATGCAATTACCTAGGCAAGCAAGAGTGCGAAGATGATCTCCATTACAAGAACTTGACGAACTTACGTTGAAGAAGACTTCTGATACGAAAAATAACAAGGCAAATCTATCTACCTTGAAAATAAAATGGCCCATGGCCAAAGGTTTTTGCAACTCATAAACTCAGGATGTTGTTCTTATTAATGAAGCAAATGTGCCTTTAAATAGGCTACAAATGAAGAGTTCAACTTAAATTAGGAAAAATAAAGATAATAATAAAATAAATAAACATATTTTATCTAACCTAAAAAAATAATAAATAAATAACAAATCTAATCCTAAAGCATCTAAATATCTTCATATAGAATCCTAGATTAAATTTAAGTACACATAATCAATAAAATTATTGAAAATTCGTAATAAATAATATTTCCCGTAATAAATTTGTATAGAGATTTCTGCTCGTATAGTCTTCACTAAAACGGACATAACTTGAGCTCCCGACGTCGAATTGATGCATTTCAAGATGCGTTGGAAAGCTAGGAGATATACGAATATGTTTGAAGAAGACATGTAGACTCAGAAATGCCCAGATCCCATCCGAAAATTTGATGCAAGTCGGCTAAAATTCCAGACTTATAAAACAGCTTACACTCTTTGGCCCCCCATACATGTATCATTCTCCCCTGTTGAAAACGATTCGTCCCGAATCTTAAGATTTGTTGATAACAACCTTCAAGTCTCTTGAGATGTCTCCAAGAATGAAATATTAAAACTAAGATCTATATAGAGAATTATATATTTTTTCTTTTTTCTCAACTACTAAAACAACAGTAAAAGATAATTGTTTCAAACCTAAAGCTAGGCTCTGATACCAATTGATACGGAAGCTAGGATCCAAGAATTACCTCAAAATCTAGGAACCCTCTAGATCACAATTAATCTAGCAAACTCACTAATATGATCAGAGAAAACCCAAAACTCCACGTTCAACAAACCGATAATAAAGCATGATATTGATGTAGAAAACGAGATAGGATGAATTTGATGATGGCGGTGTTGGATAGATTTGTCCTTGGCACCCTCCTAATCGCAATTGAATAGTCAAACACCTGCAAACGGCACGAATCTCTCCGATGAATGGATGATGACGAGATAGATGTTGTATGATATTTTGTCCTCGGCACCCTCTTAGACGCGATTATCTAAGCAAGTAACCTGAAGCGGCTCTAACTCACCCTACTAGATGCAATTACCTAGGCAAGCAAGAGTGCGAAGATGATCTCCATTACAAGAACTTGACGAACTTACGTTGAAGAAGACTTCTGATACGAAAAATAACAAGGCAAATCTATCTACCTTGAAAATAAAATGGCCCATGACCAAAGGTTTTTGCAACTCATAAACTCAGGATGTTGTTCTTATTAATGAAGCAAATATGCCTTTAAATAGGCTACAAATGAAGAGTTCAACTTAAATTAGGAAAAATAAAGATAATAATAAAATAAATAAACATATTTTATCTAACCTAAAAAACTAATAAAGAAATAACAAATCTAATCCTAAAGCATCTAAATATCTTCATAGAGAATCCTAGATTAAATTTAAGTACACATAATCAATAAAATTATTGAAAATTCGTAATAAATAATATTTCCCGTAATAAATTCGTATAGAGATTTCTGCTCGTATAGTCTTCACTAAAACGGACATAACTTGAGCTCCCAACTTCGAATTGATGCATTTCAAGATGCGTTGGAAAGCTAGGAGATATACGAATATGTTTGAAGAAGACATGTAGACTCAGAAGTTCCCAGATCCCATCCGAAAATTCGATGCAAGTCGGATGAAATTCCAAACTTATAAAACAGCTTCAACTCTTTGGCTACAATGCATCATTTTAGCCCCCCCATACATGTATCATTCTCCCCTGTTGAAAACGATTCGTCCCGAATCTTAAGATTTGTTGATCACAACCTTCAAGTCTCTTGAGATGTCTCCAAGAATGAAATATTAAAACTAGGATCTATATAGAGAATTATATATTTTTTCTTTTTTCTCAACTACTAAAACAACAGTAAAAGATAATTGTTTCAAACACCTAAACCAAGACTCTGATACCAATTGATACGAAGCTAGGATCCAAGAATTACCTCAAAATCTAGGAACCCTCTAGATCACAATTAATCTAGCAAACTCACTAATATGATCCGAGAAAACCCCAAACTCCACGTTCAGCAAACCGATAATAAAGCATGATATTGATATCGAAAACGAGATAGGATGAATTTGATGGTGGCGGTGTTGGATAGATTTGTCCTTGGCACCATCCTAATCGCAATTGAATAATCAAACACCTGCAAACGGCACGAATCTCTCTGATGAATGGATGATGACGAGATAGATGTTGTAGGATATTTTGTCCTCGGCACCCTCTTAGACGCAATTATCTAAGCAAGTAACCTGAAGCGGCTCTAACTCACCCTACTAGATGCAATTACCTAGGCAAGCAAGAGTGCGAAGATGATCTCCATTACAAAAACTTGACGAACTTACGTTAAAGAAGACTTCTGATACGAAAAATAACAAGGCAAATCTATCTACCTTGAAAATAAAATGGCCCATGGCCAAAGGTTTTTGCAACTCATAAACTCAGGATGCTGTTCTTATTAATGAAGCAAATATGCCTTTAAATAGGCTACAAATGAAGAGTTCAACTTAAATTAGGAAAAATAAAGATAATAATAAAATAAATAAACATATTTTATCTAACCTAAAAAACTAATAAAGAAATAACAAATCTAATCCTAAAGCATCTAAATATCTTCATAGAGAATCCTAGATTAAATTTAAGTACACATAATCAATAAAATTATTGAAAATTCGTAATAAATAATATTTCCCGTAATAAATTCGTATATAGATTTCTGCTCGTATAGTCTTCACTAAAACGGACATAACTTGAGCTCCCGATGTCGAATTGATGCATTTCAAGATGCGTTGGAAAGTTAGGAGATATACGAATATGTTTGAAGAAGACATGTAGACTCAGAAGTGCCCAGATCGCATCCGAAAATTCGATGCAAGTCGGCTGAAATTCCAGACTTATAAAACAGCTTCAACTCTTTGGCTACAATGCATCATTTTAGCCCCCCATACATGTATCATTCTCCCCCTGTTGAAAATGATTCGTCCCGAATCTTAAGATTTGTTGATCACAACCTTCAAGTCTCTTGAGATGTCTTCAAGAATGAAATATTAAAACTAGGATCTATATAGAGAATTATATATTTTTTCTTTTTTCTCAACTACTAAAATAACAGTAAAAGATAATTGTTTCAAACACCTAAACCAAGGCTCTGATACCGATTGATACGGAAGCTAGGATCCAAGAATTACCTCAAAATCTAGGAACCCTCTAGATCACAATTAATCTAGCAAACTCATTAATATGATCGAGAAAACCCCAAACTCCACGTTCAGCAAACCGATAATAAAGCACGATCTTGATGTAGAAAACGAGATAGGATGAATTTGATGGTGGCGGTGTTGGATTGATTTGTCCTTGGCACCCTCCTAATCGCAATTGAATAGGCAAACACCTGCAAACGGCACGAATCTCTCTGATGAATGGATGATGACGAGATAGATGTTGTAGGATATTTTGTCCTCGGCACCCTCTTAGACGCGATTATCTAAGCAAGCAATCTGAAGCGGCTCTAACCCACCCTCCTAGATGCAATTACCTAGGCAAGCAAGAGTGTGAAGATGATCTCCATTACAAGAACTTTACGAACTTACGTTGAAGAAGACTTCTGATACGAAAAATAACAAGGCAAATCTATCTACCTTGAAAATAAAATGGCCCATGGCCAAAGGTTTTTGCGACTCATAAACTCAGGATGTTGTTCTTATTAATGAAGCAAATATGCCTTTAAATAGGCTACAAATGAAGAGTTCAACTTAAATTAGGAAAAATAAATATAATAATAAAATAAATAAACATATTTTATCTAACCTAAAATACTAATAAATAAATAAAAAATCTAATCCTAAAGTATCTAAATATCTTCATAAAGAATCCTAGATTAAATTTAAGTACACATAATCAATAAAATTATTGAAAATTCGTAATAAATAATATTTCCCGTAATAAATTCGTATAGAGATTTCTGCTCGTATAGTCTTCACGAAAACGGACACAACTTGAGCTCTAGAAGTCGAATTGATGCATTTCAAGATGCGTTGGAAAGCTAGGAGATATACGAATATGTTTGAAGAAGACATGTAGACTCAGAAGTGCCCAGATCGCATCCAAAAATTCGATGCAAGTCGGCTGAAATTCCAGACTTATAAAACAGCTTCAACTCTTTGGCTACAATGCATCATTTTAGCCCCCCATACATGTATCATTCTCCCCCTGTTGAAAACGATTCGTCCCGAATCTTAAGATTTGTTGATCACAACCTTCAAGTCTCTTGAGATGTCTCCAAGAATGAAATATTAAAACTAGGATCTATATAGAGAATTATATATTTTTTCTTTTTTCTCAACTACTAAAACAACAGTAAAAGATAATTGTTTCAAACACCTAAACCAAAGCTCTGATACCAATTGATACGGAAGCTAGGATCCAAGAATTACCTCAAAATCTAGGAACCCACTAGATCACAATTAATCTAGCAAACTCACTAATATGATCGGAGAAAACCCCAAACTCCACGTTCAGCAAACCGATAATAAAGCATGATCTTGATATAGAAAACGAGATAGGATGAATTTGATGGTGGCGGTGTTGGATAGATTTGTCCTTGGCACCCTCCTAATCGCAATTGAATAGGCAAACACCTGCAAACGGCACGAAATCTCTCCGATGAATGGATGATGACGAGATAGATGTTGTAGGATATTTTGTCCTCGGCACCCTCTTAGACGCGATTATCTAAGCAAGCAACCTCAAGCGGCTCTAACCCACCCTCCTAGATGTAATTACCTAGGCAAGCAAGAGTGTGAAGATGATCTCCATTACAAGAACTTGACGAACTTACGTTGAAGAAGACTTCTGATACGAAAAATAACAAGGCAAATCTATCTACCTTGAAAATAAAATGGCCCATGGCCAAAGGTTTTTGCAACTCATAAACTCAGGATGTTGTTCTTATTAATGAAGCAAATATGCCTTTAAATAGGCTACAAATGAAGAGTTCAACTTAAATTAGGAAAAATAAAGATAATAATAAAATAAATAAACATATTTTATCTAACCTAAAAAACTAATAAATAAATAACAAATCTAATCCTAAAGCATCTAAATATCTTCATAAAGAATCCTAGATTAAATTTAAGTACACATAATCAATAAAATTATTGAAAATTCGTAATAAATTTCCCGTAATATTCACATAGAGATTTCTGCTCGTATAGTCTTCGCTAAAACGGACATAACTTGAGCTCCCGACGTTGAATTGATGCATTTCAAGATGCGTTGGAAAGCTAAGAGATATACGAATATGTTTGAAGAAGACATGTAGACTCAGAAGTGCCCAGATCCCATACGAATATGCCTTGGCCTTTGCTCTTCCCGTATGATACGAGCATGAGAGGGGTCAAAATAATCATCTTGGAAAAGAAGTTGAAACTGCTTTGAAAGTCAAAAACATCAGTCAACTTGCGAAGCATTTTTGGATTGGATCCAGGCATTTATGGGTCAACATGTCTTCTTAAAACTTGTCTGGCAGCAAATTATCTTTCCAACGCATCTTGAAACGCATCAATCGGACATCTGGATCTCAAGATACGTCTATTTTAGCGAAGACAGCGCATGCAGAAATTCCTATACGGGATTAATACGGGATTTTTGGATAATTACGAATTTTCAAGATTTTATTTGATTATTTGTAATTTAAATCAACATAGGATTCTCCAATATCTATTAGGATCAGATTTATTTAATTAAGATTTTATTTTTAGCATTTATTTATTATTAGAAGTTACTTATCTAATTAGGAGATTAGATTTTAGCATTTATTTATTATATTTAATTCCTAAGTTTAGTAGGATTAAAATTTCTCCATGGCCTATATAAAGGAGGCTTCACCCACATTGTAACTCAGATTTCATTGATTAATAAAAAGTTATCTTTGGAGATTTTAGTATTCTTTGAGTTTGCAAGTGTTCGGTAAACTTGTCTAGAAGCCATCTTCAACATAAGATCATCGAGTTCTTGTGAGGGAGATCATCTTCACACTCTTGCTTGCCTAGGTAATTGCATCTAGGAGGGTGGGTTATAGCCACTTGAGGTTGCTTGCTTAGATAATTGCGTCTAAGAGGGTGCCGAGGACAAAACAACAACTATCAATTCATCACGCCATCTCCCCATATTCAAGCTTCCTCCATTGATGACACCACCATAAGCAAATCTGAATTTTTAGATTTGTTCTTTATTTTGGTTTGTTTTGTTTTTCTCTTTATTCAAATTTGTGCTACTCTATCATTTGGTATCAGATTTGGGACAATTCTTGACAAGAATTTTGGCGTTTTTGGGTGAAAAACTCGAAAATTAGGGAAATTTTGTCAAATTCAAACAAGCTAATTTGGAGCTGAAAATTTCTAGATCAGATCTACACCTTTGGAGGATCCACCACATAAACTTTTGGAATTTTTTTGACATCGGGAACACCTCGAACGAAGTATATCAAGTTGCTACAAAATTTTAGGGGTTTTCTAATTTTCTTTCATTCTTAACCATTAGTTTTCGTTTGTTTTAGCTTTTATTGCTTCTTACACATCTTCTAACACCTTCTTGTTTCCTTGTGTTAGTAGGACTAAAAGTTGCATACTCTTCTTTCTCCTTGCAACTATAATTCTATTGGTATCAGATTCAGGTCGTTCTTGAGGATGTCATTGAGCAACGTATTGGATTTTACCCTTTTGGGGACTCGTTGTCATTATTGTTGTCGACTAGATCATTCAGGGTATGATTGTTCAGATAAATTTTATTTTCAAGAAAAAAATTTGAGAGATATGTTGTCTGAATTCATATCTTCTAATGATATTGAAATCCGTGATCCGGAGCATGATCAAGAAATTTGTTCTTCTAAAGAACACGAGGAAGACGATACCATCGAGAGTTTAACCTTGCCTATTGATGAGGAAGAAATTATAAGTAGTGTGTTTGTTTCCAGTGACGAACCTACTATTACGATTCAAGATGATCATCAAACGACAAACACCAACGAAGGTACCTTACAATCAAAAGGTATCATTGAATGTTTTCAGAATTCTATTTATGCTTATTCCTCTTTTAGCATTAATAACAATTTTGAAGATGAGAATGAGTTACTTTGCGACCAAAAGAACAATCGTGATGATCCCAATGAGAAGGAACTTGTAAATTACATTGCAAAAAGAGACTCTGCAAAAGGATCCTTCAAGACATCTTCTCTTCTATGGTACTTTGATGAACTTCCTCCATTTACCGATCTAGATTCGAGGGCGAATCTTTTTGATGAGTGGGGGAATGATACAAGCATGAGAGGGGTCAAAATAATCATCTTGGAAAAGAAGTTGAAACTGCTTTGCAAGTCAGAAACATCAGTCAACTTGCGAAGCATTTTTGGATGGGATCCAGGCATTTATGGGTCAACATGTCTTCTTAAAACTTGTCAGGCTGCAAATTATCTTTCCAACGCATCTTGAAACGCCTCAATCGGACATCTGGATTTCAAGATACGTCTATTTTAGCGGAGACAGCGCATGCAGAAATTCCTATACGGGATTAATACGGGATTTTTGGATAATTACGAATTTTCGAGATTTTATTTGATTATTTGTAATTTAAATCAACATAGGATTCTGCAATATCTATTAGGATCAGATTTATTTAATTAAGATTTTATTTTTAGCATTTATTTATTATTAGAAGTTACTTATCTAATTAGGAGATTAGATTTTAGCATTTATTTATTGTATTTAATTCCGAAGTTTGGTGGGATTAAAACTTATCCATGGCCTTATATAAAGGAGGCTTCACCCACATTGTAATTCAGATTTCATTGATTAATAAAAAGTTATCTTTGGAGATTTTAGTATTCTTTGAGTTTGCAAGTGTTCGGTAAACTTGTCTAGAAGCCATCTTCAACATAAGATCATCGAGTTCTTGTGAGGGAGATCATCTTCACACTCTTGCTTGCCTAGGTAATTGCATCTAGGAGGGTGGGTTAGAGCCGCTTGAGGTTGCTTGCTTAGATAATTGCGTCTAAGAGAGTGCTGAGGACAAAACAACAACTATCAATTCATCACGCCATCTCCACATATTCAAGCTTCCTCCATTGATGCCACCACCATAAGCAAATCTGAATTTTTAGATTTGTTCTTTATTTTGGTTTGTTTTGTTTTTCTCTTTATTCGAATTTGCGCTACTCTATCACCGTAGTTGCCCGAGTTAGCTTGCCTCGAACCTTTTCCCCTGTGTGACGGAGCTTGGTTCGATTTATGAGAAGCATGGGAATGCAACTTGTTCGGGTTTTAGGGGAAATCTTTAACATAGTGTGTTGTGTCTCCGTACAAGTGTGAGCTTTCTACAAACTCCGGTATGGTTCTTTTGACAAGTCCTGCAAGTAGGGATTTGATTCTCTCTTCTGGTATTCCCAACACTATCCAATGACACCATAGGTGTTGAGGATCTAGACATAGCTTGTGGCTTAGGTATATAGCTACCTTTTGAGAAATTTCCCTGATTGGAAGAATTTCCTCCATAATGCTTTTGTTTCTTGTTGCGCCAATGAGGTTTGTGATCACCCCTCGATCTTTTTTTTTACCTCAGGACTGATTCTCTAATCGCTTTGCCAAAGTCTTCATCTTTGCTTCGGTAGCTATAACTCTATTGACCAGTTCTTGAAAGTCAGTAATCCCCAAGGCAGTGAACATGGGGCCTAACACATCATTAAGTCCACCGATGAACATTCTACACTTGTCCTCTTCTTTCTTTATGAACTCCGAGCCATATTTACTGAATTCGGTGACATACTGTTTGATAGACTTTCCTTCTTACTTCGGATACAAGAACTTCTTTTTCTGATCAGCAATATACTGATAACTTATATACTTCTTTTTGAATTCTTTAAGGAAGAATTCCCAAGTGACAGCTTCTTCAGGTGCTGCCAACGTAGTAGTTTCCCACCAATTCAATGCTTCCTTGGCCAATAAAGATACTGCACACTTCAGTTTGTGTTCATCTGAGCACTGTAGTTGCTTAGACAATATTCTTGTTGTATTCTCCAACAAGTATTCTACTTCGTCTGGCTTATCTTCACTTGTTCCAATGAAAGTGTAAGCTCGATGTTGAGCTAACTTATCAATAGAAACTCTTGCCGGTTTTGCTACTGGAAATTAAGATGTACTTTGTCTCATTGAGACAATCATTTGATCAAACATCTCCTTTAGACTGGAGAAGCATTCTCGTTAAATAGGATGAATCACAGAGACATCATGCTGAACTTGTTGGGGTTCAGCAGGCTTTACGGGATCCTGGTTCATCCTTACGCTTCCTCCTTCATTGGAGGAGCTAGTCGGGCTTTCATTGTCCTTGCCCAATCTTGTTTCAGACATTTCTATATATAAAGGATAAGAGAAGTCCAGCTCAAGCCACAATCCAATCAATATTCAAGTAACTCATAGGTGGCACCTAAATGACCAATGACAATAACCTATTCATGCGATAGACCCTAGAATCATGCAACCATAAGCTCTGATTACCATTTTATAACATACTCTAACCACCCTAGTAGGATTAGGTAAGTTACTACAAATACAATCAACCATTCAAACAATATTAGGTATTAAGTACCATTCAATTAAGGCCTATCTTGCTCACCAATATATATTTCGAATATGGGAGATCCAATTACAACATACATGATGCATTCTCTTGATAAACTAGGTCTCATATTACCATATGTTATCATACTCAATCAATCTATAGTTTACTTGAGTTCTAAGGTACCATTAGAACAAGAAGAGAAGTGTATGGATCAACTTGACATTCATTGTGACTATTAAGCATTTCAACTAGTGTTTTATAAGAATTACATATGTGACTTTAATTAAACATATAGACCTACAAAATCATCTACACCATTGGGCTAGAGCTAAAGATGACCATATAGGTTCAAGACTAGACTTATAGTTTGTTCATTTACTTAAGTTACCATAATCAATCATTCATGCTTCCAATATTTTCTAGACAATATGACAAGTTCCTTAGGCGATCAATATAGTTCATGTTTACATGTCTAAACATGTGGATTACTACATTTAGCTAATGTCAACTAACCAAAATTTTCAATGAACCCATTCAACCATTTCATGCATAATTCATCCATGTAAATCAAACATTAGAATAACAAGCATACAAGTTCTTTATAATGCATACATGCTTATATATATACATACCAAACTTCTTAAATATCGAAGATAGGATTAACTTATACAAACCATAGTTAAGTGATCTTATATGTATACATGCCTAAGGTGCCACCATCCTAGGAGAACTAAACAAAATGGAAACATACTCTTTTGAGCAACAAGTGACTTGTATGAGCTTAGACTTCAAGAGTTTCCAAAATCAACATGTATCGTAGAAATGAGACTAAAATAAGGAAAGCTTAGTGAGTAAGTTAAAGTTATAAGGCAACAATACAATAAGTCTCATCTACAACCATCAATTGGATGGTATGGTTCCCCCACCAAAAGTCTATTCGAACAAGATCACATTACAAGATGTAGTGTCTAATTTTAAATCCAATAACAATACAAGGCTCAATCAGTGTTTCAATGACAATAGATCATAACATTTGAATTTTCTTTACAATCAAGTAACTCATATAGGCAATGATCAATTAAGGTTTCAATATCCATAGTTCATGGTATTCAATTTTATCTTTACATTCAATCAATACAATTCAATGTAGCAATAGGTTCCATGTGCATGAGTTATTAATTCATTTTAAGTATAGCCTTGAGAATCGATTACTCAGTCTTGATACTCGAGTCTCTAACCAAACTATCGCCAATACAATAATCAATATGGTATCAAGTACCTGGTCAATCCCTCCTACTGTCGTCAATGACCAATAACAATATTTCCCTCCTACTGTCGCCAATTAGGGACCAATGTCCCAGACCGTAGTCCACCCCGACAATGAGCTCTATATACTCTATGACATGCCAACTATATCTAAGACCGACTCGAGACCAAGGCTTTCAATAGTCATCCCTTTCAATCAATTAGAAGCTTGTGATCAATTCAATATGCACAATTTGTGCCAATATTCCCTTTTAATAAAATAGGTGTAACACCCCAAACCCGAACCTATTAGAGATACGTTCTAAAGGTAGTAGCAAGTTTTGTGTATAGGTTATGTATTGACCTCGCTACTATGTTGAATGAATATGTGAACAAGTTTTGATGTATTTCTTGTGTAATGTATTAGAACCAGCAGTGAACTTGGAAGAGGAAAGGGTGGAGCATCCTAAGGCTAAAAACAAAAGGGGTTTGTATCCAAGACAAGTAGCTAAGCTTGGAGTATACTGAGTGTAGCTTGACTTAGGGTTATGACTTAGGTCCTAACCAAATATGCATGTTATGTTCTTGTTATCCTTGTATTGATTAAAGTAAACTTAATATGAACTTGAACATGCATAAAAGGGAAGATTGGCTAAGCTAAAATTTGTAAATAAATAGAAGCATGAAAAAGGGTAAATTAATTAGAAAGGAAAATGTAAACATGTTTGATTTCTTGCCTTGGAAATGAGCGGTTTGAATGATTGCTTGTATGTACTCCATGATGTATATGTTTGATTTCCATGCTTTAGATTGATCATTCGAATGCTTGATGCTAAATAAAGGCCTATGCTAAATGCTTACTTGAGATATTTAAAATGCTTGTTACTTGAAATGTTTGTTATTCGAAATGCTAGTTACTTGAAATGTTGAAATGCTTGCTTCAAGGACAAGTAATTAGTGATTGGGAAGCTAATGCTCAATTAGCCTAAGGGCTAAGCATGATATTGCTATAACTTGTTTGAATGTGATTCTTGAACACAATTATCTTAACTTGAACATGAAAGCATAAAACTAAGAAACAACAACAAGCTTTAAAGTAAAATAAGAATTCTTGTGCCACAAGATATCCTCTAATGAAAGTTAAAGATTTAAAAGACTTAAGTTGCCTTAAATGGAAGTCATTGGATACATCGGTATGATGATTGGTATTCTTGGGAATATGGTTGATACGAGCATGAGAGGGGTCAAAATAATCATCTTGGAAAAGAAGTTGAAACTGCTTTGCAAGTCAGAAGCATCAGTCAACTTGAGAAGCATTTTTGGATGGGATCCAGGCATTTATGGGTCAACATGTCTTCTTAAAACTTGTCCAGCTGCAAATTATCTTTCCATCGCATCTTGAAACGCCTCAATCGGACATCTGGATCTCAAGATACGTCTATTTTAGCGAAGACAGCGCATGCAGAAATTCCTATACGGGATTTTTGCATAATTACGAATTTTCAAGATTTTATTTGATTATTTGTAATTCAAATCAACATAGGATTCTGTAATATCTATTAGGATCAGATTTATTTAATTAAGATTTTATTTTTAGCATTTATTTATTATTAGAAGTTACTTATCTAATTAGGAGATTAGATTTTAGCATTTATTTATTGTATTTAATTCCTAAGTATAGTAGGATTAAAACTTCTCCATGACCTATATAAAGGAGGCTTCACCCACATTGTAATTCTGATTTCATTGATTAATAAAAAGTTATCTTTGGAGATTTTAGTATTCTTTGAGTTTGCAAGTGTTCGGTAAACTTGTCTAGAAGCCATCTTCAACATAAGATCATCGAGTTCTTGTGAGGGAGATCATCTTCACACTCTTGCTTGCCTAGGTAATTGCATCTAAGAGGGTGGGTTAGAGCCGCTGGAGGTTGCTTGCTTAGATAAGTGCGTCTAAGAGGGTGCCAAGGACAAAACAACAACTATCAATTCATCACGCCATCTCCACATATTCAAGCTTCCTCCATTGACGCCACCACCATAAGCAAATCTGAATTTTTAGATTTGTTCTTTATTTTGGTTTGTTTTGTTTTTCTCTTTATTCGAATTTGTGCTACTCTATCAACGATCCATGAGCCGCGGCTCGAGGGGACGCCCCATTACATGTAATATGTTATTGGCGACAGTAGGAGGTGACAGGGGACTTGTACGGAGATTGGCAATAGTTGGTTGGATAGTGAGGAGTATAGGATTCTTGGACCTTTATGGTCAAACACGGACCAATGTCATCCATAACCAATTGTGATCCAAGGTAAACATGTAAAAGATATGAACATTACTGTGAAATCAAATAAGAAATTCAAAGGAAAATCCTGAAAGTAAAATGAAATGTTAAAGAAGCTCTTGGTGAGCGTATTGTTAAAGAAGCTCTTGGTGAGCATATTGTTAAAGAAGCTGTTGGTGAGCATATTGTCAAAGAAGCTCTTGGTGAGCATATTGTTAAAGGAGCTCTTGGTGAGCATACGAAATATTGAGTTCTTAGTAAGCAAAAGAAGTGCTAAAAGGCATAAACTAAATTAACCAAGTGAAAAACAAATGAAGCATAAAGCTTACTTGAATACTTGAAATGCTTGACATGAAATTTTGAGTATGTGACTTACTTGACATGTATGCTTGAATTGATAAGGCGTATTCTTGAGTACTTGCTACTTGATATGATTTGAATGTGTTTAACATGTAAACATGATGTGTTGCTGCCATGTACACATGTACATGGAAAAAGGAATGTTTTCATGTGTTTAATATGTAAGCATAATGTGTTGCTGCCATGTACACTTGTACATGGAAATATGATTGTTTTGTGTATAAATGAACAATTATTGGACTGTTTTGGATGTCCAATTGTGTGAGCTTGACTCATGGATTGTTTTGTGTATAAATGAACTATTATTGGACTGTTTTGGATGTCCAATTGTGTGAGCATGATTCATGGACTGTTTTGTGTATAAATGAACAATTATTGGACTGTTTTGGATGTCCAATTGTGTGAGCTTGATTCATGGAATGTTTTGTGTATAAATGAACAATTATTGGACTGTTTTGGATGTCCAACAGTATGATTCATGGACTGTTTTGTATAGAATAGGGACTGTTTTGACATTGTGAATTATGTGTACATGTTAGATGACTGAATTGTCTAGGCTAAGTGAAAACATGGACTGTTTTGGCATCGTGAATTAGGTGTACATGTTATATGGCTGAATTGGATAGATTACATGGAAATACGAGCAGCTTGATAATATATGAGGACTAAATGAACTATCTTGCATTACAAGAATGTGTAAACATGTATAATAGTCGACTTAGAACCAAGGCTTAAATCAAAGAAAATAAACAGGAATCAAAGGAATGCATGAATTGCTTGATAAGTAAGCTTGAACACTTGAAATGCTTGACATGTAATACTTGAATCTTGTGTGGTATGATTCACTACTTGGAATGTCTCACGATTTCACTTGAATAGATGATCAATTGATTTGCTTGCTTGAATTCAAATTACGTATATGATTTGACTCCATGCCCTTATTTGAATGCTTTGAAATTGTAACACCCCAAATCCTAGCCTAGAAGTATGGAAGTTAATTGCTTAAGTTGATAGCTTAATTGAATCTAGAAATTAAGCTAAATTGATTAGTCAAGGATCCAATTGAAAGAAAGAATGAATTAAGTGATCAATTTAAAGTGACTACATTGAATTAAATGTGAAAGATGGGGAATGCATGCTAAATTTCTTGTTTCCCTTAATGCCCTTGATTAAGTTAATGATAAGGATTAATTAAGGGACATTTTAAACAATTCACAAATCCAATAACTTGGATTATATGACTGTCATCATCTTTTTCATCACACTAGTGCTGAATTGAAGAGAGAAAAGAGAGAAAGTAAAGCTTGAGGGAGAGCTTGAATTCATGCCCTACAACCTTGATTTAGCTCCAAATTAAGTCTAGATATCTTAGTGATTAAGGTAATTACTTGTTTCTCTTGTAAATTTCATGTTTGAATTGTTTGAATTGAAATGGAAATGTTGATTTGAGTGTATAGATGCTGGAAATGTGATGAACATGTAATAGACTCATGTATAATTGTTGGAATTGATCTCAAAATTGTTAGATGACATGTTAGGTTGCATTACATGTTGAATTGTTGTGGTTATATGCTGGAAATTATGTGAAAGGAATGGTATAACAAAACTAGGTTGCTGGAAATTTGAAATTAGATGTTGATGCAAGAATTGAATTGTTAGAACTTGAAATTGAGCTATGGAATTAATGAATTGATTATGATTATGATTAGGTAATGTAATTAAGGTATTAAACAAGCTAAATTGTTAGCAAACAATGATGGAAATGAAAGATAAAAGAGTGAACATAGTCATATAGCCTAGAAACTAATTTAGTATGAACCTATTGTGTAAACATGCACAATTAAGCTTTGTAACCAAGTTGCTCTGTTTTGGCTGCCTTGATTAATGAATTAACATTGACTAAACATGTTTAGGATGTCATATGAAATGAATTATAGGGCCAAAACATTGGTTAAAATGAATTTAAGGAGTTAAAATGTGATAAGTGCAATCTGCCCAGAATTGCTCTGTTCTGGGCAGTCACTTTGAAAATTCACCAAAACTTGTATAGATCAAATTCAGGGATGAAATTTTAATGAAGGGTTAATATGCTGAATAATCCAGAAGGCCAAGGGTACAGGTAGTGAAGCTGAGAAAGACAAGACTGCCAGATATAACGAAAATATATCCAAAGATGACAGCTGTAATCTTAGATTTCCTGAGTTACAGAAGATAGGAAAACAGACAAGGGAGAGGTGATATGCTTCTTTACAGGAGTTGCAGGACAAAGCACTAACTGAAGTGGAGAGGAAAAAGAGAGACCGAGCCCTAAGAAGATACAAGAAAAAAGGAAAGTAATCGGATAAATCTGAATTGGAAGGAATATTATTGTCAGATTCAGACATGCAGGCAAGATGGGTTAACTATACGGTGGAAGCAAAGAACGCCCTAACGTTGGGGAAAAATCTAGGCATTGAGATTCATGGTGATGAACAGGAAGTTGTGGAAGAGATGGCACGTTTAGAAGAACTGGACGATTCGAATAGAGGAAATTAAATGTATAAACAACGTCGGCCAAAAGGAACAGAATGAGAATCCTTTCCTTGGAATGTCTGAGGCCTGGGTTCAAAGACGAAGATATCAAATGTGAGGAAGGTTATTAGAAAGCAAAAGGTAGAAATGGTGTTCCTTCAAGAAACAAAGAAGGGGGATTTTAGTGAAATTGAGATTAGGAGGTTGTGGTATGATGATGATTATGAATTCAAGATTGCAAAGGCTTCGAGGCGATGAGGCGGATTATTAACAATTTGGGACAAGAATAAGTTTAAAGCAGAAAACAGCTCAGATACATCCAGGTATATTATAATCTCTGGAACACGGGTGGTGGATAATGTATGCACTACATGTATAAATGTCTATGCACCTAGTGATAAACTGGAAAAACAATCTTTGTTGGAAAAATTGGTGGCATTGAGAACTGTATGGAAACATCCATGGTTAGTGGGAGGTGATTTCAACGCGATCAGAATAAGAAGTGAAAGAAAGGGATTTGGTGTTCGTTATCCAGGAATTGAGGATTTCAACAACTTCATTGAAAGGTGCAACCTATTTGAGATCCCCTTAATAGGGAGAAACTTTACTTGGATCGGTCCAGGGAACAAACGAAGCAAATTAGATAGATTATTGGTGGAGGATGGCTGGTATCAAGCATTTGATGATATAGCACTAAGAAGGCTGCCACGAAATGTCTCAGACCGTACACCCTTAATACTTACTACAAATCAAATTGATTAGGGACCAAGGCCCTTCAAGGCAATCAACGCCTGGTTTTCAAAGGAGGGTTGTTTGAAGGTTGTCACAACCTCTTTTTTAGGAGGGTTTTGACGTTTTAGAAAACTTTATAAAATCACGGAGTCGTCACCAATCTTTTTTGAAAAAAAGTGTGATTGGATCACTTTCTAAAACAAGGGTTACTTTAATAAAATATTTTATTTATTAAAATAACATTTTTGGTCCACGAAAACAAAAGAAAACAGGTTCGGGGGTCGGTTATGTATGGGGAAGGGTTAGCACCCCCACAACGCCCAAAAATTTGTACCTAATTGTTTTCACAAAAAACATTTTTAAAACTGGAATCTGTAAGTTCACAAAATTTTGATTTATTTGTCCGCAAAATGAATGTAAATCTATTTTAACGGTCTTATCGCCCGGGAAATGTACTTTAATCACCGCCAACACTCCTGACGCTAACCCATCATTCTCGTTTGATAAGACACCGCATCAATTAAGTTTTCACTTTTTAGTAAATCAACAAGAAAATTTAATGTGTTAAAGTCTTTTAATTAAAATCCAAGTAGTGAATAATCCAAAAGAAATGACTATATTCCTTTTAATTATTAAGGTTATAATATAATTAAGTGTGTTTTATTGAAAATGAAGAATATTTTACAACATACATGTCTCTATTCTAGGTTTTAAGTCCCTAATCATAAGGTTTAATATACATACAAATACATACATAAAAGGTAATAAAGAAATAATTAATTAATTAAATAAATAACTAAATGATTACTTAAAATTAAATAAAAAGGATTTGTTTTTTATTTTTTATTTTTAAAAAAATCTGAATCAGGGACTAATTTTGAAAGAAAGTAAAATGTGAAGGTTAATTTAAAAACAATTTAAAATTAGGTGTCGAATTGAAAAGAAAAAGGACGAAATTGAAACAATTGAAAACTGAAGAGTTGCAGTGCAAGATCTGCTGTTGATAGGAAAATGAATACAAGGCTATTTTGATCTTATAGTAGACTGCCCTATTTTGAAATGGAAGTTACATAGTTGTATCTTAGTGAATAATGGATAAGTGCATGATTGCTTAGGCCCAGAAACATAGGGATTGTATTAATGTTTTATGTACTATTTTGGACACGAAATTAAGATAATAACCAGTACAGTATTTAAATAAAAAATGATGCAGAACTTAGCCTAAAACAATATAGTTTTGTGGGTAGTCTGGTATGTAAGAATAAATGTTGTTTGGTATGTTTAAGTAATGCAGTTTCGTATTTTAAACACTGCAGAATTATAGTTTAATCTTGTAGAAATGCATAAACATAGTTGAAATTAAGTACAATATGCTGTTTTAATATAAAAAGTGCAGATATGTGATTAATATAAATGCAGAATTGAGTTTTATAAGTGTAGTTTCATATTTAAAATTCAGTGCAATTTTGGTAAACACAGTGCCCTCACCCGGGTTAGGAGTAACCCGGCCAAGGAGTGTTAAAACTAGCAAACAAGAATTCACACAAGAATACAAGCCATTTGAAACTCATCCTATTAGATGAGTTACTTGCCTAACAAGAAATCCAAACAATCATCAAGAACATGCTTTTCCAACATTATAGCTTAACAAATATAGATATAGGCCTACAAGTATCAATCAAGGAGGTACAACATAGTCCCTTATACATGTAAGCAATAAAAAATACTCAAGGCAAGACTCAATTTCATTTCAAGTTTATTCAAGTATGCGCAGCTTCATCTAATTCAAGACAATGTCAAACATGGTTACAATGTCATATTCATGTCAAGTTAACTAAGCATAATCTTCTAGCAATTTATATTCAAGACAAGGTTACATATAATGTTGGTTACTAGACATGGTCACCATTGTATTCATTCGAATTATAAACCATCAACATGCCTTCAAGCAAGCTTAACATCAACTAGCAATCATGACTAACTTATCATGACCTTAATTACTTAAACTAGAAGAAACCTAATCAACCAAGTGATCAATTTGAATAGAACATACAAGAGTTAAGCACATAGTGTCCCATTGTTAAACACATTCGAATATAACTAGATCATGTAACCAAGTTCCATTCTTCATATTCAACAATTCATGCTTAATTCATTCATATAGCATTCGGATATCATGGCATCAAACATTGCCAAGCAAGTCTTTACAAGCTTCTAAAGGTCAAGGCCATATATGTACAAACTTCAAAATAAACAAAATGCATGATCTAGCTTAATTATGTATGTATCTAAGTGCCACCAACTGGGAGAGTTGCAAAATAGAATCGAAGTCATACTTCTAGCTCTGCTTGTATCTTGCTTCAAGCTCAAGGAAGATAGCTTTAAGATCTCTTTAAACATGTGGTTTGGGAAGGATGGAAACAAGAGTGATAAGTACATAATGTACTTAGTGAGGTAGAAACTATTTACTAGCCAATTATCAAGTTTAGGTAGTCTTAAATCAAGTACAACCTAGCTAAGGTTTGAGCATGTGAAGTTAAGTCTAACATAAGGTTTCAAGTGTTTCAAGTCAAGTAGGGAATCAAGTAGTCATGTATAGCTATTACCATTTATATACATCATCACAAGCACAAGAACATATAATTAGGCCTCAATCTCAAGTAATATACACTAATTCATGCTTCAATACCATTCGAACAACAAATAACAAGAAGGTTATTTCAATTTTAAGTTGGATCGAGTACTATATCAAGACAAGAGGCATATTTAAGCATATCAATTCGAGTATGATCATTTTTCAAGTATCATATAAGCAAGCAATTTCAAGATATCAAGTCAAGTATTATTCAAGTTTTAAGCCATGCATTTCTTTCTTGCTCATTCATTTTTTATTAGGCCCTGGTACATAGTTATGTTAAGGTAATCGAGTCACCAACCAAACTATTGCCAAAACAAGATACTGGTCATATCACCCTCCTATTGTCGCCAGTGACCATAACACACATCCCTCCTACTATCGCCAAATATGGGCCTTAGCCCAGGACCATAGTCCACCCAAACACAATGAGCTCTAGACTCTATGGCATTGTAACATACTCTAACCACCCTAGTAGGATAGGTAAGTTACTACAATTAGAATCAATCAATCAATTCAATTATGGCTAGTGAATTCAATTCATTTTAAGCCTTTCTTACACCTTAATATAGAGTTCGAAAAGGTGAGGATACATTAGACAATGTATGATGCATTTACTGGATATATTAGGACCCATAAAGCAATTAGATATCATGTTCGACACCAATTAGGACTTACTTGTTCTTCAAGAAAACATTCGACTAGATTAGAAGCCTATGAGGTAATTTCAACATTCAATGAAACTATCAAGGATTCCAATAAGTGATTTACATGTTTTACTTATGTAACCTTAATCAAACATATGTGCTTACAAAGTTATACATAGCATTCAGTCAATTCTCTAAATGATCTAGGTGGTTCATGTCTAGCATGGAGATTACTACATTTACTTAATGTTAACTAGCCAACTTCAATAGATCTATTCAACCATTTCATACATAATTCAACCATAGAAACCCAACATTCGGCTAACAAGCACACAAGTTCATTAAAGTGCATACATGTTCATAAATATACATGCCATACTCTTATAGATCATTGATGAGCTTAATTTATACGAACCATAACTAAATGATCATAAATATACATGCCTTAGGTGCCACCATCCTAGGAGAACTATAACATGATGGAAACATACTCTTTCAAGTAAAATGTGACTTGTACGAGCTTAGACTTCGGGATAGAATCCAATATCAACCTAAATCGTAGAAATGAGACTTGAATAAGCAAAGCCTAGTGAGTGAGTTAAAGTTACAAGGCAATCATTGCAACAAGTCTCAACTACGAACCATCTAATAGATGGTAAGGTTTCCCCATCAACAAGGAACCATTCAAAGCAATGTAAACAATACTATATACTTTTGATAATTTTTCAATCCAATATCAATACAAGTCTTAAAGTTTAGACAAGTTCAATCTTCCAATTCGATTAATAATAGGTATGTCATGTCATTTAAACATAACCAATGTTTCAATGTCAATATTTCTTAGCATTCAATGTTTCTTTACCATCAAGTAATCTCATATAAACAATGTTTAAGCAATGTTTGAATGTCAATATTTCATAGCATTCATGATATGATCTCGACTATGAGTTTTGAATCATATATGTGAATGCCCGATCGTGATTCTAGTAAGAACTCTGCAGTGCTTTGAATGTATTCTGAAATTACTCAAACAATAATGTAAGTAGAAATAGATAAATAAGAAATAGAAATAATGGGATGAAAGATATGTAGAAGGGGTGTAGGAAGAGTGATAGTTGTGATTATGGAAGGAAAAAAAAATAAAAGATGAAAATGTAGGTGAAGATGATGGGGTGTTGGCGTTAAGATGAAGAAATTCAAAGGATGGATTGTGACCCCCTAACTATAAAGAGTTAGGAACCAGCAATATAATAAAGTGGAAATGAAGTGGTAGGATATGGAACGTGACCCACTAGCTATAGATGAGCTAGGAACCAACGCTATAACAAAAGGGAAATGGATGAAGACTACAAGACTAACTTGAAGCCGATAAAGTTCCACATGAGAACAAGAATGAAAGCAATCTTTCAAAGATGTTTTATATATTCAAAGTCTTACAATGATCCTAAAGATGCCTATTTATAGTAGAAGTAGGCAGAATATGAAAAGGTGTTACAAGAAAGATGAATGCTCATCTTAATGCACTTGAATACACATGAATGCTTTGTCCTTTCCTCTCATCTTCAAAGCTGATTAGTTTAGACAAATTGAGGTTGAATTTAGTCATATTTTCGTCCAAATTAAGAAGGACTCTTGGGCTGCCTTGTTTTGCTATCATATGAAGAGAAAGGGGATGAATGTGGACAAGGATGAATGTAGACATCCTTGCTGTCCAGTTTAAGTGCAACTCTTCATCTTCCAAGCTGATTAATATGACTTGAATGTCATAAAAAGGTGAGTTTCATCCAGCCTTCATTTCATGTCTCCTCAATGAATTTTGAAACCCCACTTGAATGGTGATAACATCATCCTTGAATGCCTTGAATTTGCTGAATTAAGATGGCCATCAATTGCTTGTCTCTTGGTAGAAGATGAAAGAACTCTTCCTTGGCTCAAATTCATTCAAATCATCCATGCATAAAATTCCCGTAATAAAAATTTCAGCCTGCACTGTCTTGATAAATCATTCGTATCTCAAGCTCCCGATATCGGATTGAGGTGATTCAAAAGGCATTGGAAAGCTAAGAGATGGAGGAATAACGTCCAATTGATTTCTGGATCCAAACACGTCTGTATCGCATCCAGAATTGGAAGACATTCTGCTGATATTCTTGCATCCGTAAAACCGCTCATCTTCCTCATGCACCTAGACACAAAGGTAAACTTTATTCAATCTTTAATTGAAAACATGCATGTAAACAATTAAGAGTTAGTTTAATAAATGAGCTAGTTTGATGAATGAACTAGTTTAATTAATGAACTAACTTTATTCAATGAACTAATAATCTTGAATGAACTAGTTTAATCAATGAACTACTTAGTTAAATGAAGTGTATAACTAAATGAACTACATGTTTAAATGCAACGCATGCTTTAATGAACAACATGTTTATTGAATGCAATGAATGTTATGCAAACTTTAAATACTCATGCAAATTCATGCATAAGCAAAATAAAGTGTTCCTCCCTTATTATTTCTTCTTTCTCACGTCCCAAGCTTGATGTAAACATATTTTCCATGGCTGCTTGGAACTCCTTGGCCCTTGCTCGAGTAATGGGGCCACCTGGGTACTTCTCTGGGTCTTTGCCATTGACGTTCATATCAGTTCAATATTTCTTTACCATCAAGTAATCTCATATAAACAATGTTCAAGCAATGTTTCAATGCCAATATTTCATGGCATTTGATATTCCTTAACCATCAAGTAATCTCATGTAAACAATGTTCAAGCACTGCTTCAATGCCAATATTTCATAGCATTCAATATTTCTTTACCATCAAGTAATCACATATAAACAATGTTCAAGCAATGCTTCAATGTCAATATTTCATGGCATTCGATATTCCTTTACCATCAAGTAATCTCATATAAACAATGTTCAAGCAATGTTTCAATGTTACAATCAATTAATGCAATTCAATATGACAATAGATTCAATGTGTATCATGTATAAGTTCATTTTAAGTATAGCCTTGAGAATCAATTACTCAATCTAGATACTTGAGTCTCCAACCAAACTGTCGCCAATAGCAATAGTCAATATGGTACCAAGTACCTGGTCAAATCCCTCCTACTGTCGCCAATTAAGGACCAATGTCCCGAACCGTAGTCTACCCCGACAATGAGCTCTATAGACTCTATGGCATGCCAACTATATCTAAGACCGACTTGAGACCAAGGCTTTCAATAGTTATCCCTTTCAATCAATTATAGAAGCATGTTTCAATTCAATATGCACAATTTGTGCCAATATTCCCTTTTAGTCGAATAGGGTTCAATCCAATATCTATATTCCCAAGGTTAATGTAGGAGTATCAATCAACATGTTGTTCAACAATGATTTTTGTACTTCTATCTATAACAACATGCTTCATATCAACATAGTTCAATTAGGCAATAAGCATATCAATTCAATCATTGGCAATTCAAGCATACTTCACAATCAAGTAACCACTCAAAGAGTACTTACCTTGCTATTGCTTCATAGCAAGCTCATTATACAATTTATACTTAAGGTTCAATAAAATTTACAAATCAAAACAGACTTGGAGAGGTTACCGCCCTCTCCAAACTTTAAACTGCACTCACATGAATTTTTTCGAGCTATTGTCGATCCCGGATTGTAATCCCTTTTCCTCTACTAGCTTGTTGATCTAAGTGAGCCCCTTTATCATCAATTTCCACTTGATCTAACATTCATACAATACATAAGGTATTAGATACAACCCAGCAATTAATTGAATCATTATGTGACTCCATACATAAGCATACAATTCAATATAAACATCTAAACTGTTACTGCTTGGCAGCATGTGCACTGCCTACTTAAATATTCATATCTTTTATTTCGTACGTCAGAATTTTAATTGGTTTACACTGTTGGAAATCTAACAAAATTGTCTTTATAACCATATTAGGCTTGCATTTTAGTTCTTAGACAATTAATACAGTTTTTAACTTAAAGACAAGGCATTTTGTTATATTGGATAGTTTGCACTTTCCCTAGTGCTTCTTCTCTACATTTCAGTATACAACCCATAATTCAGTTCTGTTTTCTCCTAATAAACTTATACATATCAAGATGTTGTCCATGAAAAATTCAGCCTTAAATTCATTTTATACAATTTATAGCGATTTTCAAACTTACTGCCCAGAATAGAGCATTCTGGGCAGATTACACTAGGTGGAATTTCTAGCTTCTTAATTCAGGTAAACAAGGTTCTAACATGGAAATTCAATTCATTTTCATGTTCTTACATGTCTAGGATTCGAATCGATGTGGAAGAGTTGCAGACGACGTGGTGCCTAGCTGTTGGTTTCTTCTGCTGACGTGGAGGTGACCTGGAAGGGCAACAAACGTGGGTGTGTGGCACACGTGCGGCCGAAGAGAGTTGAACAATCGGGAGGCGCGGGGGGGGGGGGAGGGAGATGACGAGGCGCGTGTGGAAAGCTAGAGGGTCTCTCTTAATCGATCTGGACTGTTAGATCCCATCCGGATCTGACGACTGGCATTAGACGACTGCAATAGATAGGAGGACATTAGTATTAGGGTTTAATTAATTGGACCGGATGTAATATATGTATATATATTTGATTAGGGTTTTGTATATTGGACTGATATATATAAACTTGGGTTATTATTATTATTATTTTATTGGGCTTTTATTTAATTAACTTAGTATTTTTTAGTTTTCTGATTTTCAATATAAGTTATAATAATGCTAATAATTGACACACAAACAACAATAAAGGACATAATAATAATGTTTTGGGTTTTCAATTGGATAATAACATAACATATAATAACATAACATATAATAACATGATAATAAAATAGCAACATGTCTATATATATAATACTAGTATAATATTGGACTATTACTATTTAATAAACAATACTAATTTCTTTTTACTTTTTGTTTTGTTTTGGTTTTAATTAAAAAGAAGACAAAGTCCATAACACAATATTTAGATAGTAGTAACACACACACAGATATATATATATATATATATATATATATATATGTATAAGCCCATTGCTGTAAAAACAAAAGTAAAAACGGGTCTACCCCAAACAAAATTAGTTATTACATCGTGTACCGGTACGAGTGTTGGTTTAACCTTTTTTGCACGTGAGCCATGTATCGGTACGTATAGTCTGGGTATTGCTATCCAGAGAGGCGTATCGATACCCTTACCCACTAGGAATTCTGCCCGTAAATGTTGAAATTGAGTTTGAGGGGTTGATAATAATTTGAGGGTTATGGCCCAATTGGCTTCTAATGTGATAAAATGAAATGTAAAACCGAGAAACCGAGTTTTAACCCTCATGGATGGATGTATCGTGTAATAGCTTAGTAAGTTATGAATAATGATAGCCATGTTGGTTGGTGTCATGCCTTGTGTCGACTTTGCTGGCGCTTGGCAAAAGAGTGGAAATGTAATGTAAATATGTAAAAAATAATGCCAAGTATAGGTCTTTTACGTACAAGCATACACGGTCAGCAAGTAATATAATAGTAAGCTAAGTATCGTATCCACAAAGATTGACTAAGAGTTTAATTTCTTTACTTGTGAAATGAGTCAAGAATGTTGAATTGATTTGAAGTTTATTTTAGAAAATAGCTTAAAGGAATACAATGAAAGTAAAAACAGTTTGGTAAAAGGAAGTAATCAAATGAGTGATGAGCATTTGCAAGGGATGCCTAGATTTTACGCTAGCTATGCCAGCTATTAATATTGTCCCGCCTTGGATTTATTGCCGAACAAATTTTAAGAGTGGCATTGGCTCTGTCGATGGCAATACCCTAAGTTAACCATGTTAAAACCCCTATATGTCTATAGTGAAACTTTTCATTAATTAACTTGATTAAGTTTCAATCTATACTCCTAAGGGGTAGATTTATTTCTAAAGTAAGCTCATCTACTGGAACATCTTCGTCAATCTTCTCTCCTTAGTATCCGACAACCGATCGTTACCCCTCAAGTCTGTTAAGATATTAAGGCGTAATAAACAAACAATGCCAACTGTTGTATGGCAAAAGAATTTAGAAAAAGAAAATACTAGCCATATAGAAAACTATGCCAAGGCATTCTAATTATTAAAAACCAAACATAAACAAAGCGTTAAACGCAAACATCCCCAACCAATTGTAAAAAGCTTAGTTCATAGTTGGGGGTTCCATCCACAAAATATCATCTTATCTCAACATCATCACTTAAATAAAAATAAAACTAAGATGGTCGAACCACATAGCCTCTAGCTTCCTCTTCCACCACAGTGCTCTCTCAAAAAAAAAATTTGATCACTTCCTTCAAATATGCACGCATGGATAACCCTAGAGTGGGTTTGAATTTAAAATTTGAGTCCGCACTTAGGATAAAGCGCGTTATTCTCTTATCTCCCTTTGATGTCCGACGTACTTGGGTTCAATGGTTACTTTGACCGGGCATCGGACTTTTCACTTTTTCCAACCAAGCTTGGCAATATCTGGTCTAACTTTTCCAACTGTGACTCAGCAATTTTCTTATGCTTTCTTGCTTTCTACGCCCGCACTACTCGCTAAGCCTCGCCTCGCTCCTAACTCTGCATCAAGCCAGCAAAACAACCCTTCGCACTGGCAAAATACAAACTCCTTAACTCTTTATGCAAATGCATGTTTTAATCAACTAAATACTAACATGTATACCTAAAAAAAGAAAAAGCATTGTGAAATATGCATAAAAACTAGTACTTTCTAGGAGTTAACACCTTGGGGCATATGACTGATAGCTTGGCTTGGTGCCACTTACCTCTAGGTGGGGTGTATGAATGCTCAAGGAGCATGTATTATCTTATGATTGTGGTAAAAGAATCCAGATGTCCTAGAGTCAGTACTATGGTACTTATATAAAAGGGATGTGTACTTTGGGCTGTGTGAACAAGTGCATCCAACGTACCCACGGGCTGAGCGATCTGGGTGTGATTAAAAACCTATCTGTGGCTATGGTGATCCGAATAAGGTTTTAAACTCAATAGGCTGAGTGAGCTCGAGTAACCTGATTAGCTGAGTGACCTCAGGTAAAGACTACTTGTGGCTAATGTGATTGAAGTATGTCTAGGACGTATCCATGGTTATGGTGATCTAGATATGGTTCATTTGACTCGATGGCTGTGTGAACACGGGTAACTCGACGACTGTGTGAGCACAGGTAAATTAGGGATTCATTGCTATTATATGGATGACGTATGGATGTATTATGTATGTTGTTTGGATGCTATAGATGATAGCTAATGTACCTGATGGCTGAGTGATCAGGGCATGATATGTATTAGCTCGATGGGTTGTGTGAGCTTGAGTATCTTGATAGGCTATGTGACCTAGAGTATGGTAAATCTCGTGGATCGTGTAAGATTTCTTGTAAACTTGTTAATGCCTTGAGATATGCGACCTAAGATCTCTAGCTAGTGTAGGCTAGACGATAACTCATATGTAGAAAAGCCTTATCTATGCTCTCTAGATTGTATCTATCCTACATGCTTATTTATGATAATCACAAATTATGGCATAGTAGAAATGTACCACTGAGCTTTGTTAGATCAACGTGCTGATGTGTTGTTTTTCTGTGTGTAGGTTGACAGGTCACCCTTTGGAGGAACACATCAATGAGGATTTCCCAAAGACCACGTTAAGCAAGAGTACAATAATTGTTATTTTAGTTTGGGCTAATGTATTTCTAGGACCTTACCACTTTTTCAAGATGCAAATCTATTTGAAATATTATTTTTGTGTACAATGTTTTAAATTCGGACCTCTTGTTTAGTAAACTTATTTAAATGTTTATTTATTTACGTAAATTTACTGGATGATTTGATATTTTGAAAAAGGCTAAACTTGTGATTTAGAATGGAAATTTTGATGGTCCGATTTTAGGTGACCCAAATATAGTATTTTGGATACGGATTGAGATCGTGGTGTTACAACAATGGTTTCAGAGCTTAGATTTAGCTGGTTCTAAGAAACCTCAGGGTGGTATAGAGGTCGTGGTAAGGTGTCTAGTGAATACCAGGCCCTAAATTTAAGTTTTACTCTTTCAAGACTGGGAATCCTAATGGCGTTGCCTTGTTTCCTTGTGTTTTTAGAAAGTTCGATGACGGGTGATACCAAACGCAACCAAAAAATTGTGAGGAGAGCCATGTCTCTTAAGCATAAGACTTTGATAAGGGTTTTGTCCCGAATGTTGGGACACAAGCATTTCGGGAGGTACCAGAAGTGGAGGGGCGAGCCAACTCCATGATTTTACCTCTACTCTCTTGCAAGTGGTGCAAGCTATCCTGAGGCAGCCTGAGATGTCTCGCAAGACCCCTGTTGAGAGGCTTCACCATTTTGGGCCAAAGGATTTTGAAGGTTTGGATGAGGATGGCCTGATCAAGGCTGACCAGTGGTTAAAAGACACTCAGAGGATTTTGAGATAGATGACGGGTAGTCCGGAGGATGACCTCGATTGCAATGTCTCCATTCTTAAGGGAAATGCTCATGAGTGTTGGGAGACTATTGAGTTGGGACTATAGCCTGTACTTTCGGCATGGGATTTTTTCTTGGAAGAATTTAAGAAGTACATCAGTGAGGGTCACATGGATGAGATGAGAGATCGGTTCCTTCATCTAGTTTTGGGGGACCGTACAATGTTTGAGTATGAGCAGGATTTTCTATGGTTGAGCTTTATGCCTAGGAGTTAGTTTCCACCAAGGATTTGAGGTGTAAGAGGTTCAGACATGGATTAAAGGTTGACCTTCAGATGCATGTGACAACAGGTCTACTTGGGACATTCTCCAAGCTAGCCAATAGTGCAAAGGCACTTGAGTGACTTCAGGGTTCGACACTGAGTCAGATTGAGGACTCTAGAGGCCATGTTGTGGGGACCCAAGACGTTATATGCCCTTCTCAAGCTCCATTTAGGAGGTTCCCTACTTCAAGGGATTCGAAGATAGTTGCTTCAAATCAACTACCGAGGGACGATCGGGGATCTAGACCAAGGGTTTCTAGGGGTTCATTGATATCTGCTCCTGAAGAGAATATTGATGGTTCAATGTTAACCTTGCAAAAGGTTAAAATTTCATGCCTTTTTACTTAAGTTATTGTACGAAATCAAGCCCATTTCATCTCATTTCAAGGTATATAGATGCATTTAGTTCATATAGTTGCATTTGGTGTTGTTGGTTTTGTTTTCTTCATTTATTTGAAAAAATGGTGCTGCTTGTGAAGGTTTTAGTCAGCGTGGTGATGTGCAGGGAAAAGAGGAGCAAGGCAGGGAAAATGCCAAAGCATTTTGGATAGCATTTCTGGGCTAGAGGATGAAGAACTGAAGATATTTTGTAGCCCCCACACGTGATTCCACTAGCCAGTTGTGCCCCCACATGTGAAGAGAATATTCCCTTGGAATTAAAGGCACAAAACCCTAGGAGTCTTTATTGTATAAAAAAAGGACGCCCACATTAAAAGGGAGAGCGAAGAAAAAGTTATTTTGTGAGCTAAGAAAGAGAGAAAAAGGTGGTTGCCTTTCTTCACCCTCTCTATCGTGGTGTCCACCATTTTTGAAGCTCCAAGGGGTGTTCTTGCTGGCCTTTGAGAGAAACAGCAAGCTTAGAGTGGTTCACGGTAGTCCAAGGCGGGTTTGGAGTTTTCCCTTCCTTTAGTTGCTTTTGTTGTCTCATTTCCTATTATTTGGATGGGTTGTTTTAAACAAATGATTATGGATGATATTCACCCAACCATGAACTGATTTTAAGTGGCATGGGCTTGTTTTTGGTTTTTATGTTTCAAGTTTGAATGAATGCTTCATTGCTTTCTTGTTCCTTGCTTTCTTTGTCCATTGTTCTTTTATGCTTTAAGCTTTTGAGAGCTTTCGAGAGTTAGCCTTTGCTTAGGTGTTTGATAGCTTAATATTCGAGAGAGTTGGTCTTAGATCCACGTGGACAATGGGGTTTGGTGTTGAAAGGCAAAACCCTAACTCACCTTAGAGATAAGGATAAAGTTTCAACGGCTAAGAAGAGTAGAACTCAAAGGATAGTTGTATGTTGGGGTTTACGCTGAGAGGTATTGCCATAGCATTCTTCCTATCAGGTTTCTTGCTAGAGATAGTGTAGAGACATCTTGGTAAGCTCTGCTGAGCGTGTTGTGCGCAAGATAGTTCGAGACATTCTTTAGGGTTAGACATAGAGATCCTTAGCAAGCCCAGCCTGCCATCCCATTAGAGAGTTTCATACACTTGAGAGGACATTCGGAGTGTCTTTATTTCAGCTTAGTTTTCATTACAGTTAATTGCTACAACATTTCTGAACCTGCTTCCTTTTGCTATTGTATTTATTTTCAAGTTGTTAATTTGTGTGTTCTGACTAAGCTAGTTTGGCCTCCAATTCCCGTGGAGACGATACTCACTCATCACTTTATTACTTGTTCGATGTGTATAGTTGCACTATTTGTGTATCATTTATAGCACATCACAACATGCAACAAGTTTTTGGCACTGTTGTCGGGAATTGGCAATTGGTTAATTAGAGTTTAATCTTTGCACCAATTTATTTCTTCTTTTTGTTTAGTTTTATTTGTTGTTTTTGTTTATTATTTTTTCAGGAGTTGTGCTGTTGCATGACCCGAGAAAGACCCGATGAACACTTAACACCTATAGTACCTAAAATCGAGCACTTGTTTCGCGAAAGAAGACGCATACAAGAAGCCTTAAGAACCATGTATAGTGGAGGCAACCAAGGAAATCAACCAGCAGAGGATCTGGATAACCCTAATGCTGTAGCAAATCCTAGAGAGATAGTTCAACCTCGAGCTATTAGAGCCACTTGGATCCTATCTTGGACGATCTCAATCCTGGAATTGTAGCTCCCGAGATTCAAGCAGCTCACTTTGAACCCAAGCCCGTAACGTTCAATATGTTGAATTCCAATGGGCAGTTTGGTGGATCGCCTCATGAAGATGCAAGACAACACATTCGAGCTTTTTTGGAAGTATGTGATTCTTTTCGATAATAGGGTGTGCATGAAGATGTATTGAAGCTCAAGCTATTTCCTTATTCTTTGCGTGATCGAGCACGAGCTTGGTTGAGTGGAGTACCAGCCGGTTCTATGGAATCATAGTCGATTCTGTGCAAAAGTTTTTGCTACGT